>CM076576.1:182262578-182540584 GCA_034641835.2 Pinus albicaulis | reverse complement strand
AATCAACAACACTTTTGAATTTGATTTCATTTAATTAAATCGAAAACCCACTTTTAAATTTGATTTGATTCCATATAGCGTGAAACGCACCTATTTAATTACAATGTAAATGTAAAGTGGTAAAAAGTAAAAGTAAATATTACACTGTAAACAGAATCACGGCAAATAGAATCAGCATAAATAAGTTTTCCCTAATTTTTTTTTCCCCGACTCGAACATTTACTAAATCGATGGATACACCCAATTCAAGTGTTTAGGGAAACCATGAGAGGAATTTGTGATGATAGTTGACTGCCTCGACCATGAAACTTACAACACTTGCAGCAGAATTCAACCAAACCAATATTCAAATCTGACAGCACTGTCAGTCACCTGAGTTTGGCCTTCAACCCATTTGCAACTATTTCCAGATTTTTGTTGGAAGTTCCTCCTTTCTTTACTTCCATCTGTACAATATCTCTCATTCTCTCCGCCGCCCTCCTTATCTCCTCCCCTTCCATCAATCTCCTTATCTTTTCTGTTATTTCTTCCCTCCCAATAACCTTTTCATTGTCATTGCTGCTCTTCAATCTGAGTCCAATCTTCCATTCATCGGCTAGGAATTTGCAGTTGGTGTATTGGTCCATCCCCAGAGGGAATCCCAGCAGGGGAATGCCCGACGAGATGCTCTCTAAAACGGAGTTCCACCCGCAGTGGCTCAAAAACCCGCCGATGGAGGGATGAGAGAGCACTTTCAGCTGTGAGCACCATGGAACAACCACTCCTCGCTCTTTTGTTTCGTCCAGAAAGCCGTCCGGCAGCATTGCGGCGACTTCCGTGTTCTCCGGGCCGGGATTTCGAAGCACCCACATAAAACAGTAACCGCTCTCCTTCAAACCCATTGCTATTTCGGCTAGCTGGCTTGTCGACACCGGGATTAAACTGCCAAACGAAACGTATATGACCGACTTAGGAGTCTGGCCGTCCAACCACTTTGTGCAGTCGATTTCTACGCGAGAGCTGGTCCCCACAACGGAGTCGCGAGAGTGTGAGTGGTCATTGAGGTAGGCCGAAGGCAGCAATGGGCCAACACAGAGTATCTGCAATTTCTCTTTCTCTGACAAAGCCTCCACTACATCGCCTTCTAACGCTTCGAAGGAATTGGCTACTACCCAATCTGCTTCTCTGGCTCTTCCATCACACTCAACAAAAGTACCTCCCATATTTGTAGCGTCTAGACCTGCTTTTAAAAACGGGGGAAGATCTGTGGGCTGTATGGAGATTCCACCTGGAACGTGAACTACCGATCCCGCCGCCTGACGGTGGACTGCAAAGCAACGGGAAAAACAAATCATTACAATATTCATAAGAAAATAGGAATGATGAGTGGATAAGGGTTAAAAGGGAAGTGGTGTGACTCATTGGCCAGCGAAGGTGTTCGTGATGCCGTACAGTTATAAACGTAATCCTCGTCTTACCAGTGAACTGTGCAGTTGCATCTGAAGTGTTACAGAGAAAAGAAATAATCACCTAATTCGGAATGGTAAAAGATGGAAAACATTGAGATACTTTGCGTCCAGAAAGAAATGGATAGCAAGCTGAGCTTCTTGGCGAGAGGCACTGCCCAACCGAGAAATGTGTCGGCCACGATGCAGGAGACGGGCGTTACATTGGGTTGCCGAAGAATATCGTGGATGAGCTCCTCCACAGGACCTTGAGCTCCTCCACAGGACCTTCCATGTTACCCAACGACCGATAAAACTGTTGGATCTTACTCCATCTCTCGAACTCAGTGGGTAGGCAATCGGGTATCGCCACCAGCCGAATGTTGAGGCCAAGATTTCGAGCGTGGGCGAATGCATCCACATGACCGTGCCCCAAATGGGCCTCTGTGATGATTTGATGCCATGAGTGTGTGAGGACAAATGTGATGGAAATTCCCATGGAGGCAAGCTTCTTTGCGAACTGCATCATAGGATTGATATGTCCTTGCCCCGGAAGCGGGACGACGATGGCGTGAAAGCTGCCACCAATATTCCCTGTGCTCTCCATAGCCGGACTATTACTTCCTTTCGATTCAACCTTTTGAATATATTGCTTGGGTTTATGAACAACTCAGAGAGCCGTATTGAACAAAGAGTTAGTCAAAGATGCATATCATTCCGGTGGATTCTTTGCACCTATCTTCACACATGAGCGCAGATATCTAAACCCTAAACCGGTGGATTCTTTGCATATCATTCCGGTGGATTCTTTGCACCATTCTTGACCGAATGCATTTCGGAGTTCTTTTGTCGTCTCCTTAATTTTTTATTACGCGTGTCCCTTTCTCCATAATGATTCGACTTTTCAAATCCTGAAAGGTCAGAGAAACAAATTAAAGTCAGAAAAACGTGTCCTAGTAGGAATAGTGCGCGTGGGATTTTGTCTCCACCTTTGCGCGTTGAAAGTAGAGTATAAAGAGGGTAATTTGGGCATTTTGAGGGCGGATTATTTTGGAAGATTCTTCCTGAAATTTGGTGAGAAACGGAAAATTTGTAGTTTTAAGAAAGTCCAATTTGTAGAATCTAATTATTTTATAAAAATCATTTTTAATTAAAAAATAAAAATTTAACCAACGATAAAGTATTATCTTATCAGAAATCCCGAATCCTCTCCTTACATCAAACCGCATTCATATCCTATCAGCGACCTGCGCTATACAGACCTCCCATCATCGTGTGTAATCTCATGGTGGAATGTAAGTATGTAGCCACTAAATGAAAAGTAGCAGCTCATTATATTTTTACTGTTAAAGGAATTGGCAATAGAGACGAGCTTGAGGTAAATTTAGATGTCAATGATATTTTTTTAAAATAAATTTAGTCAACAGAAAATAAACAAAACATTATCAAGAAATTATATATATATATAGAATTAAAATATAATCCAATGACATGTCTATCAAAAATAAAATAAGATGAATTATTTTATAGGCTTTTATAAATTTGTAATCTAAACTAAAAATATTATTATTTAAAAAAATTTAATAATTTTTTTTAATTTTTAATTTAATCTTTCTATTAATTCAAAATCTGAAGATTACATTTTGATTTTCAGTTTCTAAAAAATATGTAGCTTTCACTCTTACTAGATTTATTAGCCAATCGTAACATCTCTAGATACATGGAAAATTTGCTAAAAGATATCTATTTGCATGAGTTTCCAAGCAAGGCATGCCAAAACAAACAAAATAAACAAAAATTACCAACTTACATCAAACTTTATCATGAACCAAGAGGTGGTGGATGACCAACCACCTCAGTACACATGACCCTCCATGCGAGCAAGACATGTGTCCATGCGCTCTAACTGATCCAAGATTCACAATTTCCCTCTCCAAAGATTAACCATTCGGTTGTGCAAATCCCATAAGTTGTGCTTGATATGGTGCATGAAATCAATTGTGTTGTTGTGGCCATCTTGTCGGTTTTGATTTTAACTAGTCGAAAGACTCACCGAAGAATTGGACTGCACTGACAGGGTCTTCTAGCACTGGGGGTGTTGGCTTTGGGTGTTTCAACCCAGGTTCGGTTTCAAGGTTTGCCAACAAACCTCGTACTACTAGCCCTTTCGACAATGGCATGCTTGCGGAGGTCAAGGTTTCACCTGAAGTAGTATGGGAGGGTGCTAGAACCAAGTTTTCGCATCCTGAGAGAGAGAAAGTTAATTGAAGTGCGTCCTTCTAGGTCTAATAAATCTACGCTGGAGAAAATTTAACACAGAAACACTTAACAGTATATCTGCAGAATATCTTCAGCAAGCTCATAAATCATCAAATAGCGGGTTAACAAAAGCAAGGCGATTACATCTAATAGGATCTATACTTCCATACTCTCGCATCCACGTGCGTATCAATAAATGATCAGTAATCAACAACCACGAATAGATTTTAGAAATATCACAAATCACAGTCAATAATCATAACACAGAAGTACTCGATTTATCGCAACAGTCTTCTCATTCATTAATATTCAGATCCAATCTTATAGACTCTATTTACTAGCCCGCGCAAACAGCCAGCGGGGTCCGCACATAGCACGAGTCAGGTTCTCCGCACACACAGCCAGTGGGAGCCCTTACTCAGACAATTGACCAAAAAGATCCACACATTCGTATCCAAGCTTTATCCAAAACTTAGCCTCTCTCTAGACTCGGTTTATCCATATATTTATAGCATGCTAGCCTGCGTTATCATATGGTCCGAAAACTATGGATTGCGGACCCTTGGTCTACCCTTTGACCCATTACAATTCATTAGGGGTTTTGATCCGCCCCAAACCCCCTACGCTAGACTAAATATTACAAAATATTACAAAACTGGAAAAAATTGTGGTTAGGGAACCTTGTTCCAACAGTCCCCCAACACAATCTTATGACTTGTCTCGAGTCACAACGCCGGCGGGGTCTTCAACATTTCCTTGAGCTACTCTATTGTGGCAGTTAGCGGAGGTAGAACACGAAGGTTCTATGCGGCAACAGTCTACACAATGTCCACCAGCTTCTGTGAAGTTGGTCCTTCCGTTGCAGTGGTGACACTATCTAAGGTCTAGTTCAACTGTCGCACAACCCCTTCTAATTCCTGTGAAAGCTTGAGAGCTTCGTCAGCCCAAGGTTTCAAATGGTCGCTGAGTGTCTGTTTCTTGTGCCGAAGCCCCACAATTTCACTGCGAAGTGAGTGGCTGGTTCGAAGACAGGCTAATCGCTGGGCTGGAACAAAGGTGGTCATCATGGCTTCCATCTATTCAAAATCTTGTTCCTTCGGGTGCAACTGTTGATCGATTTTTTGGATGAGAGGGTCGTGCTGTACCTGGGACGATAATTCCATAGCAGTTTCAAATAGAGTGACGCCTGACTCATCTTCGTCGGAATAGTGGTCGTTGCTTCTGTAACCAATGTTGCTCGTTGTACACACACTTCCGGGGGGGGTCTCAAGCTGGAGCTTAGCCTGCAATGATGTGATTTGAAGTTTGAAATCAACCTTGACAACCTGTACCTCAGTCTGAGACGCCTTCAAGGCAGCAACCAAGCCCTTGACCTTGACTTGCGGCTCAGCGGAGGCGGGAATTACTTCCGGCATGTCTTCACAGAGCCTGTTGAGCCTGTTGATCAGTTGCTCTAATGTAGCTTGCTCAACCAAAAATATTATTATTTTAAAAAAGTTTAATAATTTTTTTTTATTTTTAATTTAATCTTTCTATTAATTCAAAATCTGAAGATTACATTTTGATTTTTAGTTTCTCAAAAATATGTAGCCTTCACTCTTACTAGATTTATTAGTGAACAGTGACATCTCTAGATACATGGAAAATTTGCTAAAAGGTATCCATTTGCATTAGTTTCCAAGCAAAGCATGCCAAAACAAACAAAATAAACAAAAATTACCAACATACATCAAACTTTATCATGAACCAAGAGGTGGTGGATGACCAAACCTCCATGCACATAACCCTCTATGCGAGCAAGACATGTGTCCATGCACTCTAACTGATCCAAGATTCACAATTTCCCTCTCCAAAGATTAACCATTCGGTTGTGCAAATCCCATAAGTTGTGCTCGATATGGTGCATGAAATCGATTGTGTTGTTGTGTCCATCTTGTTGGTTTTGATTTTAACTAGTCAAAAGACTCACCGAAGAATTGGACTGCACTGACATGGTCTTCTAGCACTGGGGGTGTTGGCTTTGGGTGTTTCAACCCAGGTTCAGTTTCAAGGTTTGCCAACAAACCTCGTACTACTGGCCCTTTCGACAATGGCATGCTTGCGGAGGTCAAGGTTTCACTTGATGTAGTATGGGAGGGTGCTAGAACCAAGTTTTCGCACCTTGAGAGAGAGAAAGTTAATTGAAGTGCGTCCTTCTAGGTCTAATAGATCTACGCTGGAGAAACTCTAACACAGAAACACTTAACAGTATATCTGCAGAATATCTTCAGCAAGCTCATAAATCATCAAATAGTAGGTTAACAAAAGCAAGGCGATTACATCTAATAGGATCTATACTTCCATACTCTCGCATCCACGTGCGTATCAATAAATGATCAGTAATCAACAACCACGTATAGATTTTAGAAATATCACAAATCACAGTCAATAGTCATAACAAAGAAGTACTCGATTTATAGCAACAGTGTTCTCATTCATTAATATTCAGATCCAATCTTATAGACTCTATTTACTAGCCTACACAAACAGCCAGCGGGGTCCGCACACAGCCAGTGGGAGCCCTTACTCAGACAATTGACCAAAAAGATACACACATTCGTATCCAAGCTTTATCCAAAACTTAGCCTCTCTCTAGACTCGGTTTATCCATATATTTATAGCATGCTAGCCTACGTTAGCATATGGTCTGAAAACTGTGGTTTGCGGACCCTTGGTCTACCCTTTGACCCATTACAATTCATTAGGGGTTTTGATCTGCCCCAAACCCCCTGCGCTAGACTAAATATTACAAAATATTACAAAACTGGACAAAATTGTGGTTAGGGAACCTCGTTCCAACAATCCCCCAACACAATCTTATGACTTGTCTCGAGTCACAACGCCGGCGGGGTCTTCAACATTTCCTTGAGCTACTCAATTGTGGCAGTTAGCGGAGGTAGAACACTAAGGCTCTGTGCGGCAACAGTCTACGCAATGTCCACTAGCTTCTGTGAAGTTGGTCCTTCCGTTGCAGTGGTGACACTATCTAAGGTCTGGTTCAACTGTCGCACAACCCCTTCTAATTCCTGTGAAAGCTTGAGAGCTTCGTCAGCCCAAGGTTTCAAATGGTCGTTGAGTGTCTGTTTCTTGTGCCGAAGCCCCACAATTTCACTGCGAAGTGAGTGGCTGGTTCGAAGACAGGCTAATCGCTGGGCTGGAACAAGGGTGGTCATCGTGGCTTCCATCTATTCAAAATCTTGTTCCTTCGGGTGTAACTGTTGATCGATTTTTCGGATGAGAGGGTCGTGCTGTACCTGGGACGATAATTCCATAGCAGTTTCAAATAGAGTGACGCCTGACTCATCTTCGTCGGAATAGTGGTCGTTGCTTCTATAACCAATGTTGCTCGTTGTACACACACTTCCAGGGGGGGTCTCAAGCTGGAGCTTAGCCTGCAATGATGTGATTTGAATTTTGAAATCAACCTTGACAACCTGTACCTCAGTCCGAGACGCCTTCAAGGCAGCAACCAAGCCCTTGACCTTGACTTGCGGCTTAGCGGAGGCAGGAATTACTTCTGGCATGTCTTCACAGAGCCTGTTGAACAGTTGCTCTAATGTAGCTTGCTGTGCGATGGTGGCGATGTGCGTTGCCTGGACCTGGGTGACTTTGGCTGCTTGAGTCACAATAGTCTGCTCGGCCTTGCTGAGATGCTACTGCGCATGAAGTTCTCGGTGTTGAAGTTCACTAGTGACAGTGGTAAATAACTCATGTAACTGCGCACCTGCCAATCGACCAACATCCAGGTCAACTGACGAGCATGCCCGGATTTGGTTGCATAATTCAGCAGGTTCCACTGTAAAAGAAGTGTCGAGGAGATGGTAGATCTGGCTATCCATGATGGTGGTCAGGGCTGTAACTGGAGTTGGTTGGCCCATGTTAATCTGCCTCACTTGATCCTTGGTCACTTGACTCTACCTCGCTTGATCCACGTTCACTTGAAGGGTGTCCACTTTCAGCCAAAGTGCCTGTAGCTCTGCTTGTAAGACTTCTACTGCGGCCTTGTGTTGTTCTTCCCAAGTAGTCCACCGATCGGTAGACATAGTGGTGACAACGTCAGCAATATGGTCAAGGTCATCCTTTGTCAAAGTAACCTCTGTGTTGGTTTCGGGCTTACTAGCCTTACGTTTCTTCCTAGATCCCTTAGGCAACCCGCGGGTATGCTTGAGACTATGCGGGAATGACGTAATTGCGTCATCAAGATAGTTAATGTTCTGGTTCGCTGGGGATTCTAGTTCTTGTTGTGCGGTAGTGATTTTGGAGGTTGCCTACTGTGTGGAGGCAGGAATCGCCAGATCCTTTGTTGGGCTGGGCGGAATTAAAGCTTTTAATGCTGCGTTGTGGCTAGATGTGCTTCCTACGTCTGGGCTGGTTAGGTGGGCTGCGACCTTACATGCCGGTGGCCAAGTGGCAATTATCTGTCTGATCTCGGCTTCAGTGGTCATATACGGAAGGTTATGCCAGGTGTGATCTTTATGGGCCTGGATTTGCACATTGTGCATGGTCACTTGAAATGATGCGATATGCTTATATTTGTTGTAGATCATTTCGGACAAGCGCGGCTCAGAATGAATGGCCGCAGCTATGGCCCGATCGTAGAGTACCCAAAGGAACTTATTCTCCTCAACTTTCTTGGGGTCCTTTGATTCCCATAGGTTGGAAAATTGGACCCCCTCGCACATGCCACGCTCGAGAGGGGGGAAGATCGCTTCTTCAGGAGTCTCCCATGCAACTAAAAAGATTAAAAGTATCAGCCAAGAGTAGTAGAAATATTTTCCCTGATCCTAAGCCTTGTGCACATTGTCGACGAATTCATCAACTAGGTACTGTGACCAATTAAAATAGACTCCCTTTTCGCATTTTCCAGTGAGTTGAATTACATGGGCAGGAGCATTCGTCGCTTGGCATTTTCGCATCAATTTGCAGGCAAGAAGTAAGGTACCCATGCGTGTCCCTAAATCACTGATTGTATTAATCTGAAAGCCCCATTTTTTGCGTGTGACATGGTACCTTTCCCGGATATCTTCAACAATATGGTGCTCGAATTTCTTGCCAGTACCCTTCCTAGGATCGGGTCTGTGCATAGGAAGGTTGGTGATTCGGTGAATTAGAGCAACATCAATTGGTATGCGGCCATGGAGCCATAAGCACCCATCACGAACCAGTGCCAGCAACCGGCGAACAACTAGGCTGGTGATGTTGTATCGACCAAAGTGGGGGAGGCGCAACAGGTTCAAGATAATCGATCCGACTAATCCTTTGACCCAAGACATTGGCTCCACCGTTAGTATATCGTCTTCGAGTACCCATTCCAGGTATAGCTCTGGGGCTAACTGTAGAAATTAGTATACACTAAGCATGCATACATCCAGATTCCCTTGATCTCATAATATTTAACTTCTTGCAAAATACAAAATCATTCCACTGTTAAACTTTTGTGGAAAATTAATTGCAAACACATGAAGCATAAATAAAAATAATTGCACATAACATATTTGTTTAACAAGAAAGCCTGAAGCTAAAAACCCCAACTATAATATATTATGTATCATGGAGATCATGTAACAATCTCATACAAAGCTTAGTACATCAAGCTCTCAGTACAATCAGTCGTCACACACTAATAAGAAGAAATCTGCAAATCCATGCACCGATTTCTTGCCACCTGCTACCATGCCTCCACTGTGCAATCCCTGCTGAAGAATAGCTCTGAATGAATTCAAATTACCCTTGCCTTGACTGCGTAATCCTCATTGGAAACTCGGATGTGTGTGTGGTGCAATCAATGCATCACTATAGTCACAACAGATAGTCCATCTTGCCCTTTCACCTATCTCTCCACTGGGTCTCCACTGGAACTGACATGCACTGTAGTTAACTGCTATATTTGTTCAATTGATTAATCAGTTATTATTTGTGAATTAATTAGCTAATTAATTCACTCCACTCTCACTAGTGTATCATTAAGTTAGATCGACAATCTATAAATAGATTTCGCCCAATATTCTAAAAATAGAATTTCATCTATTTTTCCAACTTGACCAACCATCCACAAATAGCATTCTGCAACTTCTGAAATATGATCACCATGTCTAAAAATAGACATAGTCTAAAAATAGACTTGCGCCAAAAATAGCCTGCGGGCCCACTTAGTGAAGGCGACTCTTTTCACTAAGCTCATCATATTGTTGAATCTCAACACTAACAAAGGGAAGGTTTCCAGGTTCCCCACGTCATGGTCATCGAATTTTATATGGGGGAGGTGACCGAACATTCCTCCCAATTGGTGCACTTCTTCTGGGACCAGGAGAATTTGAAGGTAGGCGCAGACGATATCAACATTGGGGGTGCATGTTAATGTCTTGCGCAGCCTAACATATGGTGGTAACCAAGTAAACAGAGTCACCAGCATGCTTTCTGCTGTGAGCGCCATTGGGCGCTAGGATGCAGCAGGTGATTGCCCCTTAGATGCTTTATGAGGGGAACACATAATCTGAGGGGATGTACGAGGCTTCCCACCAGGCCACTTCGCTTGTTTTACTTTCTCTTTTCCCTTTCGTTTTTCTGGGGTAGAAACAATCTCCTATTTTTCAGGCGTTAGTTCAAGGACTTCATCAGATCCTACTTCCCCGGAAGTCGTGGCAAGCAGAGGCTCATTAGGGTTTGTAGTAGTCATCCTTACTCGGAATATGAACTCGGCGTTGCTACTGTCAGACGGCATAGCGCGCTCAGTCATGTGGATGGAAAGTAGACAGACGAGACGATATTTATCAAAGTGGCTGAGGCGTGAGAGGTTTGGACAATAATTCAATCCTGTCAAACTAACAACCCTCATCTTATAGCCTTTGAGAGGGAAAACAACGTGTTTAGCCTTAATTGCATTTCATCATTACGGGAACGGTAAAAAATCCTCGTAAATCGCCACATTAATTTCCAGTTACCTGCTCCGTCGAATGGGAAGTGCGGTTTTCCATACTCTTGCTCCATTTCAACAGCTAGTTTTTTCCACAACGCACAACTCTTGCGTCTGTATCGCACCCACCCACACCTCCAGCCCTGTGCATCATCCCTCCTTTCTGTGTGTCCATGACCAGGTGTATACAATATCCATTATACAGCTACTCCAGCCATATAGTCATTTGATCGGCGCTGAGGAGTCCCTATAGGTCTTCAACCGACTCCCATTAACATATCCCGACAGAGACTCGCCGCGCAACATAGCCAATTTGACTGCACCGCCATTGGTAATTTCCTTTACTACATACGGGCCTAACCAGTGCTATCGAAACTGCCCTGGGTGTCGCGCAAACTGGCTATTGTAAAGTGGTACCAATTCTTCCTGCAAAAAGACCTTCTGCCAAATATGTCGATCATGCCAAGATTTTTCCCGCGCCTTCTGAACCTGTTGGTGGAATTAAGAAATGAATCGGTCTTCTTCCAGGGCCACCAACTGCGCCAAGCGTTCCTCCATGATGTATAGGGCTTCCATATTTGTGAAGGCCGAGATGCGTAGGATCTGGACGATGTATTCCATAGGCATGATAGCCTCCTTCCCGTAGACCATTCTGAATGGTTTCCTTCCCGTGAGCTTCTTACATGTAGTCCTATAGGCCTAGAGTACAGAGGGGATGCGCACATCCCAGTCATTTCATTGTGTGTTATAGACATTGGTGAGCTCATGTTCCAAAATTTTATTAAATGCTTCTATGGTCCCATCGCCTATGGATGATATCGGGTACTGATTGCATGGTGAATCTAGAACTCCTCAGTCAGAGCCTTAATAGTTTCATCAATGAAATGCATACCTCTGTCACTCATCAAGATTTTTGGACACCCAAACCTGGTCAGGATATTTTAAAAAATGAAGTGTGTCACCGTATCCGCAGCACAATCCTTGACAGCTTTGGCTTCTGCCCACCTGGTAACGTAATCTGTGGCAGTAATGATATACCGAGCATTGGTCCTCTTTCCTGGGGGATTAATGGGGCCCACAAAGTCGGTGGCCCATTTGTCGAATGCTTGTAGGGCCATCTGTGGTTGCAGGGGCATCTCATTCCACCGTGAGGGCTTCCTGGTTCGTTGGCATGCGTTGCAGGCCCAACAATATGTATGAGCATCAGTGTGTAGTGTGGGCCACTAGAGCACGGCCCTTAATATCTTCTACGCAGTAGATTTACCCACTTAATGTACTCTTGCAATTCCCTTGTGGGCTTTAGCTAAGATAGCCGGTCTTTCGTGTTCAAGGACGTACGTTTGTAGTACCTTATTTGCTCCAAACTTGTAGAGTTTTCCCACAATGATAGTGAAGTCGGCTGCGCGGGCGACCAGTTCCTTTTTTTGTGGTACTGAATAGCCATCGGGGGCCTTACCTGTGGTCAAGAAGTGGATAATATCGAAAAAGTGCTCATTAATTACCCTGATAGCAAACAACTACGCGTCAGGCAACCCATCGTCTAAGTTAGTCGGCTCTTCTCCATTTTTGATCCTGGACAAATGATCAGGTCTAGTGTTCAACCTCCCTAATTTCACAATGATTTCAAAATCATATTCTTGAAATAGTAGCATCCACCGACAGATTCCCCCCCCCCCAACCCCAAACACAGGCTTATTAACTAGGTATTTCAAAGTCGA
Source organism: Pinus albicaulis (assembly GCA_034641835.2). Classification (NCBI taxonomy): domain Eukaryota; kingdom Viridiplantae; phylum Streptophyta; class Pinopsida; order Pinales; family Pinaceae; genus Pinus; species Pinus albicaulis. The sequence continues at coordinate 182,528,231 of CM076576.1, read as the reverse complement.
GTGATCTGTGAACATCTTGAAGTGCCCTCCGAGTAAATAATGCCTGTAATTTTGGAGGGCATATACCATCGCAAACCCTTCCCGCTCCATGGTAGGATAGTTATGCTCTGCATTCGAAAGCTTCCTGCTAGCGAAGGCCACCAGGTGGTCGATATCCCCTTCTCTAGGCTATGCCAAGACAACTCCCAAGGTGATCCCTGATGCATCTACATGGACATGGAAGATATTGTCCCAGTTGGGGAATATCAAGATAGGTACAGTCACCATCTTTTATTTTAGTAGCTCAAATTTTTCCTTGCATTCGTCATCCCAGAAGAATGACACATCTTTTTTCAGTAAGTTTTCCATCGGAGCAGTGATCAAAGCATACCCCTGAATGAAATTTCTGTAGTAACCTGTGTGGCCGAGGATAGAGCACAACTGTTTTTCAGTGGTTGGAACTTCCAAGTTTATGATAACCATGATCTTGGCCGGGTCAACCATCAATCCCTGCTAACATACTACGTGTCCTAATAGAATCCGGAACGGGACACATAATATGCATTTCTTAATGTTTAGCAAAATTTGGTGTTTCTTGCAGGTATCCAGCATCATGCGTAGATTTGATACATGGTTTTTTACTAATCCAAACACCTTCTAGTCATCAAAATAGACTTCTAGGAACTTGTGAATTAATTATTTGAACACAGTTACACTAACGCATGAAAATATGGCAGGGGAATTCTTTAATCCAAAGGGAAAGACAATGTACTAAAATGAGCCCCACTCTATCGCAAAAGTTGTCTTGCTGCGATCTTCAGGTGCGATGTCGATCTGATGGTACCCCAAAAACCCATAAGTAAACGAATAAGCTTCCCGACCCCCCACATTATCTAGGATTTAATCAGAGAATGGTGTGGGGAAAGGATCATGTACACAGGCGCCATTTAACTTGCGTAGGTCAATGCAGATCCTTATCTCTCCTTTAGTCTTCTTTTCCTGGACCACCATGGGGCTTACCTAATATGACTGTTCTACTGGTTCAATGATACCTGCGGCCATCGTTTTCTCAATTTCCTCCTTAAATTTTTGTTTGTATTTTGGGTTCAGGAAATAGGGTCTTTGTTTGATCGGTTGCACATCTGGCTTCAACGTAATCCTCATGATTCCCATGTCCCCTACTGATCAGGAGCTCAGGACCAAGTGTCGTAAAATGGTCAAAAATGAAGGTGCTCAGAACTAGTTTGAACCTGAACGACCGGATAGAGCTCGTCTTCCTGATTCCGGCGCCGCGAACGGTTCGAAAAACGGTCGCCGTATGCAGAAGTTATTCAAGTTTGAAGATTTCTCAATTTCCATAAAAAAAAGGCCAAAATTGACTTTGTGGAAAAATTTTATTAAAAAAAGAATATTCCACAGAATATTCTGGGAATATTCCGTGGAATATTCCGTAGAATATTTTGGGGAATATTCCTTGGCAGCCAATGAGAAGGCGCCACGTGGCTAGCCCGGAGGCCGCCACGTGGGCCCCAAAGGTCAGATTGAAATGGCGCATTTTAAAATTTTTATGGGTTCGGCCGGATTCGAACACAGGACCGGATGTATATTAACCGGGCGACTTTACCGTTGGGCCATGCTTTGGTTCTTGTTAGAACAGTGGTCCGCACTTATATTTGATCGAAAGGTTTGTGTGGGCGGGGCCCGAAAGGGGGCCAGCCCCGAAGGGCCAGCCCCCCTTCTCATAAAACCTCCAGCGCGGAACCCGAAGCTAAAACACTTGGCGCGCATTTGAACGTGGGTTTCAAACTTTGGTTATGTGTTTATGGTGGGTTTTAATATAACACGTTTATATTTATTAAAACCGTTGCAAAGACCGCCACCCATATGTGAACGCACAATGTGTTAACCATAACACTAATTGCCAAACCGTTAAACCGTGCGGATAGTTGGGAAATCCGCCTATTTTGGCGCCCCCACCTAATTTGGCGGCCTTATCCACAGTTTCTCCACAATTAGTGGAGTTTCTCAAGGTGAAACTGGCAGTTTAGTAAATGTGCCATAACTTCTGCTAGGAGAGGCCTTTGAAGACGAATTGTTTTTTGATTTTGGGTGGAGAGAGCATTCTGGAGCTGTTGGAGGTGTCTGCAGAGCCATCAGGGCATTCTATCTGCGAATTTTACAGCGCTTTTGACAGTGGAGCCATCAGAGCTAAAGGGAAAGAGTGCTGCATTGGGCTACCTTCCTCCAATGGAGGTGAATTTGTAGTCTATTTCTACTGATTTGGATCTTTTGAGTCTATTTTAGCAGTCTATTTTTCCATTAGAGGAGTTTATACAGATGTAATCTCATTTGAAGCCTTTAATCAAAAGAGGACTGAGCCTAATTAGAGGCTTTTGGACCAGCGGAGGTAGCCCAAGAGAGGGGTGAACCGCTTAAACAAATATCTGCTGTTCATTTGTGTATTTTGGCTGTTTATTTCCAGATTCTGATAGTTTAAACAGTGAAATTTCATAAGCATGCTTTTCCAAAACAAGTTTATACAGTAATCAAAATTTGTTATTTTAACATCAAACCTCTACACACCAATTGCAGAACATATGCTCTTGCTTATTCACACTCAAAACAGATCAATGAACACTTTGAATTTCAGAATTAATTACTTTCATTGATCTTGAAATTTGTGTTTACATATTATTTCCTTAGACAGAGTCTGTAGAGGGCCAGGTAGCCTCTGGAACTCATCCTCTCTTTAGAGGTGACATGTCCAGTGAATGCCCCTACAGTCCATCTCTGTATAGGAAATAGTTTATTCTCACAATTTCAGATCAGGTTCAGAGGTTACTTGGAGTGTATAGCTCACATTTGAAATTTAGGAAAATGGATACCTTGCACCCTTAAACAAGTACATTCCATTTTCAGATCACCTACGATCCCCTTGAGTTCATAGAACTTGGTCGGGAATAGATCCTGATATTCAGTTAGCAGTTTAGCGACCTTTCCCACTGTGCCATCATCCCAGTAATCCCCAATCTTGGCCATCTTGGGCTGCTCTTCTCTGCCAATATTGATTTCCTTTAGTCTCATAGGTTTAGTGACATCAAATCCTTGTAGCAACGGACCTGCAACATCCCGTTCTCCTTCTGACTCTGTGATCATGATATTCCGAGGATCTTTGTCGCAGGCTTCTATTGACAAATTTATACAGTTTATGATATCTTGTATCTGTGCATCCCAGGCTGGCACAATACGTTCCTGCTTAGGATGGGATTCATTGAAAACCGGAGAATCTATATCCTATAGGGCTTCATCAAGTTTCTCGGTGCCTCCCATTAATCCAAACGTCATTACAGAGTCTTTAGCCATTGTACTCCAATGCCTGGTACATTGATGTATTTCTGCGTCTAAATACCAGGTGGTAGGGATTGGTCCTAATGTGTGAATAAATATATAGACCCATTCATTCCACGTGCCCTCATTCCATACTTCTAGCTAGAGAGCCACGTTCTTGCGCGGATCCCCTCATCCCGAGAAGAGTTCTATTGATGGTCTGACTGGTATGTTAAATCGTAATATTATCATCCTTTGACATTCCCCCTAGTCCCAGAAATTTCCTTAGTTTCCCACCAGCACACAAGGGTTGTGTGCATGGCCAAGTCCAGGGCCCAAAATCTCCGCTCTTTAGGGATGTTTTCTTCCATTGCTTCAAGGAAATTTTCAACATTACTAGAACCATCAAAGTAGGCTAGTTATCTTTCCTCTAAAGAAATGCATCAGAAGCTTTTCGTGACCTTCAGACACCTTAGTGCAGATAAGTCGTGCAACCAATTCTTCCAGTTTTCTATCTCCCCGTATGAATCGGATAAGCACTCGTTATCTTTTTCCCAACATAACATGTCGTTAGCTATGGGGTTGATCTAGTCGTCATCCCGGGTGGTCATTTTGTATATGTGATCAACATCCTCTTCCTCCCGTATTGATTCAGTGTACCGCTCGCCTTCTGCTAGATCCAATGGGTCTATCACCCTTGTGCCTTCATTTTCAAAGATCATGCTCCTTTCTTTTAGATTAATGATACCTCCCATGTCAATAGCCCAGTCTAGAACAAAGAGCGTAGGATAAGGGTCCACATCATCCACTATCTAGATTACCTCAAAATCAACGTAAACCTTAACACCCACAATATCTACCACCACCTTCGTCAATCTTCCCAATGGGATAATATTTTGTTTATTAGCCATCCGTAGTTGAATAGTCGACCATTCTAGCTTAGGTTCTCCCATTCATTTCTTGGTCTGCTTGGGTAGGACGTTAGCATCTGAGCCCAAGTTAAGAATAACTTGGTCCATTTCGTAGTGTCCAATTTGTGCGGTCATGCGCATTTCTCGTCCTGTCCTTTTTTTGGTTTTGTATAACTTATTCAAAGTTTTAACCTTGGGCTGTAGAGAAATCATTTCTGCGCACTTATATCTTAGGGCTTGGATATTTTCTACGACCTTCTGGTTGCGCAACAACTTCATACATGCCTGGAGGAATGGTTCAACTACTTCGTCTGCCTGTGGATCTATCACACCTTTCACAATGGGTGTTTCATTTTTGGTCAACTCCCTCCGAGCTTCAATGAAGGTTTCTTTCTCTCTTTTTTTTTCAGGTCTAAACCTTCCTCTTTGTCCTCAGCCTTCCAGATTAACGATTCAGTTTCAACCTTTTCTTCATCTCCCCCGGTGGAAATTCCCCTGCGCGTGATTACATTGATACATGGCCCATCATCCTGTGGTTCTGCCTTAACCCTTTGCACATTCTGCGTAGGTGTCTGCTGCTTCTCTTTCGTTTTCGCTATTAGCACCACACAGTATTCAATGACATTATCGAACTGCTGGCTATATCTGCAGGACTGTCATGCTGGGTTTGGGCAATCGCGTGCGAAATGTCCTACGTCGCCACAGCTGTAACAGATCAGCTGTCCGTGTCCTCGACCAGCACTCCCCTCTCTCCCTCCTCCCCTTCCTCGTATGGGGGATCCCCCCTGTCTAGAAGGAGACAGTGGCGATGAGGGGTCCACCTGCACCCTGTATAAATTTACCCTATCTACCATGAGGTCGAGGGTTTGATAGTTTTTCTCGTCATGACTTGAAGACGAGGAGAATATGCACCACTGTTGTTTCAATTCTAGAACATAAGCACCCGACTGAGGGCAGTGATCTGTATCATGTATTCCTGCTACCCGACAGTCAACACACCATAGCATAGGGCTGCTAGGGCCAGCCATTTCCCTAGGTCATGGAAGGATTGGTCCCTTTGCCTGCATGTAATCTGATAACAAAGAGCATTGATCCTTAGTGTGACCCGACACCCTACAGCGTATGCACCAGATGTCTGGGCTAGCTTCCTTACCACGATTGTTTTAGAAGCTTTGAATTTCTAAGTGCATCGCCTCTAGCTGGTTTTAGATCTGTAGGGTTGCAAACTGTGTATCATCTCTTGGCGCAACTTCTAATTTCATGGCTATCTCTAGTTCTTCCTCTTGGGAGCCGATATTTTGTTGTCCCATGAGCCCACGCAAGTGTGGTAATAGCATAAAGATAAACCATTCTTTGTGCTTCTTATCTTCATAGGCAAATCCCCCATCACCGATAACATTTTTTAACTGTTGGTCAGCTTTCCAGACGGACTCTGTAGGTCCCTGTTTAAAGTCCTTTAGTTTGACTACACATTCAGCGTATGACTTAGGCTTCCGGAAGTGTTGCTTTGGGGAATTCTTAATATCTTGTATGGATGTGTTTGTGTGCTGACCAATATATCCCATAAACCAATCCAAGGCCCTTCTAAGGCTATGGATAGCTGCGACCATTTGATATCATCATTGTTAACATTCTGCATGGTCCATACAGACTCTCCTACGAACCATAATCAGTCCATTTCCTCGTCCCCTATGCCCTTAAAGGTAGGTAGTCTCATGTGCATGGCCATGTCATCTTCTGGTGGTGGTGGAGGAGGTGTAGGGGAGTTCTTACCCTTATGTGGGTTCGATGCAGGTGTGGCCAGGGGGTTCCTTCTTGCGCAGGCCCTGCTTGGTTGAGATTAGATGAGTCCCTCAAGGGACTGTATACCGATCTCTCTCCTTCTCGATTAACCCAATAGTATTTACCACTTCGTGTCGTTCTCCCACTCTAGTAAGAGGTCATTCACTCAGTGTGGCCACACAAGACACCCTTTTCGCTCAGTAACATCTTAATCAACAACGACAAGGTTCTTAGGAACTTGTCTCTAAATCCCTTGAAGAACCTTCGCTCTGCCTCCGAATATGATACAAATTGATCAACCACAAATTCTGTCACAAATCATCCGAGTATAGTATTAACCTAGTGATCTACAGTTCTGGTAATATTATTATCAGTCTTTTCTAATTTTTGGATCAACTCGGGGGTCCACAGTGTGACCTGATCGTCTTTCCAGAAAGTCTGGAATTATGCTAATCGAGCCAACCACTCTTGTAACTCATGTGCGAAGGATGCAAAGAATATTTCGTGCACTTCCGTAAAAATATACCTATTTTTCCAATTCTCCATAGACAACTTTTTGCTCCTATTCTCTTTTAGGGAAAATTCCTGAATCTATTTTTTAAACCAGTCTTCTAACTCAGGTTTTAATGCTACCAATGACCCCGTGGCATTACCTAATCCCTCTCTCAAAATTCACTCGGTCCCAACAACGAAACCATTTTTTGGCTTTGGGGGTCTTGACCCAGGTTCAGTTTCAAGGTTTGCCAACAAACCTCATACTACTGGCCCTTTCAGAAATGGCTTGCTTGCACAGGTCAATGTTTCACCCAAAGTAGTATGGGAGGGTGTTGGAACCAGGTTTCCGCACCCTGAGAGATATAAAGTTAATTAAAGTGGGTCCTTCCAGGTCTAATAGATCTGCGCTGGAGAAAATCTAACACAAAAACCCTTAACAGTATATCTGCAGAATATCTTCAGCAAGCTCATAAATCATCAAATAGCAGGTTAACAGAAGCAAGGAAATTACATCTAACAGGATCTATACTTCCATACTCTTGCATCCATTTGCGTATCAATAAATGATCAGTAATCAACAACCACGTATAGCTTTTAGAAATATCACAGATCACAGTCAATAATCATAACATATAAGTAATTGATTTATCACAATAGTCTTCTCATTCATTAATATCCAGATCCAATCTTACAGACTCTATTTACTAGCCCGTGCACACAGCCATCAGGGTCCGCACACAATAGGACTCAAGGTCTCCGCGCACATAGCCAGTAGGAGCCCTTACTCAGACAATTGACCCAAAATATTCACACATTCATATCCAAGCTTTATCCAAAACTTAGCCTCTCTCTAGACTTGGTTTATCCATCTATTTATAGCATGCTAGCCCATGCTATCCTATGGCCCACAAATCATGGTTTGCGAACCCTTGGTATACCCTTTGACCCATTACAATTCATTGGGGGTTTTGACCCACCCCAAATGCCCTGCGCTAGACTAAAAATTACAAAATATTACAAAGCTGGACAAAATTGTGGTTAGGGAACCTTGTTCCCACAAGGGGTTCTATAGTTTCACCCTAACCTGATTTCTAGTGGTGTTGTCGACCTCTGACTCTTCTCACACCAAAATCGAGGCACTCTTTATCCTATTGAGGGGGAATCCTCCCTATCCACATCAACAATGCATGCCTCCATAAGAGTCCCTCACAAAAAAGTCTCATTGAAAATCAGGGACACTCACTGGCTAGCTGAATTTCCCACGACCTCCACAAGAATGTCACCAAGTACCCACAGTAAACATGACACATGACAAGTATCTCCCAACCATACACCTTATGGCTTGCATCTACATACCTTCCCAACACTCCTTCAAGCAAGCACAAACATGTTCCAAGGTTTGAAATAACCCTAAAACCTCCAAATGCACTGGACCTATATTTCAAAGCCCCAAGGCCCAATTCGCTGGGAGGGTGTGGTCTCTAGACCATCATGCCCCTCTATAGGGACACTCTAGGCCCAACTGAAAACCCCATGAATAGGGCTTTTTCACTAGAAAAAAAAGAAGAAGACCATATTACTAGGATAAACAAACGTACCCCCTAATGTGAGGACCAAAGAATTTTCCACACCTTCTCCCTCTTACTCCCTTCGCACCACATCAACCCCGTTAAAATCGCAACGCCATAGGGAGCATGCAAAAGGGTCCAATTTGGCCCCGGGTCCTCGATGCTAATGTAGAGAAACATTGCAGATAGATTAAGCATGCCACCTAAGTCCTCACCAGTTTAAATGTTGCAAAAGATCACATGAGGAGTATGGGACTGTTCTAACTGAGTTCCTTGCTACTCACCTATGTCCCTTCACCATCTTCAATTATATTTCATTACCTAGCCAAAATTATTCTGCAAGGAAACCCCCTTATCTTAACATGATGATGTTCTCTCGAATTTTCCTGACGAAAAATGAAAAATGGTTGAGGGGGGTGGGGCCTCCTCCCACCCTTCAAAATCTATAGAGTGCAACCCCATTGGGGAAAACAAAAATTATTCAATAAGATAAATTAAATTAAAAATATATATATATGTATATATATATATGTATATATATATATATAGTCTAATTCTATTAATTAAGAAAAGACATTATAGTCCACATCTCTGAGCAGAGGAACTTATCCAATTCCTGCTCTCACTTGTGTCAAAAAATTCAAAATGAAGGGCTACCCATAGCAGGGAAACCAACCCTTTACTTGTCTCTCAAAACTTGAGTCATCTACTTTCTCTAATGCATTATCAAAATTACTGAAAATAACTATGAAAACGATAGCTAGCATGTCTGTCCAGAGATGGACTAAGGTGAAAAAACCTTCATTCGTTTCTTGCGTCGTCATGCTTTTCTTCATTAGGCACCAGAAGTTCCTCCTCAGTGACTGGACACTCGTAGATGTGGGAAATTTCTTCTTTTTCCTCCGTGAAGACCTGTGACTTTGGCTCCATCGACTCTTCGTGTTCATCACATTTGTGCTAGCCTCCTGTCATGTAGCGAACAGATTGGGCAGGGAAAGGGATGAGGCTATGATGGGCAGACGTGCAATTTTTATGGACGGGGGAGTGACGGTGAGGGGAATTGTCCATTTCCGAGACTTCCTCTTAATTCTGGTAAGAGGCAGTGCGAGTGGCTCAGGAGTCGGGAAGAGGTAAGATAAAAGAGTCGGCTTGGATGGCTCAGCAGCTAGAATGAGGATGGCCATTAGAGTAGAAGAAGCGGGAGAGGCATCCATGCTATAGAAAGAGGAGGTGATGTCAGTGGTGTCCGGGGTTACAGAGAGAGACGAGGATCCTTCAGTGGTCGAGGCCACGAGTTGAGGGTTGAGAACAAAGTCAGTTTAGCAATGGAATGATAGTAATGGTCTGCAGAGGCTCTGGTTATTACGGCAGGAAGAACTCCTCTGGTGCTGCTTTTGCAAGGCTTCTATCTCTACCTGGGCGCCATGGCAGTGAGAGCATAGAACTACAGAGAACGCACTAGACGGCGGGAAAGGATTTTGGCAACGCTTCGCTGGAACTTCAGAAAATGAATGCACACACACACACACACACACACACACACACACATATATAATGAAAGTAAAATAAGATGAATGATTTTATGATTATTTTTTCTAACATCCCTTGGTAAATTTTAAGTCTTGAATTACTGCAGTTAAAGACATTATGTTACTTTGCAGATCATGTAAAGGGCAAACAATAATTAGGAAATTTTAGTTTTATTATAAAATATATAAATGCATACACAAGGGTTATGAAGAAAAATCACATTGGAAAGTGATGTTGAATTAGGCTCACATGTCAGGGTAGTTGAAAAATTATGCGCCAGGTGGTTACCTACCTAAACATCTCCTTGGGAAATAAAAGTTCTCAAAAAATAAAACCAAGAGGGTTCAATGAACCTGAGGTGACTTGAAGGAGAAGGACTACAAAAAACTTTGAGGAAAATAAAAATACAAAGACAGACTTCCATGTTGGTTGGCCAAAGGTACCCTCTGGAGTGATAGAACTATTCTTGACCAAGTTTTGACTTCCATGTTGGTTGGCCTAATGTACCCTCTAGAGTGATAGAACTGTTCTTGTCTAAGTTTGGTTGGGACCAGATAATCGCTATTTTTTTTTTTTTTGTACAATACTATTCAAAAGAAAATACCCTACTTGTGAGGGTAGCTCAGGGGAGATGCAGTGTTTATACTTATCTCGTTGGTAGGGAGGAACATTCATTTCCATGTGGCTTTATGACTACTTGTGTAAGCTAACTAAAGGAATAGATAAGTACTGCACTACTTTGCTTATTATTGTTAATGAAATAGTTTTTTTCTGGTAAAAACTAGTAAAATGACAAATAGAACGAGTTACATGCAGGAAAAAAGAACTAATTAAGTTTTAAGTTGTCGATACAAGATTTATTGGTAAAATAAAAAGATACAGTTTTGTTGAGACTAGATGAAACCCAGACTGGATTAAAAATTAGAGTCAAGACATAAGTAGGGAGAACCTATTGGATTCTGGGTAGTAGTGGGTGTTATTCAAATGAAGATAGTTAAACAAAGGGGTATTTCCATATTCCATATTAGTTATCTGTTGATAAAAAAAAGCTTAGTCTGGGAGGAGCTTTAGGTTAGCCCCTGGGCCCATCCATTATAGCAGCGTGGGAACAATCCCTCTATCCTCCTGAAATTTATATAGTTAAGTCAGAAACCCTCTATGAACACTAAGTGGTAAATATTCTATAGAAAATAAGAAATAAAAACCCTGGAACGAAACCCTCCATTTAGATACAAAGAAAAATAAATAGAATAACACTGCAGTCGTAATGCAAACCATGATAACAATAAATTAAAAAATATTTTCATATTGTAATTGTATGGACATGCATAAGGTTAATCATCAACTGAAATTTCATACAACAATAAGTGCCAGCATCATAAAACTTGTTTCTAAATAGCAGATAAAGAACTCGCAAGTTAAACATGCTTCTGAGGAAAAAAAAATTAACTTAAATCTAAGTCAAGCTTGCAATATAATTCCCACACAGAGAAAATATTCTTTAATGGGTAACAATCGTATTACATATAATACCTATAAAAGATAACAAGCAAGTTTCTATATATATATATATATATATATATATATATATATATATATATATATATATATATATATATATATATATATATATATATATATAACCTGGACCTAGTTACGACCTAGGGCCAAAACCTAGGTATTTGCTTTAAAAATATACAGTGAGTTGAGTATTTGACCTAAAGGGTCTAGAAAAACACAATTAATTCACTAGTATTAACCCTATAGAGCTTCCTTGTGGTCTGTTCCGCTAAATAGCCCATAAAGTACTTTAACAGAGGAGTTGATTCAAGGCACCCATTTTTTTTACAATCCTTCAAGCCATTTATAAATCAATAGAATAATAAAATATTTTCTTCTAAAACATGGAAATAATAACCACACCTAGAAGTAAAGTTAGAGAAACAATCCTCAGCAATCCTTTTAGTATCTTGGAGAAATCAAGAAGTAAGAGTAGAAAATATAGGTACCTACAAGCAAGAAACAATCTGTTGTCAAGGAAAAAGAAATAAATCTGAGCAAAACATTGATTTGATGGAATCGTTATAGCCCACGAGGAAACTAGGAGAAAGGTAACTTGAGCAGGTGCGACTCAACCATTCGTATTTCAATCAAACCTGGTGGAAAGCGGGAAGTCAAAACACCATTTTAGGAACTAAAATAACCGAGTAGCAGTAAAACCTTGTGGTGAAAGAACAAATAAATAATGTGAGCAATTGTCTTGGCACAAAGAAACTCTTCATTTTTAAGTTAGAGACTCCAACACCCTGAGACAAAAGAAAGCACAAATGATGTTTTGTGGCCTCTAAGGAACCTTTAGTCTAAAATGTGTTAAACCCGCAAATAAAAAAAAATCTCACCTATGTGATATATCTTCCATAAAACCATTGTACCGATGTCGTAGCAAAGCTTAGAATAACTAGGAGGCTGACTATACTCCTATTACCCTTCTCCTAAAACTCCTCGACCAAATCCATTCCTTGAAAAGTATGAAACCCTAAATAGGGTTATAGAGAAGAAACCCTCACGGCTAAGTGATCCAAATGAACTCTAGGAGGCATGGGAGGTGGAATATGGTTACCTCTAACCTCATATTTCATTTACCACTAATGATCATTAGCTCAAGCTAGATAGTCATAGATGCTTTTGATATCTCTAGGATCTGTAATGCCAAAGGTATGGTTGGGAGAAATCTCTGGAAATTTCATAACTTAACCATTAACATCCACCAACCGAGTAACACAATGAGTGTATAAGTGTAACCACGACTTGAGAAATCATAATAACATTCTTGATGCTAATCATAATTCTAAATATTAAAAAAAATAAAAAATGTAATATATATAATACCCATAGCATGTTTAATCTACTCTTTGTCGATTAATGATAACACCTAAACCTTGTGACCATCATAACCTTACTTGGTAAGGTATAAATACATAATATTTTTTTTAATTATTATTATTATTATTTTTCTGTATTTTGGAGATATGACAAGTGGTATCACAACCAAGTTTGAATGTTGTGGCCTATCTGGGTAAGATAGGGAATAACATAATTTATTATGAGAAAAAAATGAAAGAAAGGAGGAATAATGAGGAGAGTTGGGCCTACACGAGTAAGATCAACACTAGGAGATGGTCTGGTGCCATTTACAGAAGCTAAACCTGAGATGTGGGTTTGTTGTGAAACCATCTCCAAAAATAGAAGAAAAGAGATATCAACGCCTTAGAAATAAGCCACTTCGAGGGGGAAACCTCCAATACATTACATAAATGAACAATTCTTGGATGATACAAATGACCAAAACCTCCTTCTATATATAGGAGTCCATGGAACCACAATATAATCCCAGTGGGGCCACAATGTAATCCTATCTGACCTAACAATAATAATGTAAGGGCACAATAATAACAATATGGGGGTTACAGGGGTATAACAATAATAATAAGGGGGGCTACACTAACATAATAAGGGACTACACTATTAATATAGGGACTTAACATGCCCCTCTCCTTCAAACAAGTGTTGTCCTCAACGCTTGATTATTTCTTGATGCTTCTGTATAAAATTCTCATCCTCCCATGTGGAATCTTCTACAGGAAAGTTCTTCCACTTGCTGAGATACTCTGAAATTGATTGTACTTGTTGAGTTCTTGTTTCTGTGACTGCTTCATAACTTCTTTCGATGTGATGTTGATCTTCCTATTGTTTCATTAGATTCTGCACCAAAGTTAGGTCATTCTTTGAGAGTTAGGGAACTTGTTGTTGATGCTCGATGTGATCTTCCACTAATTTATCATCCATATTAGCTTTTATTTGATCCTTCAAACCATCCAAATTAGCCTCCATTTCTGATTTTAAACCATCTATGTCATCTTTGGTTGCTCTTCGTAAGATCGAAATTTGTTGCACTTGGTACCGTAATTTTGATATCTCATACTGCAATTCTTCCTCTTCATGCATCATAGTATATATTTCTGAGGGCTTAATGGGTGTTGAATTCTTTTTAGGAGGCATTTCAGAACCCAATACTGAAATATATGCTCAATAGGCCCTTGGAATCACTTCAAGCTGATATATTTTTTTTAAACGAGACTTATGTAATTCGAAAAAAATACACACCTTTTTCTTGCTTTTGAGGAGCTCGATATTGAAATTCAATTATCTCTATAATTGCAGATCCTCAATATCTAAAATTTGGCCTTATAATATTCCTCTGAAGCTTCTTTCAAATGCCACAGGTCTAACTTGATTTGGATTCTTCAAGACAAAGTTATGTCCAAGGTCCCACAATAACCTAATTATGGACTGGTTCAGTAGAGTGAACTTGTACGACTTGCCACATGTCACTATTTGCTCCTTTGGATGTGAAATTTATAGATAGGAAAATACAGTCCGTGTACTTCCAGTCACTTTTTAGAGAATTCCAATCGGATGCTCAGAGAGAGAGAGTTATGAAGATTTTCCCATGATCACCTCTTTGAGATGAAATTAGGGAGCCTGAAACAGACCTAACTTCCACAGATCATATCTCCGAACATATTGTGAAAAAAGCTTTTAAATTTTGCGAAGATGTTCTTCAGGATCTCAGATTTGCGCTCTAAAAATTTCAGCTTCTGAACCTTCGTAGAAACAAAGTTATAGTGAAAATTCCATGATGACCTTTTTAAGTGAAATTTAGGAGCTTGCAAAAATCTCTACCTTCCACAGATCATATCTCCGAAAATATTGTGAAAGAAACTATGAAATTTTGTGACGATGTTCTGCAGGATTTCGGCTTCACACCATAAAATTTTCAGCCTTTGAACCTTCATAGAAAAAACGTTATAGCTAAAATTCGACGATGACCTGTTTAAGTGAAATTCAGGAGCCTGCAAAAAGCCCTACCTTCCACAGATCATATCTTTGAAAATATTGCGAATGAAGCTCTGAAATTTTGCGACGATGTTCCTTAGGATTTCAGCTTTACACCCTAAATATTTCAACTTCTGAACCTTCGTAGAAAAAAAAATGATAGCGAAAATTCCACGATGACCTGTTTGGAGTAGCAAAACCCTAGAATCCAAAGCTTTGATACCAAATGTTGTGAAACCAGCTCCAAAAATGGAAGAAAAAAGATATAAATGCCTTAGAATTAAGCCACTTCGAGGGGGAAAACTCCAATACATTACATAAATGAACAATTCTTGGATGATACAAATGACCAAAACCTCCTTCTATATATAGGAGTCCATGGGGCCACAATATAATCCTAGTGGGGCCACAATGTAATCCTAGCCGACCTAACAATAATAATTTAAGGGCACAATAATAACAATATGGTGGTTATAGGGGTACAAAAATAACAATAAGGGGGGCTACACTAACATAATAAGGGACTACACTATTAATATAGGGACTTAACAAGGTTCAACTAGGAGAGGAATCTCAAAATACTAATGTTGAATTATTCGAAACAATACAAGAATTAAAGAATGAAATGGCTATAATGAGAATTGATAATGAAAGTTTGATGCAAGAGCAAGAGAAAATTATAAAAATCCTTTCAGGTAGAAAAAAAACAACGACATCTTATTCCAAGCCCTCATCACGAAAACATGACTTAAACACAGACAAAGAGACAATAACTCAAAGTCAAAATCAAATCAAGAAAATAATGAGGAGGAATCTGATAAAGTTTCACATCATAAGGGACTTGAGAGACAAAAATTTGAATTGCATGGAGATGTTAAGAAAATTAAACCCCCCGACATCTGATGGTGAACAAGAAGAGGTTGTTGAAACTTGGCTCATTAATATGAATAATTATTTCCAAATATATGAATATGACCACAACCTGAAATCTTGGTTGTAAATTTATTAGCTACAAGGCAAAAAAACCTTATGGTAGGAAGAAGTGAAAATAGTATGAAGAATTGACAAACATGAAGTAACCTGGGAAGATTTCCACAAACAATTTAAAGAAAAGTATTTAATTGAACGATTTTACAATGGAAAACAAAAATCATGATCTTTGATTGGGGCATATTTCTATGGATGCGTTTATAAAAAAATGTACATCTCTACTAAAAGGAAAAAATTTAGTGATTTATCAGTAGTTTACCTATATTCATGAAGGAGCGGTTGGAATTCGACAACCTAAAAACTATGGACAAATTTTTTAAAAAGGCCTGAATATGTTACCAACAAATGAAGAAGAAGGGAGAAAGAAAAAAAAAGTGGAAAAAAAATAAAGGGCATAAACCTTTGGAGAATGTTAAAGGCTTGAAATCCAAAAACTTTAAAGGCTCCTAAAAAAATCAGTAGAACAAAAATTCAGGAAGAACCCAACAAAATTTTAAGTTGCACAATGAATTAAAACCCACCGAAAAAAATGGTAAATATGAACTAGAACTAGCAGTGATACCCCCATTGTAGTTCTAGGGATGTGGGGGGCACATTATATAAAAAAATTTTCTTACCAGAATGGGATAGAGTAGGTAGTGCATATTCAAGAAGAATATATAGTAGGGGAGGTATAAAGGAGTCTGCCCAAGATTAATGTTGCATTGGAGGATCACGAGGTAGAGTACCAACCAACCATGGTGGAGTTTGAAGGTAAAATATTCAATCAAACTATGTTTACTTTAATTGATTCACGGGCTAGTCTAAGTTATATAAGTCCTATTATAGTGGAAAAATATCGTTTGCAAATAGTCAAATTTAAGAATCCATGGTTGGTACATCTAGCCACGGGGATTAAAAGAAGGGTGATAGCTAAAGTAGATATTTTTCTAGTAGATTTTGTAGTCCAGACAATAATAAAAAACTTAAATGTTTTACCCCTAGGATCATATGACATTTTAATTGGCATGGGCTGGATCGAAAAACACTCGTCTCTCAGAAATTATAAGGACAAAAAAATTAGTTAATTGAAAGAAGAAGGCATGAGACAATAAGTTCAAGGAGTGAAAAGACCTCTGAAATTAAGACCAATTATAACTTCACATCTAGAAAAATGTATTAGAAAGGGGCATCAAATTTATGTAGTACAAGTGGGGTATACAAACTCTAAAAAGAAGACTGCCACCGTGGGAAACTTGACTATTGTACAAGACTTTGCTGATGTTTATCCTAAAGACATTCCTAGGCTGCCTAAAAAAGGGACATATTTTACCATTGAACTTGTTCAAGCACTTTCTCCCATATCTAGAGCACCCTACTGCATGAGCGTCCAAGAACTAACTTAACTCAAAATGAAGTTACAGGAGTTATTGG
Source organism: Pinus albicaulis (assembly GCA_034641835.2). Taxonomy (NCBI): domain Eukaryota; kingdom Viridiplantae; phylum Streptophyta; class Pinopsida; order Pinales; family Pinaceae; genus Pinus; species Pinus albicaulis. The sequence continues at coordinate 182,511,340 of CM076576.1, read as the reverse complement.
ATAAGAAATACATTCGCCCAAGTGTGTCACCTTGGGGAGATCCATTACTGAAGAAATATGGAGCCTTGCGATCATGCATTGAATATAGACAACTAAATAAGCTAGCAGTTAAGAACAAATACCTACTACCCCGATTTAATGACTTATTTGACCAAGTGAAGGGGGATAATTTATTCTCTAAAATTGACCTACGTTATGGGTATCATGAAATAATAATTGAGGAAGTTGCATATAAAACAACTTTTAGAAATCGCTATGGGCATTATGAATTTGTAGTTTTTCCCTTCAGAATAACTAACTCCCCAACAACATTCATGTGTCTCATGAACAACATATTTTACCAATACTTGGACAAATTTGAGTTGATATTTATAGATGACATTCTTGTTTGTTAAAGAAATATGGATGAGCATAAAAATCATCTGCAAATTGTTTTTCAAACCTTAAGGGAGAACCAACTACATGAAAAATACATTAAGTGTGAATTTACAAAAAAAATAATCAATATTTAGGACATGTTATTTCTAAATATGGAATAGTTGTAGACTCGAAGAAGATAAAAAATATAATGGAATGTTCTACCTAAGAATGTAGCTTATATAATATATTTTATGGGGTTGGATGGATATTATAGACAATTTATTGAAGGATTCTCAAAGGTGGTTTATCCCATTATCTCCTTACAAAAGAAAGGAAGAAATTTCAAATGGACAGTTGAGTACCAAAACAATTTTGACTAGTTAAAACACTTACTTACCACTTCCCCCATTTCGAGAATCGCTGAACTGGATAAGGAATTTACTGTCTGTACATATTCTTGTACAAAGGGCGTAGTGGGATTACTAATGCAAGAAGGCATAGTAGTATCCTATGAGTCTCAAAAGCTGAAGGAACACGAATATAAATACTTAGCTTATGATCTAGAATTAACAACAGTAATTCACGCTTTAAAAATGCAACGACACTATTTTCTTGGGAAACAAATTATATTGATGACAGATCATAGTAGTTTAAATAAATATTTTAAGCAACCTACTTTGAATGCTCGACAAGCATGTTGGATTATTTTTTAACAAGTTTGAATTCAATATTAAACATTTGAAAGGTAAAGAGAATTGAGTAGCAGATTCTTTGAGAAAGAAATTGAATTTTTTCTATGAAATCTCATTCAGTGAAGTGAAAATTGTTTTTAAAGAACACATTAAAGATGCCTCTTATAGAGATCCTAAATACCAATTCTTATGGCAACAAGAAACAGACCAAATAGTGGAGAAAGGCAACTTGGATATGAGGTAAATGAAGAGAATATGTTAATATTTAAGAATGTAATGTATGTTCCCAATCATATGAGCATCAAGAAAATAATCTTAAATGAATACCATAGAATCCCTTATTTTGTTCATCCCAGCTATCAAAATTTTATCACTTCTTTAAGAAGGGACTATTTTTGGCTGGGTATGAAGAGGGATGTAGTTGAATATTTAGCAAAGTGTTTAGAATGTCAACAGGTGAAGATGGAGCACCAACACCCTACAATATTTCTTAACCCATTGCCTATCCCTAAGTGGAAAATGGGAGATTATCAAACTTGATTTTATTGTTGTAAAAATTAATGTGCAAATCCTAAAATGCTCATGAAATTTACTAAATCAAGAGACTAGGATCTACTCTACTAATCTGCGGAAGAAAATTCATGATCAAGAAAAAAAATCATTAACATGGATCAGCATTAAGCACACATACACATATATTTATATAGGGGAAAGCAACTTCTCAAAACCCCTTACTATTTTTATTTCATTAATCAAAGAAACTAGATGAATACAATATGCTTTGCTCAAGCTTGAGCTCAACCTACACCTGACTGACTGAACTTGGCCAATAATTAGCCAAATTTTTGAGCCTCCAAGCTCCTATTTCCTTGTGTTGTGCCCTTGGGAAATTTCCCGTATTTTTTAAGAATTTATCACCAAGGAATTTCACAATTACCATAGGTAAATTCTCTGTCTGCATGCACCACCTGTAAAACTTGGACTAGTTTACAACTGATAATACACTGCCCTTGAAATCCAATATCAATTGTGTAACTCAAATTCTCTCCATGCATCTATTATTTTTGGATGATTGATTAGTTAACTGGATTAACACTGAGTTTGAATGAAGTTACATTGCACAACTTGACCCTCCACTAGTTTCTCCAATAGTTGGAACTACTTTAATTGACAATAACTCAACTTAACTGAATTAGATTTCTACAAATCATCAAGAAATCATGTAGAACTAAACTCAAGTGTCTCTAACTCGAATTTACTAAGTTAATTGAGTGGAAAAATCCATGTCACCTCAGTTAAATACCTCCAAGTATTCTACTGAAATTGAAATTCAAATTTTAATATAGCTTGACCAAGAAACAGTCAAAACTATATTTTATTACTGCATTTTCAACTCTCCCTCTTAGAAAGAAATGGAATATCATATACCTGAATCCTTATTCTATGGAACTTGAATTTACCTCTTGACAAAGCTTTTGTCAAATTGTTTGCGTCATGTTCCTCTGTCATAATGTACTGCAACAACATGATCTGCTTCTGCACACCATATCATAGATGGTGGTACCAGATATATATGTGCTTGGATCGAAAGTGAAAAACTTGATTCTCATAGAGTTTCAAATACAACTATGATTGTCACATTAAATAATAATAGGATCCATCATTTGACCAAATAACCTAACAAGAATATTTCTCATCCAGATAGCCTCACATGTTGCTTGATTGTCTGCCATGTAGTTTGGTTCTGCTGAGTTGAGTGCTACAAGTCTCTGCTTCTTGTTGTACCAAGAAACTATTGCTGACCCAACACTAAAAACTCCTCCTGATGTTCTCTTTCAGTCTGAAAAACTTCCCACCCAATATGCATTTTTGAAGCCTGTCAGCTTCACTCCCTTTATTCGTTTGTACCAAAGTCCAAACTGAGTGGTGCTTCTGAGGTATCGTAGTACATGTTTAGCTGCCCTCAAAAATAATTTGGTAGGTCAAACCATGGCTTGGCTCAAATATTTGACTGCATAACACATGTACGTTTGTGTGTTCACTATATGCATGAGTGAACCCACCAACTGCATGTGCACAATATCATCCACTTACTCACCTGAAGTGGCATCCTCCTTCCTCCAGTTGGTTGTTATATGAGTCTCCATGGGTTTGCATATGTCCATGTGGAACTTTTGAATTATCTCGTTGGCATACTTTCCCTTATAGAAAAAGAATTCCCCTTCTCCTTTCCATACTTCAAGGAAGTAAAAAAAGTGCATCGAACCCATCTCCTTCATTGTTCATCACTAGTAAAAATAAAGTCATCAACATATAAGACTATAATAAAAAATTTACCTTCTACCAGAATGTGGTAAATGATTTCATATGCTTCACTTTTAGTGAAGCCCAAACCAGTGAGGTAGTTATTGATCCTAGTGTACCAAGCACGCGATGCTTGCTTCAACCCATATAACGCTCCCTTGAGTCTGCACACATGTGAATCTCTGTCGAAGGTATCAAATCCTTTAGGTTCTTCAATATAAACCTCCTCCTCAATAGTTCCATTGAGGAATGTTGTCATGACATCCATCTGGTGAATCTTCCACCCCGTTTGTGCAACTAGAGAAAGAATTGATTTGATGGAAGAGTACATTTCTATATGAGAAAACGTCTCTCCATAGTCAATACCTTCTACCTGAGAGTACCCCTTGGCCACAAATTTAGCCTTGTGATTCTTGATGCTTCTGTCTGCTGCATGCTTTACCTTGTAAATCCATCTAGAACCTAATATTGATTTATCTATTGGTCTTGGGACCACTTCCAAAACATTTTTTAGGATAATGGAATCATATTCCTATAGCATAGAATCAACCGATACAGGCTGCTCTACTGCTTCCTCAAATGATGTTGGTTATGTATCTACTAGCTCTGTCATAAGAGTCATGTAGCCAATGTATTATTCTGGTGACCTCCTCTGCCTGTGATGTGATGTGGGTTCTCCCACATTCTCTCTAACATCCTGCAATAATTTGTCAGCTTCTTTGGTTCATTTCCTTCTTTTTCTGGATATCTATGCTTGAATGGTTGTCTTCTCTCTCTTCTCCTCTGCATGTGGTTGCTCCACATATTATTGTGGTTCTTCCACTGGAGTCAAAATCTTATGATCTACATGCAACTAAAGCTCCCTCTCAAGGAAACACTTCATTGCATTCTCCTCCTCAAACTTCACATATCTACAAACCATTTCCATCCTGAGAGATTCTAGAGACACCCAATAGTTGTGAGGTGTATCAGTGTACCCCAAAAATATGCTCGACGTTGTTGTCGTCTCTAACCTTTTCCTTGCTTCCTTGGATACATGGAAATATGTTGATGATACAAAGATCTTGAAGTGTGACACATAAGGTTTCGTCCCTGAAAACAGATTATTTTGGTGTACTCATCCCAAGAATTCGATGAGGAGTTCTAATTTTGAAAATAGACCATTTTGTTGCATGCTTCGGCCCACAAGTACATAGGTAGGACTTGATCATGCAACATCGCCCTTGATGATCCCACGATACTTTTGTTCTTCCTTTTAGGCACCCCATTTTTTTGTGGGTTATGGGGTGCTTCCAAATCCCACTGAATGTCTTCCTTTGCACATAATATTTCAAACTCATTCGACACGTACTCGCAAGCATTATGGCTCCTAAGAGCCTTCAGGTTCATTCAAGTTTATTTCTCAACAAGTGCTTTAAATTAAAAAAAAATGAAGAATGTATGGTATTTCTTCTCCACGAATAAAATATAGCACTTATGTGGGAAATCATCTACAAATATAACATAATACCTGTTCTTGGCAGTGGAGCCTATCAAGAAAGGTCCATAGACATCAGAGTGGGTCCTTTCAAGGATTGCATGCGCCTTGTTATCTCGATCATTGAAGGTAGAATTTGTGTACTTCGCTAAGGTACACCCTTTTCATGTATTCTGCTGCTCTAGTGCTCCTTTGGGGAGGCCACTGGTGATCTGCTACATGATCCTCAAAGCTCAGTGATCCAATGGTCAAGTATTTTATGTCATAATTCACCGAAATCTCAACTCTACATCTTCTATGCATTTCTGCTCAAAGCAACACAATCTTCCACATCCAACCTCTAGAGGTTCTTCACTAGAACCCCGATCTAGTTCACTTGTCCAATGGCGATGTATCTCAGGAATGTCTTTCCTTTTTTGAATATCACATCATATCCATGATCTTCCAACACCACAATGGAAACATGATTCTTCTTTAGATTCAGTACAAACATCACATCATTGAGCCTAAGAGGGGAACATGAATCCCTCTAAAAGGTGACAGTGTTGATCCCGATCGTGTTGTACCTTCCATCATATCCCATCTCAATGTGCATCTGGAGGTCATTCTCCTACAAGTCACCAAAAAAATATTTGTTCCCCATCATATGAAACGAGGAACCAATATTGCGATACCACACGCTTCCCATCACTGTGCTTGCCATGCATTATTTTTTCTCCTCCTGAGGTATTTTTTCTTGTCCTCTTGTGTCTAAATTTCGTGGCATACTGACCAAATTCATGATAGTGAAAACACTTGATTCTAGAAAAATCTTTCTTCTTTCCCCCTTGACTAAATTCTGGTTTGGATTGGGATTTCATCCCTTTCCCTTTATTTTCCTTTCCAGCCAAGGAAAAATTATCCTCATCCTTGACGTTGGATGAAATCTTGTCTCTATTGTGCCACCTTATTTCTTCGTGCGCTAGATCGGACCATAGTTTCTCCCAACTTCTTGGTAGTTTATCTCTACCATTTACAGAATATTTATAACTATTCCAACTCTTGGGAAGGCCCAAGAGGGCTAGAGATACAAAATCTTCTTGAGGGAAATTACCACTGATCCCTCTAAGTTCATCACAACATTGTTGAAACATGCTCAGGTACTGTAGAATTGTGTCATTATTTTGCATCTTAATACTTCGAAGCTTGTCCTTGAGTGCTAGCTTCCTGTGTTCACTATTTTTCTCGAACAAATCTTTCATTTTTTTCCACCTCGCAAATAGAGTCTATTTCCTATGGATATTAAAGACAACATGGTCTTGTACTCCCTCCAATATTATTCTCGTCACTTTAGCCACATCTTTCTTCCATTGAGTAAGATTATGGACATCAAATACTTGGAGTTTTGCTACATCTGTCTTAATGTGTTATAGCAGCCCATTTTCATCCAATACTACCTCCATGTAGGTCTTCCATGCCACAAAATTTTGGTTCCTTCCAAAGCATACTCGAGCTTGAGTCCATTGAAAGTAATCTTCTCAATTCTTGAGAAAACCTACAACACTGATCTTCAAATTCGAACCGTATACAATCACAACTTCAAATTCTATTATGTACTATGAATCTGGCTCTGGTACTAGGTATAAATCAATGTGTGGATCCTAAAATTCTCTTGAAATTTACTAAATAACAAGACTAGAATGTGTTGGGGCCCCGTGATTTGCAAGATTGACAAAAACAAATCTGTAGGGAACCACGTCAGATTGCTTTGGAGTCCAAGGACCTAGCCTTCCTAGACTTAGAAAGGGCTCTCTCTATGTTTATGTTTAATTTATTTAGGCTAGTTATGAAGTTCTGGGACTGTTTTCTTTGTTTTGATTGATTGTTTGATTGTTTCAGTTGAATAGATAGACTGTGAGAAGCATTAATCCATTGGGCTATGGATTCATAAGAGGTTTTAGTTGTACATCAACTCTGTAAGGGTTTTCATAGGGCAAGCTAACTATATCAAGTGGATCTTTTAGATTAGATGAAATATGAAATGACAACAAGTTGTGAATTCAATAAAGCTAAAGGGCAATTAAGAATCCTTTAACGATACTTCAAACAAGAAAAGCCTTTGAGATAACTGTATAAGAGGAACTAAAGAGCAGGATACTCCTGAATTCTTTAATAAATCTTTACTAAGAAAGATTTAAGACAACAATCCAAAAATCCTAGAGAGTAGGACACCCCTGAATTCTCTAGCTATTAATTTCAGACAAGGAAAACATTCAAGATAATAGTTTAGTGAAATTAAAGAGCAGGACACCCCTGAATTATTTAAACAAACTTCAAAGAAGGCCTTTGAAATAACATTTTAAGAAAAACTAAAGAGCAGGGAAAACCTTGAATTCTTTAGCTAAACTCTACTAAGTAAACTTCAAGGCAACAAGCTAGGTGGAACTAGAGAGCAGGCCACCCCTGAATTCTCTAATAAAACCTTGCATTAGAAAACATAAATATAATAGGAACATACAGAGTTAAGGTTCCCAAACAACATATCCTAATCTAAATTTTCTATTCTATTATCAGAGAAATGATGGAAAATATGGAAAACAGAAGAGAAACACTGACAAAGAAGGATAACATCACCATTAACATAGCTCAAGAATCCTATGAACGTGCTTGTATTACTGATGTCCAAAATAGTTAAAATTTTCCAGTGCAACAATCTTTGCTACTCAGAGTTTGATCAAAATCCACCCTAGTAGCTCATCAACCATCCAAACAACCAACAATACATGCAGTATTTAACTGCAGATGAGGAGGTGATCCTATTCTAGGGTTTCGGGCTAAATTTATTATAGAGTGTAATATTGACCTTTGAGACCATGCAAGGGCCAAGGCAAAATATCACTGACTAACTTGCTATAATAATAACTTTTAACTTAACTGCTGAGCTAACTTTAGGATATTTTTGACTTTTTGGCTTTTCATTAACTTTTACAATAACTTCTGAGCTTCTTAAAATATCTCTGACTGCCTCATTAACTGTGGTAGCTTATTAAACCAAAATTTGGTTGTAGGTGGCCAATCTAATTGTGAAGAAGTAAATGGTGATTTGCTTTGTCATTCGAATTTGTCTTCCTTTGCTACTGTGCTTTTGATTTGTCTCTTAACATGGATTTGTCTTTTAAACTTTGATGTTTTTCTTCCTTAACTCTACTTCCTCTATTTAATTCTTTTAATATGATTTTATCTCTGATCTTTTAATCCTTTACTATCTTTGCTATCTTTCTTCCTTCATCTCACTATTTTATCTGCCTTCCTATATTTGTAATTTCTCCCTTAACCATATCTTATCTAATTTTTGTCTTAACCTTGCCTTCTAACCATGTTTTCCATATTTAACCTTTGATTAATCTCTTATTCTATTTGAACTTTCAATATCGTGGTGAATCTTTAACGGCCACTTTTCTTTAACTGTGTTTTCATCTTCTCCTATATAGTCACTGTGAAACTCTTTTATTTCTTTCCTTTGTGCTGTGGAGAAATGTTGTTGCCTTTGGAGTGTTTGAATGTTCATCAATGGTCATGATCCATTGATGATTCAGATTAACCTTGTGCTCCCAGTCCTTCTGATAAAAAAAGCTGTTGGATCGTCACCCAAAGAGCTTATTTTGAATGTTTTTAGGACTTAGAAAAGCAAATTATGTGCTTTCTACATTGATCGCCTACACAATAAAAACAAATTTGTTAATTAAAAATCTGCGCTGTGGACAGAGTTCGGTCAAATGGTAGCTTTCGGGTTTCTTGCATTTGTTTGGGGCTTTTCGGGTCTTCTTTGTTTGGTTATGGCCTTACGGGCCTTTTGGACTACTGCAGGGGTTTAGCACAGAGGATCGAGGGCTTGCAGTGGAGATTCAGGGCTTTGTGATGGCAAAGGGCTTAAAAATTTTCAAATGGGCCAGCAGTTTCGGGTTTTGGTGCGAGGGCGGGTTGGTGGTTTTTGCATGGGGCATAGGTGGTAAACGGTATTGGGTGGAGGGAATGCGATACCACAGAGGAAGGGACGTGTGGTAGGATGGGAAGATGGTAAAATTTCCCATATCGCAAGCCTCAAAGGTTTTTAACCCTCACGCATTTAGGTTTACGATGTGGTGCGTGTGCCATTGGATCGGGAGGACTAGATCCAACGGTGGTCGGGCGACGAATGGACTGCGGGTTGATTTAACGTGTGGGGCCGGGACTTTTGAATGCGATGGTGGGTTTAATAGTTAGCGTGGGGCTTTTATGAAGTGCGGGTAAAATAACAAAGCAGGGTGTATATACTATGGGGCCCGTGGTATTTTTTAAAGCGAAAGCACTTAATGTGTGGGGGGCTAGGGTTACATGAGAGCGAAGAGTAAGGGTTTTAAAGTGAGGGCTTAAAGTGTATAAGGGCTGTAGGGAGGTTAATATAACGGGGTTAGGTATTTTAAATAAAACAGGGTTTTATTTAAATAGTGGGGCCCGAATAATAAAATAAATAAAATTTAGTTTTAAAACAATGTAAAAAAGGGTTTTTTATATTGTTTGATGGAAGAAGGGACATGAATGAAGGGGAGGGTTAAAATGGGTTTTTTAGAAATGGGAGTGGGGTTTTGGATAGGGGAAGGGGTAAAAATGAGGGATTAAGGCCAAAACATGTAATTTCAGAGTAAGAGAGTGATTTGAATAGGAAAAGTGAGAAACAATTTATAAGTTAAATGGAGAATAATGAAGGCAGTGATATTTTTCAAAATAAATGGTATTCAGTGAATGTTATTTTCAGTGAACTGTAGAAAATCCATAGTTATTTAGTCAGACTGTAGAATACATGAGACTAACAGTGGCTCCAGCTAGGGAAGGCAACTCCCTTGGGAGTTGTCAAGAAACTCAGATCTCTGGCTTTCATAGATCAGTAGCCATTTGTACTTGACTGATTTTCCAGTTGTGATTGCTGATTCTGCTGCGATTTTTGTGACTTTAGCCTCCAGAAATTAAACATCATGCTCCCTAAAAAGTAATTATGCCTACCCATCATTCTATTCTAACATTTTTTCTTCATTCTTTTGCGTGCATTTAGACTTCCAAACCCCTGACATCATTTTTCTTTTGAAAGCAAAAACTATCTATTTGTACGCTTATAACCTCCAAAGGCGCAAATTAGATTGATGAGCTCTTTTATTCTCTACCTAACAAATTATCTATCAATATTAAAAATTTTGACATATTCTTATTTACTAACTACCAACATGAAATTTAAAGCATGACTGAATCAAGATTAAGCAGTTTGATTGTCATGAATTGTGACATTTTTTGGACAAGCTGCACACAATATTATTTTGTAAAAAGTAAACTAAACTGAGGGTTTTTTTCTTGAATCTTTCATTTATCATTTATCCCTCATTTATATTATTGGTTCAGATTATGCTTTTGGAAGCAATGTTATTTCCTATCCATCTACTAATAAGCCAAGTTTAAACAATTTGGAAAATCCTCATTTTCTAACTTATCAGCAAAAATTCAAAACTTATTCAATCAAGATTAGGCTGTATGTTTGAACAAGATATTTTTCAAAAGTAGTGGCATTTGGACTTGCACACTTTCAAAAATATTTATTTTTTGGGTATGGGGCTTTACCTTTTTCTTTTTATCTGCCCTCTTTTCTTCTTTTATTTCTTTCTTTTTGTATCAGTTTTTCTGAGTTTTTTTGTTTAAGAAGTGTTATGTATAATAAAGAAAATAAAAACTGAGATTCTTAGCTGAAATAATTCTTGAGCATCCTGCCATTTACAAGACCTCCAAATAACTTTGTTCCATACATTTCTTGTAGAAAAAAATGCATTATTACCTCTTGCAGAATGGATGAGGTATATACCTTTCCATAAGTTGTCAAATTTTCCATGCTTGCCTTTGTCCTCTCTTCTGGATTCCCACTTCAGCACTTTGTCTCCAATGATGAAATAATTTGCCTTGGTCCTTCTGTCAAATATTTTCTTCATATTTTCTTGTACTAGCTATGTTCTGTTGTATACTGCTTCTCTGGTTTGCTGCAGCTGTACAGTCTAGTTTATTCTCCTTTGTATGTCATTTTCTTTATATTGCACCTCTTGAATGAGCTTCATTACTAGCACTCCCAATATTGTTGGGAAGACTGCATCTGTTCCATAGACTAACTGGTAGGGTGACATGTCAATTGACTTCTTGAATGTTAGCCTATCTGCCCATAGTGCATGTACTAGTTTGTTGTGCCATGATTTCTTGTTTTCTTCCAGCAACTTTTTAATGATGTTCACCAAACTCTTGTTTGAGGATTCAAACAACCCATTACCTTGAGGGTAATAAGCTATAAAATGTCCCAAAGTAATGTGATATTTGTGGCAAAATTCCACCATTTTCTTGGATCTAAAAGCAACAACATTGTCAGTAATGATTTTCCTAGGACAACCAAATCTAGACAGAATATTATTTTCAAGAAATCTGATAATTATTGAGTCTGTGGTAGTCCTGAAAGGAATGGCTTCTAATCACTTTGGAAAATAGTCAGTTTTAGTAAGGATCCATTTATGCTGGGAAGAGGAGGCAGGGCAGATTTCTCCAATAAAATCAAGAACCCACTGTTGAAAAGAAGCTTCAACATAGATAGGCTGTAATGGAAAAGGCAACAATTTTCTTTTACCCTCAAATATTTGGCATTTATGACAGGTAATTACCATTTTGTGGATGTCTTGGAAAATGGTAGGCCAATAGAAACCAGACCTAAGGATTTTATTGACAGTGGAATGCCAATAGAGGTGGCCTCCACATTCTCCTTCATCAAATTCATGCATGATCCTATTTTAATCTTCTTCAGGCAAACATTTAAGCAATACACCACTAGAATTTTTCCAATATAAAACTTTATCTAGAATGCAGAAATTTACAGCATTCAGTTTAAAAAACCTGGCCTTTTTTTTGGACAAATTAGGAGGAACATTTAGATTAAAGAACACATATAGTATATCAACATACCAAGGAGAGTTCAAAAATGCTTCCTCAATAGGTGGAGTTGCCAGCTCCTCTTGTTTATCCGATGCATCAATCATATTGATGTCTAGTGCTTGAAAATTTGTTTCAGCCATTAGTTTAGCCAATCCTTTTGCTTTGATTAGCTTGGTAGGCTTGATTTCCAGATCATATTCTAAGATAAAAACAATCCACTTACCTCTTTTGCCATCATGGTCTTGTGTCAAGATGTCTTTAACCACTCCGTGAGGCACACAAGCAATGATGTGTGAATGCAAGATAAAAAATCTGAAATCTTTTAGTGCTTTGATTAAGGAAAAAGCCTACTTTTCCATGATGTTACATTTCAGAGGTGCATCTCTTAATACTTGGCTAAAGAATTCTATGGGCTGCTCTTGTCCTTCTATATTTTTCTGTAGTAAGACAACTGTAACTGTGTGTTCTAATGCAAAATAAAATATGAAGAAATCCTTGGTGAAATCAGGGCTGATCAGAACTGGTGTTTGTGTAAGAGCTTTCTTTACCAAATCAAAATATTGCTTTTCTTATATGGTCCATTTGAATCATGTTTCTCTTTTGAGCATGTTAGTAATGTTTCTTAGGAGTTCTGCAAGGTTTGGTATGAACCTTCTTAAGAAATTTATCTTTCCAATAAAAGATTGCAACTCTTTGATGTTTCTTGGGGGACTGATTTACAATATTCCTTCAATCCTCTTTGGGTCAATCTTGATCCCTTCTTCATATATGATGTGGCTTAAAATCTTCCCCTCTTGAAGGCCAAACAAGGTCTTCATGGGATTTAAAGATAGGCCATAATTTTTGCATTTTTCAAAGACCTTTCTTAAGTGAGTGAGGTGTTCTTCATCAATTTTTGAGTAGACTGTTATGTCAGCAAGGTATATCACAATGAAGTAACCTATTTCCTATAAGAAATAAATATCCATTTCTCTTTGGAAAGTAGCTCCAACATTCATTAACCCAAAAGGAATTTTAACATACATGAAGGTGCCCCAAGGTGTGGTGAAATCTGTATTGTGTTGATCATCTAGATGTACCAACACTTGATTGTACCCTGAAAAGCCATCCAGTAGAGATATTCTTTTGGAGCCTACTACCCTTTGTAGTATGTGATCCATCTTTGGTAAAGGGTAATTGTCCTTTAGGGATGCTTTGTTTAAATTTCCGAAGTCTATGTAGAGCCTAATTTCTCTTGTCTTCTTCCTCACAGATACAAGATTTGAAACCCATTCTGAGTACCTGAGTGGGATTATTATTCTAGCATCATACATTTTATTTATTTCTTTCTCAACCCGTGGCAGTTAGATAGGGTTTATTATGGGAAATTTCTGTTTAAGGGGCTTCTAGTTTTCTTTGAGTGGAATCTTGTGTTGGATGATCTCAGTATCATAGGACTTGATGTCTTCATAGCTCCAAGAAAACACATCACTGAATTCTTTGAACAACTCAATATATTTCTATTGTATAGGTGTTGGCAGTGTCTTTGAAATTTTTTATCATTTTGGGTTCTTTTTCACTGCCTATATTGGATTCCTCTACATTTGCTTCAGTGGATTCCATCTTTGGCTTTCTAGCAACATCATTAAAATCGAAAAGTTCCTCTAGAGGGACCCATCTCTTGGCAAGGTATTACGTCTGAACTGCAGCACTTCAAAGTCTTCTTTTTCTGGATTTGCACACAGCTCTGTCTCATATGGGTCATCTTTTTCTAACATATTTATATCAGCCTCATCAGGGGGCTTATTTTTGTAAGTTTGTTCCTTAGCAGAGCAGTCCTCTACATGATCTGAGTCTGAATTTGGAATTTCAAACACATTTCTGGACTGCAAGAAATCTTCAATCTATTTGTCACGTTCAAAAACTTGCCAATATTTTATATTATCAAGGACTGCTGGTCTATATTTGACTTGTACTATGTATTGTTTGTTATGATAAGGTTTTTGACAAGTACTAGCTGCGAAGGCTAGACTGTTGGCAAGGGTATTTTGATTTCTTGGGACAAAGGCAAGATCATATTCTTTGGATGTTTTTAGGAGGTCAAGAGCATCGTTCCTATATGCTCTTAATCTAGGATGTTTAGTTGAATATTCTCCCTTATTTTTCCTAATGACCAGCTCAAAATTCTCATGGACAAAGATCCTTTTGGCTCCTAATTTATTGAGCAATTGTAGCCCTAGGAGGAGTGCCTCATATTCTGCTATATTATTTGTACATTGGAAGTTTAGTTTATATGAATGACCTTCTGCATGATTGTTCTCAGTGTTGTCTAGCCAAACACTTGCTCCTGAACCAGGTTTACCACAAGAACCATCAAAGCTCATGCTCCAAAGAGGTTCAATTTCAGGTTCACCATTATGTTGATCGTTGTGGTTTCCACCATCTTGGTTATTATGTTTTTCATTGTTTATTTAGTCTTCGTGGTCTGACTATTTTGACTGTTCTTCCTCTTTTTCAACTGTTTTCTCATTTACTGCTACTTGTTCATTAATGTTTTCATCATTATAAAGGATAAATGAATCAAGGTCTGTGTGGACAGAATAGAGAGGGGAGTTAGCAGGCTTTTCTTTACTACTGACCATGTATTTCAAATGAGTCTCCCTATATAATCTTCTTGGTTGACTAAAGACTGGTAGGGTAGCATAGGTCATATCCATTTCGAGGGTGCCTTGAATTTTGGCTCCCTATGAGCATGATAAGAGCATTCCATATTTAGGGGGAATGTCAGCCACTACAATATCCATTACTATGCTCTTGGTTGGTATTTGTGCTATATTAACACAGAGATATTTGATTAGGCCTAGACATTTAACTCTACAGGAATCAAAAGAGTATAAAACTTTGTATGGTCTAGTTATCTCAAGGCCTAGTCTTTCCATAACTACCTTTGGCATGAGGTTATGTCAAGATCCTGAATCTAGCATGGCATTATGGAGGATTTTATCATGAATATTCAAACTGACATAAAATGGAGGTACACCTCCCTCTTGAAATTTACCTTCCACCTTTGGTCCAAAAAAAAGTTCAGGTTTGTCATCATTTAAATTTACAGAATCAACATTTTCTCCTATGCTTAAAGCTTTCAAAACTTGGGATCCATATACATCTTGGCCAAATAATTCAGTGAGAGATATGGAGATTTTTATTTTGGAAATTTCATTCTCAATACTGAAGGGTGTTTGTGTTTTTGGTAGATTTAAATCAGTTTTATCAGAAGCTGTTTTTATAGCAATTTCAGCTTGCTGATTTTTATTTGGAGTCTCAGTTAAAATAGTTTTGTTAGGGCTACTAGCTGGATTACTAGTGTTGCTTTGGTCACCATTATGTTGGTTGTTTTTGTTTTTATTTTTATCAAAAATTTTAGCCACTATTTTTGAAGTTTCTACTGTATTTTTAAGATCAGATTCAGGGGTTTTCCTAGCAGAAATTTCAAGGTTCTTTCTCTTGGGAATATCTTGGGATTTCTTGCTTCTAAGATCATAGTGCCTATGTACTTCCATGATGGCATTTTAAAATACTTGTTTATAATCCTAATCTTTTAATCATTATTCTTCATTTGGGGAAAATATGCCTTGTTCCTGTTCAGTGAGGAAAACAATATTCTCATTGTTAACTCCCATTAAATTTATATGACTTTCCTCTAGCTCTTCAATTACCCCCTCATCCTCATCAACATAATTTTCTTGGAAAGGAGGCCTGATTTGCTGATCATGAACTATTTGTCTTATTTGAGGGGGATTTCTCCTAAAGTTTTGGTTTTGGTTTTGGTTTTGATTTTTGTTTTGAGGAGCTGCTTGATTTTCTCTGGGGTAAGCTCTCTCATTCATGTTTATTCTCTCCATCATCCTTTCCATGGTTCTAACTAAGTTTTCAAACTTAGTATCAGATGATGAGGGTGAATCTCTTCCCTATATATGACTCTTTTTTCATTTTTCATTCTAGCTCTTTTGGCAATCAGATTTTCCTCTACACTCACTGCTCCTCTCTGCATGTCTTCTAATGTGAGAGGGTATCTTTCTCTTAGTTGATATGCCATTTTTGGGTCAAATCCATCTGGAAATTTCATTAGGGCTAGACTTCGTGGAGGTTTCATGTGGGTAGGGAGGGAATTATATACACTATTGAACCTAGTCCAATACTCTTGGACACCCTCTCCAACATTTCTCTTAAGGTTTTCATATTATGATATGATTTGGAGAGGGTTTTTCTTGACTTCCCATTTGTTTAAGAATAGTTTATGAAAAGTAGGGAGGTCATGTATACTATTAGGGGTTAGGAATTTAAGCCATTTTCTTGCTTCTCCCCCTAATATTTGAGCAAACATTCTTAGTTTAATAGTCTCATCATTTATTTCTTGTCTATCAAAATAGTCATTCATTCTATCCACATGTTGAGAAGTGGTAGAACTACTTGCATCATATAAGGGAATCTTGGACTGATAGTCCTGTGGTAGAAAAACTAAAGGAAATGGTAGGACTAATGGGGCATACCATGTTGCCATGGCTGGGGGTTGGGGAAACAAAGGAGGGTTAACAAGTGGAGGATTTAAAAGAGGAGGTGGAGGGTTAAATGGAGGAAGGTGAACATAAGGTGTATGAATGGGGGTTGAAGTTAGTACAACAGGATTATGTTGTAAGCTGGATGTGTATAAAACTATCTAGGTTATCCAACTCTGGGATTTAGTCCTAGAAAAGCTTTGTTCTAGGGGTGATCCATAGAGGATACCTTGCAAGTCTTTAAGGTTTTCAGGTAGGGAACTTTCCTTGTGAATAGGTCTGCTAATAGTTGGGGTTTAGATCTAGGAGATTTACTTAGGATGTGCTCTGGATTGTAAAATATTGTAGGAGGGTTTGGGTCAGGATGGGATCTGGTACATATTCTTCTAGAAGCCAGAACTTGGTCCCAAGGTTCATAAAGGTCAAGAGTTTTATAACAGTTTAAAAAACAAACCAATCTGTGAAATAAATACTTTATTCACCAAGTATTTTGACTGGGTTCTATTTAAGGTTTGATGATATCATGATTTCTTAAATAATTTTCCCAGTGGAGTCAGCAGGTCTACTGAAAACCAGTGGAGTCACTAGGTGGATGATTTTAACTGTCTTGAGGCTGGTTGTTGTCCACCATAAGCAACCAGATACCAGTCTTGGCGAATATTTGAGTAATCTAAGTGTGGATGGGGTTTTCTGAGTTCTTGACGAAATATTAAGTTATTTAATAACTCAGGTTACCTAGTATGGTCGCCACTATGTTGGGGCCCCATGATTTGCAATATTGGCAAAAAAAAATCTATAGGGAACCGCATTAGACCGCTTTGGAGTCCAAACACCTAGCCTTCCTGGACTCAGAGAGGGATCTCTCTATGTTTATGTTTACTTGATTTTAGGCTAGTTATGAAGTTCTAGGACTGTTTGTTTTGTTTTGATTGATTGTTTGATTGTTTCATTTAAATAGATAGAATGTGAGAAGCATTAATCCATTGGGCTATGGAGTCATAAAAGGTTTTAATTGTACATCAACTCTGCAAGAGTTTTCATAAGTAAAGCTAACTATATCAAGTGGATCTTTTAGATTAGATGAAATATGAAATGACAACAAGTTGTGAATTCAGTAAAACTAAAAAAAATTAAGAATAATTTAACTATATTTCAAACAAGAAAAGCCTTTGAGATAATTGTTTAAGAGGAACTAAAGAGTAGGACACCCCTGAATTCTTTAATAAATATTTACTAAGAAAGCTTCAAGACAACAATCCAGCAATCCTAGAGAGTAGGGCACCCTTGAATTCTCTAACTATTACTTTCAGACAAGGAAAAAAATTCAAGATAACAGTTCAGTGAAATTAAAGAAAAAGACACCCCTAAATTCTTTAATCAAACTTCAAAGAAGGCCTTTGAAATAACATATTAAGAAAAACTAAAGAGTAGGGAGAACCTTGAATTCTTTAGCTAAACTCTACTAAGTAAACTTCAAGGCAACAAGCTAGGTAGAACTATAGAGAAGGACACCCCTGAATTCTCTAATCAAACCTTGCACAAGAAAGCATAAATATAATAGAAATAGACAGAGTTAAGGTGCCCAAACAACATATCTTAATCTAAAATTTATGTTCTATTATCAAAGAAATAATGGAAAATATGGAAAATAGAAGAGAAACATTGACAAAGAAGGATAACATCACCATTAACAGAGCTCAAGAATCCTGTGAACGTGCTTGTATTACTAATGTCCAAAACATTTAAAATGCTCCAATGCAACAATCTTTGCCACTCAGAGTTTGATCAAAATCCAGCCAAGCAACTCACCAAACATCCAAACAACCAACAATAAAAATGAACAATACATGTAGTATTTAAGTGCAGATGAGGAGGTGATCTTATTCTAGGGTTTCAGGCTAAAGTTATTACAGAGTAAATGTAATCTTGACCTTTGAGACCAGGCAAGGCCCAAGGAAAAATATCACTGACTAACTTTCTGTAATAATAAATTTTAACTTAACGACTGAGCTAAGTTTAGGATATTTTTGACTTTTTTACTTTTCATTAACTTTTACAATAAATTATGAGCTGCTTAAAATATCTCTGACTGCCTGATTAATTGTGGTAGCTGATTAAACCAAAATTTGACTATAGGTGGCCAATCTGATTGTGAAGAAGTAAATGGTGATTTTTTTTGTCATTCGAATCTGTCTTCCTTTGCTGATGTGCTTTTGATTTGTCTCTTAACTCAGTTTTGTCTTTTAAACTCTAATTTGTTTCTTCCTTAACTTTTCTTTCTTTGTTTAATTCTTTTAATCTACTTTTATCGCTGATATTTTAATCCTTTATTGTATTTTTTGTCTTTCTTCCTTCATCTCACTATTTGATATGCCTTCTTATCTTTGTAATTTCTCCCTTAACCATCTCTTATCTTATTTTTGTCTTAACCTTGCCTTCTAACCATGTTTTCCATCTTTAACCTTTGATTAATCACTTAATCTCTTTTACCTTTCATTGTCACAGTGAATCTTTAACTGCTACTATTCTTTAACTATGTTTTCATCTTCTCCTGTACAGTCACTGTGAAACTCTTTTATTTCTTTTCTCTGTGCTATAGAGAACTCTTGCTGCCTTTGGAGTGTTTAAATGATCATCAATGGTCATGATCCATTGATGACTCAGATTAACCTTGTGCTCATGGTCCTTTTGATAAAAAAAGTTGCTGGATCACCACCCAGAGAGCTTATTTTGAATGTTTTTAGGACTTAGAAAATCAAATTATGCGCTTTCTACATCAATCACCTACACAATTAAAATTTTTTTGTTAATTAAAAACCTATGTTGTGGACAATGTCTGGTCAAATGGCAGCTTTCAGGTTTCTTGCATTTGTTTGGGGCTTTTCGGGTCTTCTGTGTTTGGTTATGGGCTTACAGGACTTTTGGAGTGTTGCAGGGGTTTAACACAGAGGATCGAGTGCTTGTAGTGGAGATTCAAGGCTTATCAAGATGGAAAAGGGCTTGAACATTTTCAAATGGGACAGCGGTTTTGGGTTTTGGCGTGAGGGTGGGTTGGTGGTTTTCACATGGGGCGTAGGTGGTAAACGGTATTGGGCGAAGGGCATGTGATACCACAGAGGAAGCGATGCGTGGCAGGACACGACGATGGTAAAACCACCCATATCGCAAGCCTAGAAGGTTTTTAACCCTCACGTATTTAGGTTTGTGATGTGGTGCGTGAGCCATTAGATCAGGAGGAGTAGATCCAACGGTGGTCGAGCGGCGAATGGACTATGGGTTGATTTGACATGTGGGGACAAGAATTTTGAATGCGATGGTGGGTTTAATAGTTACCACAGGGCTTTTATAAAGCGAGGGTAAAATAACAAAGCGGGGTGTATATACTGTGGGGCCCGAGGTAATTTTTAAAGAGAAAGCGCTTAATGTATGGGGGGCCAGGGTGACATGAGAACAAAGAGTAAGGGCTTTAAAGTGGTGGCTTAATGCGTATAATGGGTGTAGGGAGGTTAATATAATGAGGTCGGGTATTTTAAATAAAACAAGGTTTTATTTAAATAGTGGGGCCCGAATAATAAAATAATAAAATTTAGTTTTAAAACAATGTAAAAAAAGGGTTTTTTACATTGTTTTGATGGAAGAAGGGACATGAATGAAGGGGAGGGTTAAAATGGTTTTTTTAGCAATGGGAGTGGGGTTTTGGATAGGGGAAGGGATAAAAATGAGGGATTAAGGCCAAAACATGTAATTTTAGAGTAAGAGAGTGATATGAATAGGAAAAGTGAGAAATAGTGAATAGGTTAAATGGAGAATAATGAAGGCAGTGAGATTTCTGAAAATAAATGATATTCAGGGAATGTTGTTTTTAGCGGACTGTAGAAAATCCACAGTTATTTAGTCAGACTATAGAGTACAGGAGACTAACAGAATGTAATCTACTGATTTGCGGAAGAAAATTCATGGTCGAGAACACAAATCATTAACATGCATCAATATTTAACACACACACATATATTTATTTAGGGGAAATAAACTACTCAAAACCCCTTACTATATGTATTGCATTAATCAAGGAATCTTTACGAATACAATATGCTCTGCTCAAGCTTGAGCTCAACCTGCACTTGTATCTTCTATTCTCTTCTTGACTGACTGAACCTATCTAATACTTAGCCAAATTTGCAAGCCTTCAAGTGCCTATTTCCTTGTGTTGTTCCCTTGGGAAATTTCCCCTATAGTTTAGGAATTTATCAACAATTAATTTCACAATTACCATAGGTTAATTCTTTGACTGCATGCACCACCTGAACAACTTGCACTAGTTTATAGCTGATAGTACACTTCCCTTCAACTGCAATATCAACTTCGTAACTTGAATTATCTCCATGCATCAGTTATTTTGGGTTGATTGATCAGGTAACTGGGTGACCAGTGAGTATGACTGAAGTTACACTGCACAACTTGACCCTCCACTAGTTTCTCCAACAATTGGAACTAGTTTAACTAACAATAACTCAACTTAACTGAATTAGATTGCTACAAATTAGAAATAAATCATGGATAACTGAAATAAAGTTTATCCAACTCGAATTTATTGAGGCAATCGAGTTAAAAAGGCCATGTCACCTTATTTAACTACCTCCAAGTATTCTGTTGAAATTCAAATACAAATTTTAATCTAATTTGACCAAGGCAAAGTTAAAACTAGATTTTCTTGCTGCATTTTCTGTTAGGTCCCTATATTACTAGTATAGTCCCTTATTGTTGTTAGTGTAACCCCATTATTGTTATTATTGTACCCTTGTAACCCCCATTTTGTTATTATTGTGCCCTTAAATTATTATTGTTAGGTCGGCTAGGATTACATTGTGGCCCACTAGGACTACATTATGGCCCCATGGACTCCTATATATAGAAAGGAGGTTTTGTAAATTGTATCATTCAAGAATTTTTCATTTATGTAATGTATTGGAGGTTGCCCCCTCGAAGTGGCTTATTTCTAAGGCGTTGATATCTCTTTTCTTCTATTTTTGGAGCTGGTTACACAACATTTGGTATCGGAGCTTTGGATTCTAGGGTTTCGCTGCTCCAAACAGGTCATCGTGGAATTTTCGCTATAACTTTTTTTTCTACAAAGTTTCAAAAGCTGAAATTTTTAGGGTGCGAAGCTGAAATCCTGAGGAAATTTGTCAAAAAATTTCAGAGCTTGGTTCGCAATATTTTTGGAGATATGATCTGTGGAAGGTAGTGCTTTTTCAGGCTCCTGAATTTCATCTCAAAGAGGTGATCGTGGGAAAAGTTCAATAACTCTCTCTCTGGGCATCGGATTGGAGTGCCGTAAAAAGTGGTCGCAAGTAAACAGACTCTAGTTTCTTGACTATCAATTTCAGAGACAAAGGAAGAAACAGTGACACGTGGCAAGTCGTAAAAGTTCGCTCTACTGAACCAGTCCATAATTAGGTAATTGTGGGAGATTGGACACAACTTTGTGTTGGAGAATCCAAATCAGGTCAGACCTTATGGCATTCAAAAAGATAATTTTAGAGTGCTACATTGATACCAAAATTAAAATATTGAAGTGCTTACCCCAAATACAAAGAGATAATTAAATTTCAATATATAGCTCCTCAAAAGTAAGTAAAAGGTGTGTATTTTTTTTCCCGAATTGCATAAGTCTTGTTTGAAGAATCAAGTTGAATTGATTACAAGGGCATATTGTAGAATAGATACCAATATTGGATTCTAAAATGGCCCTGAAAAATAATTCTACACCCATTAAGCCTTTAGAAGGCTCTATTATGACTCATGAAGATGAAGAATGGAAACATGACATATCAAAATTACAAGAGCAAGTGCAACAAATTTCGCTCTCGCAAAGAGCAACAAAAAATGACATGGAAGTTTTGAAGAAAGGGGTGGAAACTAAGATGGATGGTTTGAAGAAAGGCGTGGAATCTAAGATGGATGGTTTAAATAATGGCATGGAAGCTAAGATGGATGGCATGGAATCTGGCATGGAAGTCAGCATGGAAGCTAAGATGGATGACATGAAGAATGATCTAAAAGCATACATGGAAGGCTTGATGACAAGCTTAAAACCAGAAATGATTCCTAATGGCGGAAATATAGGAGAAGAACCTCCTGATGAGAACAAAATAAATGTTAATTGTGATTTCATAAACTCCAATGTGGGCGGGAAGAATCACCATATTCCAAAAATGGATATGAGGAAGTTTGATGGAAAGGATCCTGTAACATGGATACTGCAGATGGAGCAATATTTTGATCTCCATAACGTGCAAAACACACAAAAGGTACGCATTGCAACTTTACATTTAGAACAAAATACATTTGTATGGTATCGATGGCTTTGCTCCCGTAAAAAAATTGTCACGTGGTCAATTTTTACGGAGGAAATGATAGCACATTATGAGGATACAAAGAGCAACACCTTCTTTAGCCAATTGATAAATCTCAAACAAAAGGGTTTAGTGGGGCAGCACATTAAGGACTTCCAAAAATTTAATATAAGGGTAATTGATATTCCAGAGGAACACAGGATTGATCTCTTCATAGGCACTTTAAAAGATAACATTCAACATGAAGTTCGCGTTCTGGAACCTGATTCATTGAAGAAGGCATTCAGGTTGGCAAGAAAAGTTGAATGTAAAATTATGGCGACAAGGAAGCCTACCACTCAATTCTATAAAGAAGGAAGTGTTGCTACGCCTAGATTTCCACAACCTACAAGGTTGACACCACAATAATTGGAAGAAAAAAAGAGCAAAAGGGCTTTGCTACAGTTGTGATAGCAAATACACTAAAGGTCATAAGTGTGCTGAGAAGAAATTATTTTACATAGATTGTGAAGAGGAAGAAGAAAATGAACAAGAAGAGGATATACACCAGGAACTAACCCTAGAAGAGGAATAAATGAATCCGACCATATCGTGTAATGCACTGGCAGGAATTACCACTCCTCAAACTCTCAATATAGAAGGAAAAATCAAGAAGAAAAAGGTAATAGTGTTGATTGATTCAGGTAGCACCCATAATTTTATTCATTGTAAGGTAGCCAAGGAATTAAATACCCAGCACCAGAATGTCAAGTGATGGTTGCAAATGGAGGAATTATAAATTGCTTTGGAAAATGCCATAATATCAAGCTAACCATGGGGGAATATGTATTGACTAGTCCAATGCTTTCCATTCCTATGGGAGGTGCTGATGTTGTACTAGGAGTACAATGGTTACAATCTTTGGGGACCGTAGCTTTTAATTTTCAAGAAATTTTCTTGAAATTTTTTTCAGAAGGAAAGGAAGTCGAATTACGGGGTATTGAAGGGAAGCCAGGAAGGATAATAAGCTCTAATGTCATGACAAAGCTTCTAAATAAAGAACAACGAGGCATAATTGCACAATTATGCTCACTAGAAGTTCCGACATCAAAATCATCTATTTCTGCAGATCTCCAACAAGTCTTGGACAATCATTCCAAGGTGTTTGAATCTCCCAAAGGACTCCCACCTATTCGTGATCATGATCATGCTATTCATTTGATTCCAGGAAGTGTTCCTCCAAACATCAGGCCTTATAGATATCCTTACTTCCAAAAGAGCGAAATTGAACGTATGATTGCAGAAATGTTAAAGGCGGGTATAATTCAACCTAGTCAAAGTTCTTTCTCTGCTCCCGTAGTATTGGTACACAAGAAGGATGGATCAAGGCCAATGTGTCCAGGTTATAGGGAGCTCAATAAGCTCACCATTAAAGATAAATTTCCCATTCCTGTGATTGATGAATTATTGGATGAATTACATGGAGCAATTTATTTTACCAAGTTGGATCTTCGTTCAGGATATCATCAAATTAGAATGAAGATCGAAGATATTCCAAAAAAAACATTTCGAACTCATGAGGGTCATTATGAATTTTTGGTCATGCCTTTTGGCCTTACCAATGCACCTTCTACATTTCAAGGGTTGATGAATTCCATTTTCAAACCCTTCCTTAGAAAATTTTTTCTAGTATTTTTTGATGATATACTAATCTACAGTAGGTCTTGGAAGGATCATGTTGAACATTTTGACAGGGTGCTCAAACTATTGCAGGAGAAACAATTATATGCAAAAAAATCCAAATGTTTCTTTGGAGTACAAGAGGTGGAATATCTGGGTCATATTGTATCTCACGAGGGTGTTAAAGCAGACCCTAACAAAATTAAAGCCATTAAGGAATGGAAAGTTCCCACAACCATAAAGCAGTTGCGAGGATTTCTCGGGTTAACAGGGTATTATCGCAAGTTTGTTAAGAGTTATGGGAGAATAGCAGCACCTCTAACAACATTATTGAAGAAAGATGCATTTTCATGGACTCCTGAAGCAACTAAGGCCTTTGAACATCTTAAAGAGGCAATGTGCCTAGCACCGGTCTTAGCTACGCCAAACTTCACAAAAACCTTTATTGTGCAATGTGATGCCTCAGGAAATGGAATTGGTGCAGTTTTAATGCAGGAAGGAAGACCCATTGCTTTTGAAAGTCGTCCAATCAAAGGAAAGTATTTACAGAAGCCTATTTATGAGAAGGAAATGTTAGCAATACTACATGCACTAAAGAAATGGCGAACTTACCTAATGGGAAGACACTTCAAGGTAAAAACTGATCATGATAGTCTTAAACACTTTTGGAACAAAGACTATCTTCAGAAGAGCAGCAAAAATGGGTCACAAAGATGTTGGGTTATGACTTTGAAATAATCTACAAAAAAGGAAAGCTTAATGTTGTTGCAGATGCACTCTCAAGAAAGAATGAAGAGGTGGAAGCATTGCTTTGTGCCATTTCTATTATCCAACCGTATTGGATAACCGAAGCAAGAGATGAATGGAAGAAGGACAAAGATGTATGGACACTCATTCAGAAGTTGCAGCAAGATCCTAGTACATCTGATACATTTAGTTGGAAAAATGATTCCTTATGGTACAAAGATCGCTTATATCTTTGTAAGAATTCCCAACTAAAACAAAAGATTCTTCCGGAATTGCACACTTCTCCTTTAGGAGGACACTCAGGATTTTTAAAAACTTACCACAGGGTGAAGAAAGAATTTTTTTGGGATGGCCTTAAATCTGATATTCAAAAGTTTGTGGCAGAATTTTTGGTTTTCCAGCAAAATAAAGTTGAGACAATTAAGACCTCGAGTCTTCTACAACCTTTATCCATTCCAAGTCAACGTTGGGAGGAGATTTCAATGGATTTTATCACAGGTTTACCTAAGTCCGAAGGAAAGAATGTCATCATGGTGGTAGTTGATAGACTTATCAAGTATGCACACTTTTGTGCATTATCTCATCCATTTAAAGCAAGTACAGTTGCTACTACATTTGTGGACAGAATTCAAAAGCTACATGGAAGCCCAAGGGTTATTGTGAGCGACAGAGATCCCATTTTTACCGGAAATTTTTGGACAGAGTTATTTTCTTGTTTGGGTACTAAATTAGCTCATAGCTCATCTTATCATCCTCAATCTGATGGTCAAACTGAGATAGTAAATAAATGTTTGGAAGGATATCTTCGTTGTTTTGTATCTGAAAAACAAACACAATGGGTCAAGTGGTTACCTCTCGCGGAATGGTGGTATAACACTTCCTTCCATACGATAGCAAAAATGACCCCATTTATGGCACTTTATGGATATCATCCACCATCGATCACATCATCTTTAAGGGAAAATTCGAAGGTTCAAGCAGTGGAAGATCACATCGAGCATCAGCAAGAAGTTTTCCAACTCTTAAAGGATAACCTGAATTTGGCACAAAATCGAATGAAACAACAGGCAGATCAACATCGCAGCGAGAGAAGTTTTGATGTAGGAGATTGGGTATTTTTACGGCTACAACCATATAAACAAATGTCCCTCAAGCAAGCTAAGAAGGATAATAAATTATCGCCAAAGTACTATTGTCCTTACAAGGTGTTGCAAAAGATTGGTACTATGGCATACAAATTGGAGCTTCCTACTTCTTCACGAGTGCATCCAGTTTTCCATGTTTCATGCTTAAAGGTTATAGGTGAAAATCTTCCAGTTCAAACAATATTGCCAGAACTTGATGAGGAAGGAAAAATCATATTGGAACCTGAAGCGGTCACGGAAACAAGAACTCGACAACTACGAAATCGATCAATTTCAGAGTATCTCATTAAGTGGAAGAACCTACCCACTGAAGATTCTACATGGGAGGATGATAATTTTATACGGAAGCATCCAAAGCTACTTAAGCGTTGAGGACAACACTTTTTTGAAGGAGAGGGGCATGTTAGGTCCCTATATTACTAGTATAGTCCCTTATTATTGTTAGTGTAACCCCCTTATTGTTATTATTGTACCCTTGTAACCCCCATTTTGTTATTATTGTGCCCTTAAATTATTGTTAGGTCGGCTAGGATTACATTGTGGCCCACTAGGATTACATTATGGCCCCATGGACTCCTATATATAGAAAGGAGGTTTTTTAAATTGTATCATCCAAGAATTTTTCATTTATGTAATGTATTAGAGGTTGCCCCCTCAAAGTGGCTCATTTATAAGGCGTTGATATCTCTTTTCTTCTCTTTTTTGAGCTGGTTACACAACATTTTCAACAATTAGTGGTTTACCTAAGTCCAAAAAACATAATGACTCTATAATGGTAGTAGTAGATAAATTGAGTAAGTCAAATCATTTCATTAAAGTGAAATCTACCCATAAGACAGTTGAAATTGCTAACATAATTATGAAAGAGATTTTCAGGTTGCATGGGATACCAAAAGTGGTAATTTCAAATAGGGATGTAAAATTTACATGTGCATTTTGGAAAGCTTTGTTCCATGGATTAGGTACTCAGGTATAATTTAGTACTACATACCACCCTCAAACATGTGGGAATAATGAATAGGTAAATCAACTGCTCGAGGATATGTTAAGAATGTATGTGATGCAACAACCAATTAAGTAGGAGGACTACATTCACCTGGTAGCATTTTCCTACAATAATAGTTATAATGCTTCCCCAAAAAAGAGCCCATTCGAGTTATTATAAGGACGCAGATGTAGAACAACTATTAATTGGAGTGGTCCTAAGGATAAAATAATGTTGGGACCTGATATGCTGAAGGAAATGGAGGAAGTAGTGAGAAAAGTGAGGGTGACCCTTAATATTTCCCAAGACAGACAGAAAACGTATGCTAATAAAAATCGAATCTACCAAGAATTCCAAGTTGGGGACCGCGTGTATGTATGATTATAACCTAAGAAGAGTACCGTTAGTCATTAGTAATTTTTGCCTTAATGATGACTAAATAACTATCCCAATATTTCTAGAAACAAGGTTCGTAAACATTGTGAGTTCTAGAAATCTCACTGCCTTCATTATCCTCAAGATAATTTTTCACTATCTCATCACTCCATAATGTCTAGCTTTTCTTACCAATCCCAGAAAACCCATTAGAGCCTTGTATAACCCATTCTGTGCATATGTATTCACCTTTGGCCCAAATCCTCTGTTTTGTTTTGCCTAATAATTCCCCACTATCACCTAAGCCTACCAATCAAATAGCTTTGTTGTGTCTCTCATGACACTCCCAAACACTAATGGTCTCAAATTGTCCCTGTAGACCCTTTGGATAAATCAAGTATATTGGATTTTGGATATTCAATACACTAAGCTTATCATGGATCCTATCTTACACTTGGTGATCCCTAAGTCTAAGTCTCAGTCCAAAAGGCAATTCCAAGAAACCTGATTAGGTCACCTAAGGTCTCACAAATTCATAGGATGGATTTGGTGCCCTACAAACTATGTCTTCCTGTATGAAGAGATTGTATTCAAAGACGAATAAAGTCAAGAAATTTGATATAATACTGATCAACAGTCATTCAAGAAAGACCTCCTTGGCTTAGAGCATAAATACTACAAGGGATAGTTGCCCTTGTTCACATTTTTGCAAGAAATGATCAAGGTTGCCACCAGCAATAAGAAGAGGTAAGGTAATAGGATGAAATCATCACCAGGATACATCCACAAACAAGAGAAAGACAACAGGTCTGCGTTTAAAGAGAATCAAGGTTTTTGTGATTGGTTAACAAAACAATGGTGACAAGCAAGAGACCATCACAAAGGCTACAAGGACATAAACCACCTCAAATCCATCAAGTGCACATTGAAGATTTTTTTTACAAATGATAAACAAGTTTTGAAAGGCTATAGAGAAATTAGAAGGCAACACTTCGTATTTTTCTCTAACAGCCCTAAAACCTAAGGGTTTAGACAGATTGGCAAGACAGGTCAATTGAAGATGACAAGCCCTCCTTCTTAAAAGCAGAGGGCATGCAAAGAGTATCAATTTAAGAGGCTAATGTTTTCAAGTACAGTCAAAGGGCCTATAAAATAATCAAAGGGAAAGGCAAGTATAGAGTTAAATATAAAAGAGAGAAAATGAAGTAAATCATAAGGTTACTGTTCAGAAAATGAGATTTCAACTTCAAAAGGGCACTAAGGAATGAAGGGAAAATGAAATATAGGCACCTGCACAAAATCAGAAGTGGCCAAATGAAACCCATGACATAATATGATTTATTAGAAACTTTTGGAAAAATAGACCTATTATTGCCTTAAAAACAAAAGAAAGGTGAAAAGGCATTCTTCAGGTCACTGAAAAACTCGGGCCTGACTTGCCCAAGATGCATAGACCAACCATTTCACTCAACTTTCTTGCATGAAGCACCCAAGCACTGTGCAAACCAACTACCTGACCTGCCCAGGCGACGTGCAAAAGCTAGAAACCCTATCGGCGCTATGTAAACTCATGTGCAGAGGCTGCCTTTTTTCCGTCGCTGCACAAACTCCTGTGCAGACCCTACCTGGCACTACGCAAATGGCCTCACCTGACAGCACATGCAGAGGCACTGCGCAAATTCCTGGGAAGTGCGAAGGTCAAAATCCCTTGCCCTAAATCAAATTTTCACTCTCCAAGTTGCCTCTAGAGTTTGTGAAAAAGCCAAAATTGGTAAGTGATGCCCTTTCCTTGTCTCCAATCAAGTTTTTAAATTGATTTTGGTCTCTATGGCTCTGAATTTTAAAACCCTAGGTATGTAAACCCTAGGCCTTAGATGCAAATGAAACTATGTGCTTAAAATGCCATCTTGCAATCAATTTGATATCATACAAGGGTGGGTGAGTTGAGGTGCCTACAAACTTAGTTAAGAAGGGCCTCCTTAAAAGCTCCAAAGCCACTAAAACCCTAACCTCCATGCCCATTATCCACCAAAGATTGACTCCACCCTTTTTCACCTTGTTTCATCAAGCTCCAATTTCCAAACTAGTGTCTCCCATAACCATGTCAGGGACTGAAAACAACAGTGGTAGTGAAGGTAGTCGAAGGCCTTTAAAACCAAAGCACAAGGGAGGAAAGGTAAATAGGTTAGAGCCTCAAAGCACTGTAGCCTTTACTTCCTCTCCTAGGATCTTGTCATGCTTCCAGAATACAAGATGCTTTCAATTTTGTGAGAAGTTCAAACAGGTGAAGAGCCACCCTGAGCTTACGAGGCTCCTCATTCTCAACCTGCATAACAAGCACTCAAAACTTGCTAGAGTGAATTTTGAGATTTCAGCACGTGCCATCTTTGAGGCTACAGGTATCCCAGCCGTGGGAGAAAAATCGTTTAAGAAGGGAAAATTAGACAAGGAATTTTTAGAGTCATTTATCAAACCAAGGAATAGAGGAGGCAGCAAGACTAATTTCCCATTTTCACACCTCAGGCACAGTTTCAAATAATTGATGTTGGTTATCATGAAGTACTTCACCTATGAGGGGAGGTATTCCAGACTCTATGCTTATCATGTTAGACTTCTCATGCACTTTACAGGGGTCAAGGAGCTCAAATTACCTCACTATCTCTATAAAAGCATTGAGAAAATGTCTTTTGTTGCCCGGAGGAGGAATTACCCACAACAAATAAATAGCTTGTTCCACCACTCCTTGATCAAGATGGTGGTATTGCATCAACTAGAGCAGAAGGGTATACCTTGGGAGGTTTTTATAGCGCATGAAGCCTTTACAAACCCACAGCCTCCTCCTCAGCCAAATTTTCCTTCCTCATCTACACAAGTACCCTCACCCCAAGAAAATATCCCTTCTTCCCCTTCTATTGATGCACCAAATGAAGAAGGTGACACTGGAAATAATGAGGAAGATGATGATAGTAAGGGTAATGAAATTAGTGAGGCAGGGACAAGAATAAATGATAATGAAGAAGAGGGAGATGATGATGAAGAGGAAGAAAATGACGATGAAGAGAAGGAAAATGAACATAACAGTGAGGGTAGTGATGCAAATGAACTAGCAAGTAATGAAGAATAAGGAGAAGGGAATGAAGTGAAGAAGAAGCAATAGCAGAGGAAGAAGAAAGGACATATGATGAGGAAGACAGTAAAGGACCAATCAGCCAAGAAGAAAGAGGTCATGACAGTCATGAAAATGACCAGCCCATCAGTGAGTAAGAGGGTGATGACCTGGCAGAAAATAAAGATGATCCCAGCCAAGCCAAAGAAACCAGTGACACAAATATCACACCTCTTGCATGTATATACCAAAGAGGTCCAAGGCAAGTGTTTTCTGCCTCCAAAAGGAAAGGGAACTTGCCAGCTGCATCAACTCCAAGGCTTGAAAGGACATACATGCACCTAGATGCCAAGCTATATAAGGAAAATGAAATCTTATGGCTGCAAAGAAGGATGGCCAAGCATTATGCCAGGAAACACAAGCTTGTTTCTACCAAACTGAAGAAGGCCCTCTTTGAAATCCAAACTATAAAAAAGGAAAAAGATCTTGAAAACCTTGGAGTTTTTGCTGAGTCTTCTCAGCAGTTGGCCAAGACCCCTTAGGGAAGATCTCCACTAAATTTGTGAGCATTTGGAGAAAATTTTGTTTTTTTGAAATTTTTTGGTCTCATTTGTGCAGCGCCACTGGCTACGCAAACACATGGAGCATCCCCAGCAGAAAAACCTTGAATTTTTGGATTTATCTCAGCCTGCACATCATTCTCACCAAATTTCAAAAGTTTTGGAGTAGGTTTGACCCCTCAAAAGGTCCAAAAACCTCACTTTTTTGACCTTTCTGCCTCTGTTTTGGGACTGGTGTTGCGCAAATGACCAGTCTTGATATTTTGAAGTTTTTACCAAGCTAAAGGGGCTGGATCAGGAAACCACAAGTATTTTTGGAAAGTAGACTCTTCAGGCTTTCCAACGCGCCATCACGGAGCCAAATCCGACATCGGGAAGGGGTCCAAAACTCAGTCACAAAAGACCCTATTTTCTACTGAAGGTGGCGCTACGCAAATGTCATGAATAGTGTGTTTTGGACCAAAAGTCAACAAAACACACTCATTTATGGAAAAATAATATTTTTGAGTTTCTCTAGGCTAGACAATCTAGAAATAGGTTCAAATAGTTATTATGGTATTTATTTCATAATATATTATGTGCCTTGGGCCTTGCATGGTCTCTTGGCCATAAATGACATTTATGAGTTTTTTAGGGTTTCTAGAAGCCTCTTATGGTTTCCACCTCCTCATTTTCTAGGTTAAATAGAGCATGAGGACTTGTTTGTAAATGTTGGCATTTGATGAGTTTCATGAGTAATATATGATTTTCATGAGCTTGGAGAAGAAATTGGTTTTGTGAAGTGGATGAATAGCTTGTTTGCTTGGATGATGGACAAGCTTGTTTGTAGGATTCCATAGCTTAGTGAATGGTGATGTTTTCCTATTTGTCTATTTTTTTCTTAGTTATCATTATGTTTCATGCTTCTTAGCTGCTATTAAACATAAAGGTATAGGTTGAGACATGTTCATTGAAGCACCTCAGTCCTCCTGTTTGTTATAGCCTTTGTATTTTCCTCTGTTTGGGTCATAACTAAGGAATTCTTCACTACCCCTTAGGCTTCCCTAAACTTGTTTTTGTTTCATTCATGGTTAGTATGTTAGCTTACAAGTAAAATTTATGGTATTCCCTACTTATTTTAAGTTCTTAAAACCCTATCTTGAAGCCTTTCTGTGGAATATTGATTGATTAAGGTTAAGTCAAAGAGGTCTCGTTCGATATTGCCCTTTTTCCATGTTTGTCAACTTGTTTCAGAGTTCCCAATAGCTTTAAATATGATTTTTAGGAGTTCCCTCTTCATAAATTAAGTTATTTTTTTAAATCTTGTATGTTTTCCCAAAGTCTAAAGGTGAATTTCCAAAGTTAGGAGTTCTAATTCATCTATGTTTCACTGGAATGTTCATTTTATATGTTTATCATTTTGAGTATTGTTCAATGAGATCTATGGTTTGTCCTAACTCATGAGTTATGCTTCAGATTATATATGTATAATATCTCTTAGTCTTTTCCCTAACTTAATTTTCATGACACCACCATACATCACCTTAAGGATCCATTGACCTTGCTAAATTGGCCCTGCAACACACTTTTCTTCATCATTTAGACATTATTGACTTTCATTTGACTCCATAGCCCAATGGATTTGACATCCTCTTACTCCTCTTATTACATTTTACCATCTTACCCATCCAAAACAATAAGAAAACCCTACACCTAATAACTAGCCTAAAATCAAAACCCTAGAGCAACAAGTTTACATCATTAGTACCCAATAGAGAGAGCCCTCTCCGAGTCTAGGAAGGCTAGGTCATAGGACTCCAAAGTCTGGTTTGATGTTACCCCTGTCCATTTGTATCTCAATCAATCTAGAAAATTATGGGGAGCTAACATAATGGTGATCACGGTGGGACCTTCTGAGTCAGTGACAAGCTAAGTATCCCTTAGGACTTCAGAAACCTTTGATTAAATCATAGATAACTTAACTAATAGCCAAGAGTAGATTATGTTTGTTTCAACATCTTAGGAAAATTATGATTCAACCACAGGACACTTATACAAACCTTAGGGCTGCCTAAGCAACTCAGAAAACCCCAAAACGTCCCCAGATTGGTTTCTATCAGTTATTGGTAGTGGACCATAACCATACATCCTTAAAACAACAACAAAAATATCCACCTGGCGACTCCACTAGCCCTAGTAGGCCTATTAACTCTACCAGTTCCAATTAGACTCCCTGAGATTGTGTCAAATCAGCCTTGAGAAGTCTAAAAATCCTGGTTATACATTGTGTGAGTTTACCAAGCGCTAAGAGAGGAAAACATTCCAAAAAAAAAAATTCTAAACTTTCAGCCTCTCAATCATTTTGAATGTGAAATCTGGTTTCTCAGAGAATTAACACCAGGTCTCACCCGGACCCAAACCCTCCCCCCATATTTGATGACCCAGAAAATATTTTGTGGCAAACTTCTAAATCTGAGCATCCAACTACTAAGAGGACCATTCACAGAGCAAGCTCTCCCCCGGAACATCTTATATCCTTGCAGGACACTCAGTTTGACTCACACTATACAAGAAGCCTTTTCAAGACCAAGTCACAAACTGATATTGACAAAACTGACCTTGAGCCCACAGATTTGCAATAGAGTTAAATTAGAGAAGTTTCTCCTTCCACTCCCCCTGACTTTCAACTTCTCCATCACTTTAGCTCTTTCCATACCAAATTTGCTCATAGTCAGCCTGTTGGTCCAAGCACTTCCACTACACCCATCCATACCTCTGTTGTTCAAACCACTTCACTTCATTCCCCTCCACCTATCACAAACCCTCCCCTTGTAAATCTACCTTATAACCCATTAGCTCCCATCATGGCAGCTTGGTATGCCCCCTTGGTTTTACCACAACCTCTAGTGCCTCTACCAAATTACTACCAATCTAAGATTCCTCATTTCACAGGGGCTGAATCCATCACTGCCCAACAACATGTAGATAGGATTAGTGCTGCCTATGATTACATGGAAATAGAAGAAGAAACCATTAAAATGAGGATCTTTGCACAAAGCTTAGGAGGTGAAGCCAAAAAATGGTTCAAAGCATTAACTCCTAACACCATTCATGATCTACCTTCCCCCTACCAAACTTTCATAAACAAGTGGGAAGTCAAGAAAAATCTCCTCCAAATCCATTCTGAATATAAAAATCTTAAGAGGAATGTAGGAGAGAGTGTGCAAGATTATTGCACAAGGTTTAACAGTGTCTACAATGCCCTCCCACCTCACATGAAACCCCCTCAAGGCCTAGCACTAGTGAAATTTCCCGAAGGCTTTGATACTGACATGACTTACCAATTAAGAGAAAGAGACTACATAACCTTAGAAGACATGCAAAATAGATTTGTGAGTGTAGAGGCCA
Organism: Pinus albicaulis; assembly: GCA_034641835.2. Lineage (NCBI taxonomy): Eukaryota > Viridiplantae > Streptophyta > Pinopsida > Pinales > Pinaceae > Pinus > Pinus albicaulis. Next base: position 182,476,686 of record CM076576.1, on the reverse strand, counting down.
ATCTCATTGAGAAAAGGGCTAAAATGAGGTCAAAGAAAAGGGTCATTTACAAGGATGAAATCATGCCTTCTATTTCCTCATCCGATGCTAAACTAGACAGCCTAACTAGAACCATAAAAAGAATGATGGAAAGGATAAACTTGAGTGAAAGGAATCCTCCTAGGGAAAGCCAAGCCAACCTCCAAAACAGAAATAGAACTCCAAAATTCAGAAGAGACACTCTTCAAATCAAACCAAGGGAGAATGACCAACAAATTAGACCTCCCTTTCAACAAAACTGTGTAGATGAAGAAGAAGGAAAAATCATAGACTTAGAAGAGGAGCATGTAAATATAGTAGGCTCTGATAATGAAGAGGAATTCTTTCTCACACATGAAGAACAAGAGTTCTTTTCCCCAGATCAAACTGAAACTAAATATGAGGAATCTAAAGATTACCAGTTGGGATTTGAGAATGCCAAAATGGAAGTCCATAGGCAATATGAACTTAGGAGCAAAAAGAACCAAGACACCCCCAAGAGAAACCAAATAGACACTGCTATTAGGAAGACACCAGAACATGCTCCTAAGAAGACAACAGACAGTACTAGCACCACGGCTAAGAAGACTAAACCAAGCATAGTCAAAACCAACCAGTCAAGTGGTGATGCAAGCTACCCTAGTACCTTTACTAGTGCCCCTGAGAAAACTATCCTATCTAGAACCAAAAATCAGAATCAACAAATCAAAAATATAGAAATATTCATGGCTGATAAAACTCAAGTAAATATTCCCAAAACACAAATACCTTTCAGCTTTGAAGGGGATATTGGTAAAATCAAGATAACCATGCCTCTCACTGAATTGGTTACCCAGGAAGTGTATAGGTCTCAAGTGTTAAAATTCCTGAACATAGGAAATGATACCAATACATTGAACATGGTAGATGAAAAACTAGAGCTGTTGTTTGGGCCCGAAATAAATGGAAAATACCAAGAAGGGATATGAGGAGGTGAGATGGGATAAAAGATCTCCCATCATTCAATTAATATAGACTTAATGCTTCTCAGCCTTTGAGGGGCTCGATAGAGAAGTTTACAGATATGTTTTTTGTATTAATTGTTTTACATTTAAGAATTAAGCTCAGTGGGAGCCTTTGTTGACTTTAAGGCTCTGTGTCATGTTGTAATAACTCTGCTGATATTTTTTGCATTAAGTCCTTTAGCTGAATTAACTATTCGGCTGCGTTGAGGCAAATATCTTCTTTTCTGATCATAACTTGGCCTCTGTTGAATGTTTTGAGGCTATAGGTCGAAATATGGTAGCTGAGAGGAATCAATTTGCCTCTGTTGTGGCAGTGGAGGCGTCCTCTGTCTGATAAATGTTTATGATTTTCTTTAATTGTGTTTTAATATAGTGGATTAGGCTTTTGATAGTCGATCTTAGCCGTAATCCATTAAACTGTGTAATCAATGTTTAATTCTTCATCTCTACTGTGTTTCGGTCTTCGACACTGATACTCTTTGTTTATCTCAATTCTCTGTCCTGTTGATGTGCAGGTGTATAAAAGTTCCATATGGCATCAATGCCCATGAATCATCGATGAAATGTGAAGTTGAAAATTGTGGAATGATCTTTCTGTATGCACAAAGGCGTGAGGGATCGTCATCCCCGACCTTTGGTTTTCCTTTGATATGATGGAAAAACCATTTAACACCTACAAAAGACACAAAACAATTCAGAAATCCTGCATTATTGGGTAAAACTGCTTAGGAGGCTATGGTTAGGAGCATAGTCGTTGGATGACGGGATCCAACGGTGGAGATTGTGCGTTGAGGGTCAAAGGAGGCAGTTTGGAAGAAGCGGTGGTGAAGATCAAGTCAGATCCGTCAATCTTGCGGAGATCGATGGTCAGGAGCGACCGGGTCAACATAATGGAGAAGGGATGCTTTTTGTGAAAAATAAGAAATACAAAGGAAATGATGAAAATTCCTTTGAGCGGAGGGAAAATGCATTGAGGAAATTCGGGGTTTCCTGGGTGATCGTGGGCTGTCGGATTAGATCAGCCAAACGAGATCAATAGTGGAGATCGCTTTTGAGAAGCCCCTTTAGAAAAGGCGGAGGGCGATGGTGTAATGAGAAATTAGATCTAAACCATTGATCTGCAGAGGTCAACGGCAGGGAGCGCACGTGATATAATATAATATAAAATGAGGAAAGTGGTTTCAGGAAGGAAAACCACGATTTTTGCGTGGCTAAAAGAGGAAAAGGTGGCTTTCACTTTTCAAATATGATATGCGTTCCCGCCTGACACGTGGCATCAAAAAACAGCTTATATCGCGCAACCCTCAGGAAATTAACCTTTGCGCTTGAAGTTACGCGAAAAAGCGCATCAACCGTTGGATCTATGGTCTCAGATCTAACAGTGAGGAGTGAGTGCATTATTGATATGATGCGCGGGTCATAGCAGGCAAGGTGGTTTTATTATGGACCATCCAATCAAGGGATTGACGACGGAGATCAGATCTGGAGCGAGGCAGGACCCATAGGGGTTGGGCCTGTCGGAGTTATTATGAACCGTTAGATGTACAGGATCAATGGTGGAGATTTGATCTAGGTTAAATGAAATAATATAAAGCTAGAGAAAGGTGTTAATATGGGCCGTTTATTTGCAAAGATCAACGACTAAGATTGGTCATAAAACATTACACAAGGGGTTTATGATTTTAAACCAAAGTCGGGAGATGCAATCTGGACCGTCTGATCTTGACACGTGGACGGCCCAGATGCAATCGGAGCTTCGCTGAAGCGGGGCAATGGACATGGGTGTGCTGAAGCGATTGACTGTGGGCCGTCGATCTGCAGATCAGATCGAAGGCGGAGAACGGATCAGAAGGTGACCAATCGGGGGTGGCATAATAAACTTTTGAACACGCCAATGAAAATCTCCGATGCGATACAGCGCTTGCCATCAAATTGGCCCAATGATCAATGGTGGAGATTGGTTTGAATATTGAACCGGTGGAAACCTTTTAAAACATATGAAAACCAAAATTTAATGAAACACAAAGGTTTTGGCTTTGGGGGCGGGTTATATAAAAGGCTTGGCGCCCGACTGCGGGGTCGTTGGTTCATATGAAAAATCAAAGGCCCAGGGCTTATATGTATAAGGGCCAATCGGAATCGGGGTGAGGAGATGGGATTTTTAATCTACCCATTTGAATTTCTCCGATGCGATAACACGCGGATCGTTGATCAGGTTTTAAGATCAACAGTGCTTATTAAAAAAAAATTGCACCGGCGCGTTTAGTTAAAAACTTAGGAAAAAGGGGTTTTTATGATTTTCAAAGGAAAATTACATCAGAGATGGGTTTATTTACAAACTCTAGGACCCGATTGCGGGCCCAAGGGTTATATGAAGCGACAATGGGATTAAGACTTATAAACAAGGGGGCTCATCGGATCGGAGGTTTTATAAAACAAACAAGACTTGCGCTCTCCGATTGTTCTGATGCGATAAGCGCTCGAGCCTGTTAGCACTTGGTTCCAGCACTATGACACATGTGGGGAAGTGGTTTAAAACTTAACCCAAAGGGGCTTAAGCCTTAGTACAAAAAAGTGTATTTTTATGATTTTTTCAGGATTTTCTGATGGATTTGGGGGTTTTGGCAAAGTTCAAAAGTGAGTTTTAAACTTTATAAAAGGATTTTCATGAAGGGGAAAGGGGAATAAATGAAAAATAGAAGAATTTTATGGGGGAAAGAGGGAATAAAATGAAGGTTAGCTTTGAGTGGAGGGAGGGGAAAAATGGAGTTTTGTAGCAGTCTTTTCTTCATGGAAAACAACATAATTTATGATTTCCAAAGGGAAACAACGGTGAGGATTTGAACAAAGAGCATGATGTCTTCATGAGTCTTTCAAGAGATAACATTTTTAGCAATAAAAATATTTCTTGAAGGCTCAAAAAATGATTTAGCCACCTTTTGGTATAACAAATTTTATAGGTGGCTAACAGTGGCTCCACTTGGGGATGGTGTCTTCTTAAAGGCATCAAGAACTTCAGACTTGCATTCTCTGGAGGCTGATCAGTGCCTTATCCATTGGGTTGCCTTTTATTCATTTGAATGATCTTCTTTTGCTCTAAAAATATTAGCATCCATGAAAAATAATGGATTTTTATCAACACAAGCTTTCTACCTACCCAATCCTACTGATCTAACATTTTTTCTTCTTTAGAGTGCACTTGGATTGGAAAAATATTTTACAACATTTTATTCTTTTGAAAGCAAAAAATCTAATCTAATTCTATTCCTTATTTCGCCATGAACTCAGATTAAACAGTTGAGTTCATATGCTTCTCTACCTAATCTACTAATCTGTTAGGATTAAACAGTCTAACAGATTTTATTCACTAATTTCTAAAACAGAAATTTAAAAGCATACAAGTCAGGATTGAACAGTCTAACTTGTTGTTGGATCTATGGCATAAAAAACAAGCTGCACATAGATATTATTTTACAGAAAATTAAATCAAAATGGAAGGCTTAAGATCTGAAATTTCTAAGCACTTCCTTCATCTTTTCTTTAGCTCTATTTTTTAGTTTATTTGAGTTGTTTTTTCTTTGTTTCTCTGGTTCAAATTTTGAGTTGATTAGAACCAGTTTTGCCTCTTTTTTGAATCAGAAATTGAAACAGATTGGAGTCATTCTTCTTTTGAACACTTAGGTTCAGATTTTGAGTTTGTTTGAACCTTTAATTTCTAGCCTAATCTACCTACTGATAAGCCAAGATTAAGCTGTTTGGGAAATCAAATTCACTAACCCATCAGCAGCAATTTAAAACTAATTTGTCATGATTAGGCTGTATGAATAACTAGAAGTCTGTTTTTCAGGAGTGGCATTTAATATTACACACTTTCAGACTTGTTTCTCCTTTTTGGTATGTGGCTGTACCTTTATTGTTTTTACAATCTGCCCTCTTTTCTTTCTTTTGTTGTTTTTGTATTTTTGATTTTTCTTCGGAGACAAAAATCAACAACCATGTAATTTCTCAAAACTAAGCTTTATTGACATTCCTATCTAACCTATTCTAACTTGGAGTATTTATATTATCATATGATACAAAAGTGCCAATGCAGCTAGTTGAGTAATGTCATAAAGAAGAAGAAAATATGGCTGCTTATCAGGGGTATCCATAGTACATTTTAAGATTAATCTTCAAAACCAAGGCTATCACAGAAGGTGACAGCTTTTCATGTCTCTGGCTCTTGCAAAAGATCCATGCTTGATAATTTGAGCCAGTTGGGACTTCCACACACTCTTCCAAAGGATCAACAAAGAAAAGATGAAGATACTCTTCTCTCCTCCACAATTTGTAGATTATCTGCTTCCAAGACATTGGATTTGAGGACTATGTTGTCAGTATGTGGCTTGGAAGTATCATCATCCTTAACCTGCAAAATAGCAAACAGTGAAATATCTTCTTTCTTTAAATATATTGTTGCCTCTGATATAAATTCAGGTTCTTTGAATGGCAGAATGATATCAGTGATGGGAGAAGTTTCTTCTTGAAAAGATGGTATATCCTCAGTAGAATAGTCTTCTATTTGTTTTTATCCTCCAAATTTTTTCCAGTATCTTTTATCATTTGGGACAGCTGGTCTGAATTTTTCTTGAATTGTATATTGTTTGCTTTCCCAAGGTCTCAGACATGTACTAGCCATAAGGGCTAATCCACTAGCAAAATTGTTTTGGTCTTTAAGAACAATTATAAGCTGGAATTCATTGAAATATTTTAATAGATCTATGGTATCATCCTTATAAGATTTAAGTCTGGGTTGTTTAACCATATATTCTTCTTTCACTTGCCTAATTACCAATTTTGCGTTTCCATGAATTTTTATCTTCTGGGCTCCTAATTTTTTCAATAAGTGTAGCCCTAAAAGGAGTGCCTCATACTCTACTATGTCACTTGTGCATTGAAAGTTCAATTTATATGAATAGGCTTCAGAATAATTGTTCTTTGTATCATAAAGCCATATTCTTGCACCTGCACTAGTTTTAGTACATAACCCATCGAAATTCATATTCCAAAGAGGACTAATTTTAGTATTATCATTAATTTCCTTACCATCCTCTTTGTATTGGGTGCTGTTGGATTGTTCTATGGAATAGGCACCATGCTCATGACTGTCTAGTTGAGATGATGGTTTGGAGGGTCGCTGCTTGCTTAGTATTTGGTCGATTTGTTCTTCTGTCAAAGGATAGATTCTTCTTTCAACATAAACAAAAAAAGTGCTACCCTATTTCTTATGACCAACAAAATAATGTTCGGTGTCTTTACAAAAAAGTTCTCTACGTGAATGAGCAAGAGTATTGGATTTGTAGTAAATTTCAAAGACTGGATTTTTATTAATGGTCTGATTTATCTCTTCTTCTGTCGACGGGGAAGATATTTCTATGTTGCTTTGAACAGAAATACAGCAGTTCCCTGTCTCTTGTAAAAACGGATTTTGAGGTAGGATGTTTTCTTGAGCCTCTTCTAATGGATCTTGACTTGTGCTTGCAGGGAAAATTTGAGGATTTTCTGTTATTACCTGATATTCTTGCATTTCAAAAAATTCCTCATGATTAGTATGATTCTGAGTTTGTACATCGGGTTCATGATTCATTTCCTCTTCATTATCAGGATGCCATTCTTGTTGTCTAATCTGAACTGAGTTATAACACAAAGGAAGGGTTTCTATATGTGTTGGTGTCTCCTCAATTTCAGGCTTCCTGTTTTCCAAATGGCTACTTGTTTCCTCAAAGAACTGCTCACTATTAATATTTGCATTTTGGTCATGAAGATCTGTTATCATCATAGTACAAGACATTGGAAGGTAATCAAAAATTTCTTAACAACCTTCTTTACTGCTTTCTTTGTAAGTTTTCTCATTATTTTCTATAAGGTGTTGATCATAATACATATCTTGGCTACTGTCTCGGTCTTGAGGTGTTTGGGCTTGTGTTTGATTAGGGGAGAGCATAGCTTGCTCTAGATCATCGACGTTCATATTAGCCATCAATCTATCCATTCTCTTTCCAAACATGTACATCATCTTTTCCATCATGATTAGAAAATTTTCTTGTTTATTTTCTTTATCATCTTGTTGATCATACATGTTTTGTCGGGGTAGGGTTTGTGTTTGGATAGGGAAAGGCATATGTTGCTCTAGATCACCAATGTTTAGATTATCCATAAACCTATCCACTCTCTTTCCAAGCATGTACATCAAATTTTCCATCATGACCATATGTTTGTCTTTAGGGTCTATATCTAAATCCATGTTTGTAAATAAGAAAAGAGGTCACTGTGTCTGTTTGATCAGTTCTAGGTCTTCTACCAGTGGAGCCATTTGGTCTTTTGGGAGTTTCAGAGTGTGGAGTCGCCAGGTGGAAGATTTTTAGCTCCTAAGGAGGTAAAATGTTTTATGGTTCCACCACCACGTACCAATCTAATATGTTTTGGGTTCTCTGAGTCTTAAGAGATGTACACATGCAATTTACTTAGAATCCCCAGTGGAGTCGCCAGAAATGCTAGCTCCATGTAATTTTCAAGATTGGCAAAGTCAAACTGCAGAGAGAACACTATTTAAACCACTTTGGGATTCTAGGATCTAGCCCTCCTGAATCCGGAGAGGGATCTCTCTAATAAGTGCAAAGATGGATTTATATTTAAAGCTTTTGGGTAGTGATATTAGGCTAGTTATGAAGTCTCAGGGTTTTTGTTTGTTTTGGATGGTTGAGCATGGTTATTATTTGAGTGAAAAGTTCTAAATGGAAAGAGTTTCAAAGGTGTGAAGTTGCAAGCAATCAGAACAAGCTTTTGGCTTAAAATATAGATATAAAGCTGGTTTTTATTCCATTGGGCTATGGAGTCATAACAAGGCTTTAATTGAGCAACAACTTCAAGAGTGATCCAAGGGGCAAGTCATCTATATCACAAGATCATTTGAGATAAAATGATGGAATGGAAACAATAAAGTGTTGGAGGTGTGGAAACTGATAATAATTTCAACAAGGATTTATAGTCTGTCCAAATAAGAAAAGCCTCTTAAGTAACTGTTTAAAACCAACCAAGAACAAGGTTCACCATAAATTTCTTGGGCAAGTTCGTATTAAAGCAACTCAATAGACAACAATCCAGTAATCCGCATAATTACCTTCAGAAAGTATGAAAACACATAAGAGAAACAAAATGCAACTTAAGATTAGATAAGGTACTTTCAAACCTAGTCTGCTTTTAGCCAACACTTAGGGAAACTTTCAGAACTACCTTTGGAGAAAGAAGCTAGAAAACAGGGCACACCATCACTTTTCTAGTCTAACTTTAATAAGTAGATAATGAAAATAACATTCAAGAATAATGTTTAAAGCAAACAGTAGGATGAGGGAACGCCAACATTCCTAACTGTTTAAACTTTATTGAATCATTCTTAAATATAAAAAATTGGAGGAAAACATTGAGATAAAGCTTATCAGTCAGAGAAGGGTACTGTAAACAGTAGTTCCTAACTCTATGCTTGCTTTTCTTTATTAGAGAATTAATGGACAAATTGGCATACACAAAAGGAAAAAAATTACACAGAAAGGAGCACTTCACCAGTGATATAGACCAGGATCCCAAGAAACAACTTGTTATTGATGTCAAACAAGTTACAATCTTCAGGTCCAATGTTTCAGTTCAGCAATCATCTTCACTTCTCAGCCTAACTATTCTATCACAAACGGAGCTTCAAGAGCCTTTGAAAACTATTTACAGGTAGAAATTTCGAGCACAAGTATATTTCAAAGTTCTGCAACCAACATTGTTTCATCTCCTACATAAGTATTTACAGAAGATATGAGGAGGTGGGATGGGATAAAAGATCTCCCATGGTTCAATTAATATAGACTTAATGCTTCTCGGCCTTTGAGGGGATCGATGGAGAAGTTTACAGATATGTTGTCCGTATTAATTGTTTTACATTTAATAATTAAGCTTGGTGGGAGCTTTTGTTGACTTTAAGGCTCTGTATCAAGTTGTAATAACTCTGCTGATATTTTTTGCATTAAGTCCTTTGGCTAAATTAACTATTCAGCTACGTTGAGGCAAATATCTTCTTTTTTGATCATAACTCGGCCTTTGTTGAATGCTTTGAGGCTACAGGTGGCAATCTGGTAGCTGAGAGGAATCAATTAGCCTCTGATGTGGCAGTGGAGGCGTCCTCTGTCTAATAAGTGTTTATGATTTTCTTTAATTGTGTTTTAATCCAGTGGATTAGGCTTTTGATATTCGATCTTAGCCTTAATCCACTAAACTGTGTAATAAATGTTTAATTCTTCATCTCTGCTGTGTTTGGTTCTTCGACACTGATACTCTTTGTTTATCTCAATTCTTTGTGTCTTGTTATTGTGCAGGTGTATAGAAGGTCCATATGGCATCAATGCCCATGAAGCATCAAAGAAACGTGAATTTGAACCCTGCGGAATGGTCTTTCTGTATGCACAAAAGTGTGGGGGATCGTCATCCCCGACCTTTGGTTTTCCTTTGATATGATGGAAAAACCATTTAACACCTGCAAAATACATAAAAAAATTAAGAAATCCTGCATTATTTGGTAAAACTGCTTAGGAGGCTGCAGTTAGGAGCATAGCCGTTGGATGACAACATCCAATGGTGGAGATTGCACGTTGAGGGTCAAAGGAGGCGGTTTGGAAGAAGCAGTGGTGAAAATCAAGTCAGATCCATCGATCTTGCGGGAGATAGACGATCAGGAGCGACCGGGTCAATATAATGGAGAAGGGATGCTTTTTGTGAAAAATAAGAAATACAAAGGAAATGATGAAAATTCCTTTTAGTGGAGGGAAAATGCATTGAGGAAATTTGGGGTTTCCCGGGTGATCGTGGGCCATCGGATTAGATCAGCCCAACGAGATCAATGGTGGAGATCACTTTTGAGAAGCCCCTTTAGAAAAGGCGGAGGGCAATGGTGTAATGAGAAATTAGATTTAAACCATTGATCTGCAGAGATCAATGACGGGGAGCGCATGCGATACAATATAATATAAAATGAGGAAAGTGGTTTTAGGAAGGAAAACCACGGGTTTCGCATGGCTAAAAGGGGAAAAGGTGGTTTTCACTTTTTGAACGCGATATGCGTTCCCGCCTGACACATGGCATCAGAAAACAACTTATATCATGCAACCCTCAGAAAATTAACCTTCGCGCTTGAAGTTACGCGAAAATGCGCATCAACCGTTGGATCTGGGGTCTTAGATCTAATGGTGAGGAGTGAGCGCGATATTGATATGATGTGCGGGTCATAGCAGGTGGGGTGGTTTTATTATGGACCGTCCGATCAAGGGATCGACGGCGGAGATCAGATCTGGAGTGAGGCAAGACCCACAGGGGTCGGGCCTGTCGGAGTTATTATGAACTGTTAGATGTACAAGATCAACGGTGGAGATTTGATCTGGGTTAAATGAAATAATACAAAGGCGGAGAAAGGGGTTAATATGGGTCGTTGATCTGCAGAGATCAACGGTTGAGATTGGTCATAAAACATTACACAAGGGGTATATGATTTTAAACCAAAGTCGGGAGATGTAATCTAGACCATTCGATCTAGACACGTGGATGGCCCAGATGCAATTGGAGCTTCGTGATCTGTGGGGCAATGGACATGGGTGTGCCGAAGCGATTGACTATGGGCTGTCGATCTGCAGATCAAATCGACGGCGGAGAATGGATTGGAAGGTGACCAATCGGGGGTGGCATAATAAACTTTTGAATGCGCTAATGAAAATCTCCGATGCGATACAACGCTAGCCATTGGATTGGCCCAATGATCAATGGTGGATATTGGTTTGAATATTGAATTGGCGGAACCCTTTAAAACATATGAAAACCAAAATTTAATGAAACACAAAGGTTTTGGATTTGGGGGTGGGTTATATAAAAGGCTTGGCGCCCGACTGCAGGGTTGTTGGTTCATATGAAAAAGAAAAGGCCCAGGCTTATATGTATAAGGTCCAATCAGAATCGGGGTGAGGAGATGGGCTTTTCAATCTACCCATTTGAATTTCTCCGATGCAATAACGTGCGGATCGTTGATCGGGTTTTAAGATCAACGATGTTTATTAAAAAAAATATTACACTAGCGCGTTTAGTTCAAAACTTAGGAAAAAGGGGTTTTTATGATTTTCAAAGGAAAATTACATCGGAGATGGGTTTATTTACAAAATTTAGGACCCGATTTTGGGCCCAAGGGTTATATGAAGCGGCAATGGGATTAGGACTTATAAATAAGGGGGCTCATCGGATCGAAGGTTTTATAAAACAAACAAGACTTGCGCTCTCCGATTGTTCCGATGCAATAAGCGCTCGGGCCTGTTAGTGCTTGGTTCCAGCGGTAGGGCACATGTGGGGAAGTGGTTTAAAACTCAGCCCAAAGGGGCTTAAGCCTTAGTACAAAAAAGTGTATTTTTATGATTTGTTCAGGGTTTTCTGATGGATTTGGGGGTTTCGGCAAAGTTCAAGAGTGAGTTTTAAACTTTGTAAAAGGATTTTCATGAAGGGGAAAGGGGAATAAATGAAAAATAGAAGAATTTTATGGGGGAAAGAGGGAATAAAATGAAGGTTAGCTTTCAGTGGAGGGAGGGGGAAAATGGAGTTTTGCAGCAGTCTTTTCTTCATGGAAAACAACAGAATTTCTGAGTCCGAAAGGGAAACAACAGTGAAGATTTTAACAAAGGGCATGATGTCTTCATGAGTCTTTCAAGAGATATCATTTTAGCAATAAAATTGTTTCTTGAAGGCTCAAAAAATGATTTAGCCACCTTTTGGTATAAAATTTTTTATAGGTGGCTAACATATCCCACCAACTTCATAGTTCTCTCTCATAGATCCATGATATCATGATCTAAATCCTAAATGAATTTTCATGTCCCAGCAACAGAACCATTTTTTGGCGAAAAAGGAGGTCTCTGGGCAAGACCCAGGTTCAGAATAGAGGCCAACAAGGTTTCTGCATTAGTCTAGCACAACACCTGCATTTTCACCCTACTCAGAGGAGCAAAGCATCTCACCCGAGGCGTGTCATGACCTTTGTAAGGTTAGGAGACAGATCATATACCAGACGATTACAACCATGAATAAAAACTAAGGGAACCTGGACCAAAAAACAAATCTCACCACTAGGTATACGATATTACTCATCAAGCATGTTGAGGATGGTGAAGTAAAATTTGAAACTGGGCATACATTCATAGTAAGAAAATGATTAACACTCAACTCATAACATTACACACAACAATAACCATATTTCATTATCAATATCAAAACAACATACATCACTCCATGGAGTCTATTACAATGTGATTCAGTACAACAGAGATCTCTCAGAGCTCTCCTATAGCTCTGCTCTCCCTATCGGCCTTCTGCGACACTAACTAACTAACTCATCTACGCTGGCTGATTTCCTATTTGTTCTTCCGCCAACGTGACTGTCAGTATTTCCTCTTTTCTTGATCTGTTGTTTTCTACTTCTTCTTGATTACTGGGAATTATGTTGATTGTATTTGTCTCCCATATCTGCTATCTGCACTATTCTCCACAACTATCGCACCACCTATCTTCCGGTTATCTGCAGTTGTGACAGCTCCCTGTCTACCTTGATTTCACTCTGCCACCTTTTCTCCGCAGCTCAAAACTATTTTTTTTTCAAAAAAAAGGCCCCAACATGATGAAACCCTGTTTTTCATATTCTGAAAAGGTGCAAATTGACTTTGGTGGTAGCCTGGTTGCGTCATGTTCTGGTTAGAATAATACGAATATCCTAGGTACTGGATACTGCTGCCTAGGTGAACTTGGGTCAATGACCTGATTAAGCCATCTATGGTATTCGACACGCCTAGATATTTCTATAAGTTTTCAGGTGCGGGGAGTTTGGTAGGACATTGTAGATATATCCTGACTAGGTATAGATGAATTCGAACTGCTATGCTTTGCAAAAGGCATCCTCCTCAGAGGTAGGTCCTTGTGTCACCACATATTCTGAGATATCTATTGTGACAGTTTTAAAAAATAAGTCCATTAAAATACTATCGTCGAGTTTGGATTTCCATAAAATATGATGTCGTTGCCATTCCTGGAGATCGTCCAAGATATAGACAGCTGGCATTTGCCTAAAATGAGTTTGCAATTCCATCGCTGAATCATGGTGGATGGGTAGCTGAAAATAAGTGAGGAACGTGGTAGCAAGGGCACTAAAGGTTCCATGTGAAGCAGAAGAATACTCAACATACCATTTCGCAGCAGGCCCAGTTAGGGTGCATTGAAATAGTCTCAATCGAATATTATCGTCAATAATATTATTAGACGAACACCATAGGTGGAAAGTCATAACATAATTTCCAGGGTCTTCCACTTGCTTCCCTTCAAATTTTGGTATGTCCAAGGGGAGCTTCATGGGCATGGAAGGCCAATTAAGGCTATGTGCAATGGGTTCATTAGTTAGCTTTGATATATCTGGAAGGTTTAATGATGCTAAAAAGAGTAACTGAGTATTGAATTCCATTGTGTACTATGGAAACACAAGTTTCTGAGTGTAATGGTTTATGATGGGTACCTGGGGAACGTACCCTGTTGTGTGTTTTGCTCACTCCTCGAAGGGGTAACACTCCTTTTCCCTCTGGGGGTTGTGGGAGGAGTTGAATGTGGTGACCCTGCTTGGGTTTCCACTGGTGTGGTGTTGGGTGACCCTTGGGGGTTTCCAAACAAATATTCCATGATAAAGGATGGACTGATAATGGTGGTGGCGTGTCTTCTTTGACGTCTAAATGGCGAAATACCTAGCACTCCTCCTTGTAATTGGGGGAGGTCCAAAAAATGCCTAGATCGACGAGGTCCCGTTGGGTCCGTTATGGTGTCGAATAGATTAATCTTGGTAATATTTTTGGTTTACTAAGAGAAGGAGGATTATTATCAAAGAAAATATGATCACATATATAAAACAAAGTGAAAAAATAAGAGGTAAGTTTTTCTTTAGATTAATGCTATGTGATCAAGCAAGATTTTTTTTTTGGTTCTTTTGTGTATGATACTCAAAAGCCTAAATAGACATAATTGTCCGTACACTCTCAAATGTAACTAGGCCTTGCAAATATGTCATTTGATGGGTACTGGGGCTAACATCCTAAAAGATCTAGTGATGCCTTCCAGCAGTCGAAGAATCGACCAAGGTAATGGTAAGAGGATCTAGTGTTTCCTGCACCATCACCTATAGGGAAGGATGCCCTATATTTTAAAACTAAAGTGCCATCATCCCATGTGAGCATTCGAGTCTTGAACTCCTTGGTATTCATCTACCAATACCGAGCATTAGATGGGTCAAGTAGACCCAAAAAGTACCGCACGCACTGGGCCTAACCTTAATCCCCTCTGAAACGGGTCTCTGGTAACGCTCGTGTATTTGTTTCGTGGGTGGATAGACGGATTTTAAGCTCCATAAAAATTCAACACATTTATTTCAAAATGAAAAATGACCACGACAGCTTATTGGATGCCTACCCCTGATGGTCCTAACTTGAAATATAATTTCTTTTGTGGCCCCTATGGGGAGAATTTAGTGAATTCGATTAGTGATTATTTTTAGAGAGTCTTAATTTTCTTAGGGTGTGCCTTGGTGAAGTAACTGTAAGAAGAGGGAAAATTTCCCAACACACTGGGTTCCTTTTGGTCCAACTATTACCGATCCTTCATGTGTGATTTGGAGTGTACAATCACAAGTGTTATGAGATGTGGATATGCGGTGATCCTTTACAATCCTTTTCTAATTATGCTATGTGTGATTATTCCTTGCAAAAATAAACTATGTGCAGATCATGGGACGCTTACACCTTGCCTAGTTACACTAAGTTTTGCACTATAGGGAGATGGAAAATTATCTTAAGAAATTGTTCATATGCATACCCAGGCTCACTGTGACGTGCAAGGGTGGCAGAGATTACTTGCTTTCTTTTCGATAGTTTGTTCCTGGTCTCGAATCCTAATGGAAAAATTGAACTAATCTAATGAAAAAAATGAAAAAACGTGAATTAGATAAAGATTTTTCGATGTATGGGCCACTTACCTTTATGCTAATTACTCAATGTGTTAGGTATATTTTACTATTAAATCGTTTGCTCAAATAGAATATGTGGATTTAAGGCCACTCACTTTCCCATACTTAAACTATGTGTGATTTGTAATGATAAAAAACTAAAATTAAAACAAGCTATTTTCTAGGCTAAACTCCAGCAAAAAGTGTCCTAATGATTCATGAAATACCAGAGAATAGTGAAGGAAAATTTCCTATGGGTTGCCAACACTTTACAACTGCAAAAAAATGAGAAAAAAAACTGAAAATTGAGCTCACTTACTACCACGTGGCTTATCTTCACATAGTTGCGAAGACCACGTGTCTGTCTAAACTGAATGGGTGCAAATTGCAGAGACTGAAAAATTTCTCCTTCTCTGAGCTAAATTTCTCACTGAGGATTACTAAAAAGTGCTGAGAGGAAGTGGGATTGGTTTTGCATCAAGTCTAAGCAGGAGAGAGGGCCTGCATCAACAACCATTAGCTCATTAGGGGAATTTTGAGGTCTAAAATGGGCCTCCTAAGGAAATTATAAAATAATGGTGGAAATAATAAAATAAGATTTGATTACATCATCAAATTTTAGAGGGAAAAAACAAAAAACTGCTTTTTCAACTCGTATTTTCAACTTATCTCCCAAATTTTTTACTCAAATTTCGAGTGGGAGTACTCGTTGGATGAAAAATTTAATTCCTCACTCAATGAGTACCCATGTTGCATACTTTCGATGGATCCTGCTACAAGAAAAATGAGAAATACATGAAAAACGTGATTTCAATCACGTTTTTTCATGTATTTCTCATTTTTCGTGTAGGGGGGTCCATCAAAAGTATGAATCATGGGTACTCCTTGGATAAGGAATTGAATTTTGCATCCAACGAGTACTCCCACTCGAAATTTGAGTAAAAACTTTGGGAAATAAGTTGAAAATACGAGTTGAAAAAGTAGTTTTATTATTTTATTATTTTTTAATCTTTTTACCCTTTTACTTAAAAATTGGTGAATCATCCCCCATGGTTGACATCAGCATCTTGAATCCTATTGGTTCTTATAAATTTTATTTTATTTTTACATTTTTCTTAGGAGACCCATTTTAGACTTCAAAATTCCCCTAATGCAAATGAAATAATATAGTGGAGTCGACGTTCTTGTTGTAGTGTATTTGATGCAAGGGTGGAGAAATACACTATGCTTGATAGGGAGGCTACTTTCCTAGAAGGAAGTCACAGGTCAATTGGTTTTTCAAACGTTAGTGGAACAAGTTAAACATGTAATAAGCTAACTTAAATGGAAACATAGCATGCTACATAAAGAAAGAAACAAAAAAAAACAACATGTACAAGAAACATGCTTAGTCAGGCACACTAATAACTCAACAATGGAGAGCTCTCTCCCTTTATTAGGTGTTGGTAGTAGTAGTAGACGATAGAATTATAAATCTCTTGTAGTGGATCCTTAGAGCTACGGAGCTCCAATATCCAAGATAAGGGGGTCTCTTCCCCTCAAGATTTCAGGAAGCCTCTCTTCCCTCTCGAAGGATGGTAGATCGACCGACACGTGGTGAAATCTTCTCTCTTTGATTGAGGTGTTGGATGGCCAACAACTAAATCCTTCCAATCCTCTTGCTACTGGACAACACAAGTTGGTTTTCTTCTGAGAAATTTGACCATCATAACAATGTGTTCTCCTGTTTCTCTTCTCATTGTTGGATTTTATAGACAAATTTCAAAATTTCCCTCCCTCTCTTGGTACAAGATGGATGTTGAAACAAGGGTGGGGGTATGATTCCTTTGTTTGTTGCACTAAAGCCTCAAGGTGGCTCCAAGGTGGTTGTACTTGGCTAGCTTGAGTGAGAATATTTTTCTCCAAGTGTGTCAAGTGGTCCCGGATGGTGAATTTCCATATCCTCAGGACCGTGTAGCTCTTTCAGGGATAGCCACGATGATCTTCGTGGCTATTAAAGAAAAATAAGCAATGATCGCCTAGGGTTAGTGCTTCTTGTGCATAGTTAAATAAAATTTCCTGTTTGACCTTAGGAAAAGCTAAAATTTTTAGCTCCCGTAATGTATTTCTTCCCTGTAGATCTTTATTTATAGTACCTTCTACTTGAAATTTTCTAATGTCTTTTTCTTGTAATATTTTTCAGTGTAACACTATCAGTCAAATGAAAATAGCTAAAGAAGGGGTATTTCCATATTTTAGATTAGTTATATGTTGATAAAAAAAATAAACAAAATTTAGGAGGATCTTTGGGCTAGTCCCTAAGCGCAGCTATTACAATAGCCAAGGAAAAATCCCACTATCCTCCCAGAAGTTATACAGCCAAGTCAGAAACCCTCTATGAACACTGAGTGGTAAAAGCTAATATAGAAAACAAGAAATAAAAACCCTAGAATGAAACCCTCAATTTAGATACAGAGAAAAATAAATATAATATACATTTCAACCATAACACCAACCAAGATATCAATAAAATACTTATAATCATACTTATAGTAAAATGATTGCATATTGTATATTATATGGACATGGAAAAGGTTAATCATCAACTAAACATTCATATAACAATAAGTGCTAGCATAAGAAAACTTGTATCTAAATACCAGATAAAGAACTCGCAAGTTAAACGTGCTTCTAATCAAGAAAAAATTAAGTTAAATCTAAGTCAAGCTTACAATACAATTCCCACACAGAGAAAAGATTCTTTAATGGGTAAAATTTTTCTTACATATAATACCTATAGCAGATAATAAGTGAGTTTCTTTAAATATATATATAACCTAGAACCAGTTATGGCCTAGGGCCAAAACCCAAGTATTTGATTTAAAAATATGTAGTGAATTTAGTATTTGACCCAAAGGGTCTAGAAAGACACAAGTAGTTCACCAGTACTAACCCTATAGAACTGCCTTATGGCTTGTTTCGTTAAATATTCCAGAAATTAATTTAATAGAAAATTTGATTTAAGGAACCCGATTTTTTTTAATCGTTCAAACCATTTATAAATCAACATAATACTAAAATCTCATCTTCTCAGGCATTGAAATTATAATCGCGCCTAGAAGGAAAGGTAGCGGAACAACCCTTGTTGGCTTGGCTTGGGTTGACCCAAGTTTGGAATATAATGTGCACCAAAAAAACCCCTGATCATTGGCCCTTTCGGAAACTACCTGCAAGTAGATCACAATCTCACCCAAAGTGACTATGGGTGGATGCAAAACTAGCTTTTTGCAGCCTTGAGGAACTGAGAGATGTGGTATTGTTATACTATCTTATATTCTAATCTTATAAATCACTTCTCCACATTCAATTTATCACATAAACATGCCATATAAAACCATAAACCATCATTGCGCTGAAGTAAAATGCAATTGTAATACTGATATATTATAACATATGATAAGAAAATACAAACATCAATCATACAAGAACACCAAAATATTGTTCAAAAAACTACTTCTTTATTATAATGAATCTTTGAATACAACCAATACTTGACTTGCACACTAAGTCGTAGGTTGTCTACGCACTAAGTTGCAGACTCTTCTTTGGCCTCTACGTGCTCAGTACAGAGCCTCCTCTTCGCTACATATAAAAATTACCACAATTCATTCTTAACTCTATGTGTGTCTCTCCCTCTAAACATAGCATTTAAACCTTTTATATACTATTACATCATAGGATTACATCATCAAAATAGCATGGTCCAAATACCATGAGCTCCTTAAAACAATCAACTATGACCCAAAACCATTTGCAAAATTGTGCACTTTAAAAAAAGGAGGGGCTTTGACCCACCCCAAAGCCCCTTTGACACCACGCGATATATTTAAAATGCTCCACTACGTGGTCCACTTCGTTCTCCGCCCCACAAAATGTAGAGTCTTTACCAAAATCTAAGCCAAGTTTGGGTTGCACCCAATAGGCCCCACATGTCACTCAACTCATTTTCCTCTGATCTTTGCTGCATTGTTTTCATAGGAACTATTGAATTGCTACAGAATGTCTGAGACCTGCTTTTCTTTTTTGCGCACTTCCTCCAATAGTGCTTCTTTCACCGGTTATGTAGTTTTCTTCATTATTGCCTCCTCTTTCCAGCAAATCTCTTGAAGCTTCTATTCCATTACTTGAGACAGTTGCAATGCCTCATCCTGACATGGTTAAGTTCTCTCTATCAAAACCTTCTCTTATTTCCTCAACTCCTCTATTTTCCTTTGGAGGTCATTTCCCTCATTGATATCGGCCAGCTTCTGTGAGATTGTTAAGGTATTCAGAGTTGCCCGAATCTCCTCCAGCTACTTCTCCTTCTATTGAATGTCTTCTTGTAGCTTCTGCACATTTGGATCTTCCTACAACGAAGCCGATTGAAGGATATTGATAAAATGAAGTAAGATTCAAATTGTGTATTTTCAATGGTAGAATAGGTTCCTCGTGGAAGAAATACTCTCTTGGAAGAGAGAGATTCTAGTTGTATAGAAAACATCAATAATAGGTGATAGGGGGGATCCATTATTATGGATACCATGGATATACAATTTTGAGGGGGGTAGGGCTTGGAAGTGAGACATGTTGGCTTACTTGGCAGGTTTGGCAAGATTTGGTCACGGGAAACAAAATTCAAGTTTCAAGGGGGCATTGTATGACATTTGTTTGAGATTGAAGACCTATAAGAAAGGGTTTATTAACAGCTGAGAAGCACAAATAAAAAAAATAAAAAAAAACTCCAACAAAAAACCTACAACAAGAGACATGTGAAGTTGGGTTGGAGGAATATGCCTCTTGTGAAGCTTACAAGAAGAATGGTTTCCCCTCACATTAGACACTTTAAATATACCATGATAGAAATTTATGGCCAAAGAAGTCTCAAACAATGGAACCTTAACTGAAAAAAACACATGTAATTTTTCTCAGGTCTAAATAACTTTGCTAACATAGGCACATATAGTTGTGTTGATGATTGGAGAAGCCTGAGAAATGTGGAGGATAAGAAATATACTTGTTGAACTATTTTTAAATAGAGATGAGTATGAGCTAAGGCTCATCGAAATAGGAAATAAATGCAGGAATGATCTATAAAGAGTGTGTAGAAATTCCTAGGCTATACAGTAGAAATTTAACCCTTCATCCTATTCAAATAGATACATTACTGTGAATTTCAACATGTCTATCCAAATATCCAAGCATTATTTCTACAACTCAAGAACATGACCTTCTATTAATATTAATTAAAATGATAAATTATGCTCCTAAAAGGGCTTCCCAGAGAATATTTTTTTGTCTTATATGTGTGTGTGAGTTTATTTTTTTGTTGTCTAATTTTCTGCATAGTTTCCATTTGCATGCATGCACTAATTACAGTAAAATATACAGATCTTGAAATTAAATAAAACTGTAATAGTGTAGAAATTTAGAATTTTGAAATATTATAATCAAATATGTTGTGATGAACTATCCAGTGGAATATCCACGAAATTTTACAGATCAATAAACAACAATTATTTATCTTTTCCTACCTCCCTGGTTCATTGGAAATGGTATCAATCCCATCTATTTTCCAATAGATTGTAGGAAGAAATGGAAATAAAAAGCTAAGTTGTATGGAATAGAGTTTAAGTGGTTTCTATTGGAAACACATAGTTTATTAACTATTACTACAACAAGACATTAGGACTTTGGAAGCTTCATTTTTAGTAAATTAGACCTCTGTAGTTTTGTGCGCATGGTGCCCAACACCTCATAAGTTTGCATAATCCCTAGACGATAATTAATGTGAGCCATGGATTTCAGTAAAATATTGTTGTAATTTTGTTTCCAACATATAGGGTTTGGTGTCATCAATGGACCATAACCAAGAGTTTAAATGTGAATCACATAGATAAGCTTATGGTAGTTTCTCATGGACTTCAAATGGAATGTTCAATTAGTGTTTTTCCTTTATTACATTTGCACAACTCAACCCTGATTTGACTCTAGTCTCAAATATAACCCTCTAAAACAAGTTGCTGGTGATTGTATAAGGGCTGATTCCAGTTTGTTTTATTTCAATTTTTTATATTTTTGTTCATATATATATATATACATGGTGATGGTGATTTTGTAGCTTCATCATCATCAATATCCAGAGTACTCGATTTGAGTTATACAACAATTTGCTCCACCTCATTCTACTCAAATTTTGTACTACCACATAGGAAATAATATTACTTAATGCCACTTGTGAAAACTACCATCCCCAATGGTAGTTTACTATTTATCTATGGTCATTTACTATGATATACATTCCCATAGGTAAGAAGAAGCACAAAATAGAAGACAACTTATAATTGCACGTCCGACATGAAGATTCCACAATAGCTACTCCATTCAACACATGCACATACAAGGCAACTTAGATGTTAATTAAAGAAGATATCCTAGATGTTGGTTTCCTCACAATAATTAATTCATATTTTACATACCAATATGATGTTGTGGTGAAGTTTCCAGTTTCTTAAAAAAAAAAGGTAATAATTCAGCATAACATACACTAATAACATATAACCTAGACATTGGATTCTTCTGACACATCATGCCATGAATTCAAATTTGCATACTAGACTAGCGCTAGTTAGGTTTTGAATTTCAAGGACAAAAAAAAATATATGTTCTTTTTCCTTCGGATTTCACTGTGTTTTGAAAAATACATTTTAACAAATAACAAACATCAAATAAGAAACTTGTTTCACTCATTATGTAGTAACTAATCTACTTAAAGGCCAAGCACCTTTACTCGTATGGGGAATCAAGATTAAAAAATACAAATATATTCTTTTCTAAAATAATACCAGCATGGATTTTGATAGCTTGAAATACTTCATACCCTTCACATTATACCCTTAAGGTTATGTCCAAGCACATTCACTATCATCTGAGATTAAATATAACGAACGACACTATAGGAGCTAGCTCTTAGAATAAAATTTAAATATACCATAACAAACAACTGAAAACAAAATATATAAAAATAAAATACGTTCACCACAAGGATACTTTCGATTTGTATGATTAAGAACATTTGTTGGCATTTTGGTAGGTTCCTTGACCTTCAAACATTTGTCTTTTGCACCACACACAAGATTGGCACAAACTGAAAGAGATTTTTTTTTGAAATAATAAGTGTTAATCCTTCAAAACAATAATAATAGTTATTGAGTTAGGCTTATATGTGCTTCAAAAATCACAAAATAAATCATGTATGAATTTCTTACTAGTTCTACAAAAAGCTCATATCATCTTTCCAACATAGTAAAGTGTTTATAGTAAAATTGCATATTTTTTTCAAGATTCTTTACATTTTTTTTGAAGACAAATTAATTTTTATTGAGTGGAATTATTCTTGGGTCCTCAAGTCCAACCTTCATGGGCCTAATCATACCCATTTTCATTATTCTGTAAATAAAAAAAAACAAAATAGGAATAAAAAATCAGAATCAAAGAAAAAACAAATGAGTGGAAACCATGTAGAATAAAACATAGTAAGAATGAAACTCAAAAGGAAATCCCTAGTTATCTAGGGAGCATCATTCTTTAGGTTGAAAATAAAGGCCTTGATTCTAGATATTAGGTTTTATAAATTAAGTGTTAATCATTTTAATCTAACAAATTTTATCAAATTATCATGTAACATAGTTTTTCACTTCAAAAAACTTAGTAAAATTTGGCACAATTTCAAAAAAGCACGCTTTGTTTTTAACTTTTATTTTAATTTCAATTTACTATGGCTAATTCTCCAGTAATATAAGATCAAAACTCCTCAATAATGTTCATATATTGGTGGCCAAGGAATATAAAAAAGAGCATTAAACATACAATGATTTACCAAACAATGAATAACATCCATTTGATCATGAAACAACCAACAACTATTACTCCACAATAGATAATTTCAATTAATTGAGTAAAAATCAAAATAATTATAGAGATATGAAAAATGAGCAAAATTATTGTTAGTGAAATATGAGGTTCCATGTGCCAAATTATACTTTTGTGCTGGAATATAAGCTTAGAAGGAAAAATCATACAAGTTTTAAAGCACTACCATGAAAAGAAAAATACTTGAGGGATTTTTTTTTTTAACGATGGGATTTTTTTTTCAAACACAACAAATTTAATTGAATCTTCATGCGATACAGACCTCCATTTTAAAACTCAATAAAATTTGGAGCAAATTCATAAATGCATGTTTGTTTTTAAACTAGTTTATAATTATGACTTGCCATGGCATAGACTATAGTAGGTCTTTGTTAGATTCTCACACTTTAGTATGATTTGACTAGTAACTTAGGAAATTAAACGTAGCATACCAACACCACTTTGCAAGAATGAGACTTCTTTCAAGAACCTAGGGTCATCAAATTCTCCTAGTCCAACAATTAAAAGAATTGATATTGAAACCAAGCATTAGCTATCGTGATGAGAATTCACTTATACTAGCAAATCAAGAAAATTACACTTCCACCTTGTCCTTCAAAAGCTAAAAAATTATAGATAAATTGAAAGGTGACGTGTTTGGAGATGGCGCAGTTCAACTCTTACTTACCTACTGTACACACAATTTCCAGTTCACCTAAAGGGTGTCTAGACTCTATAAACATAGAACAAATAAAAATGTTCTTAGATAATGCACAATATTCTTGGAAATTATCAGTGGTTAATAAACCCTCCATAGTTTATAAATCACTCTCAAGATAACACACATATGAATTACGTTGTATGAAAGAATGATAAAAAAGGAAAAACCACAATTGCAACCCAACCATATCACCCACCCAATAACCCTAAATGTTCTAGAAAAAATAGAGAAACCAACAAACAACAAAGAAAAAATCAAGCCCTGAAACTCACAAATCCATAATTCTTGGATAAGAATTTTTTTTTTTGAAGAGCTAAAAACAATCAATGATGACATTTCAAAGAAAAACTATTGGTAAACCATTAACACTCATATAAACACCCTTAGGTCATTTTGTTCAACACTTAGTTGTACCTTGGCATATCCATTACGACTCCATCAAACATCTTAAGCACATATAGTCACAAGGTCAATGTATTCCCAACAAACTATGTATTTTGGTCATGAAAAAAATCTAGTTCATCTAGAGTTTGATTGACCATGTCATTAAAAAAATTAATTTTAACATGTGAATCCCTCAAAAGTGCCCAAATTCCTTTATTGTGAAATTTAGATATAATATTTACAAAAAAATATTTTTAACAAGCCCTTAACAACCTTGATGAAAAAAATAACGTAAGGACCACTAGTAGTCCAACCCATACATACTACAACATTAGATGTAACACTTGGATCCCTGAGAGGTAGTTTCAAGTGGGTTTGCATAGGCTTTAGGTTGGGGTAGAGCATTATATTCCACAAGCATGCAAGGTATTCCGTAATCACTCACATAGTCTATTCAAATTATTGTACTTAGACATCCTATTCACATGTTTGTGGCCATTTGTTGGATATTCCTATAATGATCTTCTACTATTATAAATGATGTATTTATATTGTTTTCCTTAGCCATCCCATTCATTCATTTGTGGCAATTTGTTGAAAATTCCTAAATTATCCTCTTTTATTATCTCGTATTCTTCTTTTCATCCAAGAAAGAAAACATAAAACAAATCCTTCCCCAGCATTTGTCTAGAAACAACTTTATTAAACTTTGTACAAGAAAATTTCCCTGATGGTGTAAAGGATGCTTTAGAAAAAGTGATATGTTATATGTTGATTTAAGTTATGCTACATTGTGTTGATTAAATACCACCTTATTGTTGCAACTAGATATATTTTTATGCCTATATCAAGATTGCATGACTTGAAGGGTAGTGCATCCATTTGATTAGAAGGATGAGTGTAATTTAGAAATACAACATGTCTAACAAATTGGACAACAAAATTTTGTACTTAGATTTATTGTATGGATATGTAAGAAAATATTTTGTTGTTTCTCAATCTAAACAACTCTAAGTTGTGCATTAAGCATATGCTTTTAGAGACAAACATGAAAATCATTACATTAATGTTCTTTAGCTTTCCATGGTAGCACTAGTGTTTGATATCAACCTCACACTAAAAATCGGAGCGAACAGACACCTTCTTCCACACCTTTTAAACTATGTGAGTGAGAGTAAAAATCTCTTAAAGTTAAGGTAAGAGCATATGGGATCTTATCAATCAAGTGAAAACAACATGTTGGTATGGATATCCCAAGGAATTGTGGAGAACATAAGGGAAATACCTGAACCAATGTTTTGATTCATTGAAATGAAGAGATCCATGGCTAATTGAAGCCTTGTTTTGATGCACTAGAGTGAGATAATATGCCCACTCATAAGCATTGTTGATTTTGTTGAGTGAGAAATAAATCCTAGTAATCTTTTCTTTCCCCTTGTAGTCTCATAACATGGCTTGCAGTGGAATTTGCACCAAATTCCTATAGTTGGGAGGTGCATTTCTCATTTGCAACTAGTTTAGCAAAAATGATTATGAGAAAAATGATCATATATATTTGAATCTTTGTTCTTTATTTCTATATTTTATTTCATAATTTACTTGTGTGAATTCCATTTAATGGAATGTTTTAATTTAATGGAAACATTTGTCAATTAAATAGATTAATGAATTAACACACTCTTGAGATTTTTGTTTAATATTTCATGGTTATGCCTATAGTTGCATTAGAAATTTATTTAATGCACTGCTGGAAGCCTGACTTTGTTCATAATTGGGAACCTAGTTGATTAATTACCCATGGGTCAACATGGAAAAATTGAGCAATTACACCACAAAACTCCTTCAATGTGAGATACCCTTAGGGGCTCGATTTCTACGGGTGTATACATACATCCAACGCCCCCTTCCAACCCATATCCTTGCTCAGGCCACTTATCCAACTCACCAATCAATCATAACCTCTGGTTCTACTACCATGTTCAAAATTTAACAAGCTAGGAATCAAACCCAAGACCTGCTCCTAGGAGATGGATTCTCTAACACTGAGCTACATCCCCCCTTCATACTAGGAACCCTTAATAGCCTAATTTGAACATGTGAATTTCTACCAACAACACTCTTCTAGAGAATAATTTTACAACCTGTCTCAGGATGGCAATTAGAACGTATAACATGGAAATCATCCACCTTAAAGACATGCCTAAAGGATAAAAATTCCATTTGATTCACCCACGACTTTCAATTTCACTTGGCCTTATAACTCTATTATACAACATTCAGGTAGGACATGCAACAATATGAATGGGAACCAGGTGAACAATTGAAACTAATGATTCTTGAAACAAGGCCCTAATGGTACCCTTGTTAGGTCCCTATATTACAAGTGTAGTCCCTTATTGTTGTTAGTGTAGCCCCCTTATTGTTATTTTTGTACCCCTATAACCTCCATATTGCTATTATTGTGCCCTTATGTTATTATTGTTAGGTCGGGTAGGATTATATTGTGACCCCATGGACTCCTATATATAGAAAGGAGGTTTTTTCATTTGTATCATCCAATAATTGTTCATTTATGTAATGTAAATGAGATTTCCCCCTCAAAGTTGCTTATTTATAAGGCGTTTATCTCTCCATTCTTTTATTTTTGGAGATATTTTCATAACATTTGGAATCATAGCTTTGGATTCTAGGGTTTCCTTGCTCCAAATAGGCCATCGTGGAATTTTTCGCTATAAAGTGTTTTATAAGAAGGTTCAGAATCTGAAATTTTTACCATGAAAAGATGAAATCCTGAGGAATTTCGTATACAAATTTCAGAGCTTGGTTCGCAATATTTTCGGAGATATGATATGTGGAAGTTAGGGTTTGTGCAAGCTCCCGAATTTCATCTAAAAGAGGCGACCTTGGGAAAATCGTCATAACTCTCTCTAAGAGCATCAGATTGGAATTCTGTAAAAAGTGGCCGAAATTAAACAAACTTTGGTTTCTTGTGTATCAATTTCAAATCCGAAGGTGGAAATAGTGATACGTGGCACGACGTACAAATTTGCTCTACTGAACCAGTCCATAATAGGTCATTGTGGGAGATGGGGCATAACTTTGTCTTGAAGCATCCACATTAGGTCAGACTCATGGAATTCAAAAATAGATTTCGAGGGATACTATAGATTCAGTTTCAATATCAAGCTCCTCAAAGGCAAGAAAAAGGTGTGTATTTGTTTTTCAAATTGCATAAGTCTTGTTGGAAAAATAATTTTGAAGTGATTCCAAGGGCATATTGAAGCCTAGATATCAATATTGGGTTCTAAAATTTCCAGTATTGGTTAAGAATTCAACACCCATTAAGTCCTCAAAATACTCTACTATGACTTATGAAGATGAAGAAGTGCAACATGATATATCAAAATTACAAGAGCAAGTACACCAAATTTTTCTCTTGCAAAGAGCAACAAAAAATTAAATGGAACTTTTGAAGAAAATCATGGAAGCTAAGATGGATGGTTTGAAGAATGGAATGGAAGATAATATGGATGGTTTGAAGAAAGGTGTGGAAGCTAAGATGGATGGTTGGAAGAATGACATGGAAGACATGGAAGCTAAGATCGATGGTATAGAAGAAAAAATGAAAGACAACATTGAAGACATGAAGAATGATCTAAAAGAAGACATGGAAGGTTTGACAATGTTGATAAAAGAAATGATTCCTAATGGAGAAAATATAGTAGATGAAACTGATGATGAGAAAAAAAAAATTGTAATCATGATTTCATAAACTCTAATGTTGGATTGAAAACCCACCATATTCCAAAGATCTAGATTAGGAAGTTTGATGGCAAGGATCCCGTAACATGGATACTATAGATGGTGGAATATTTTGATCTCACTAATGTGAAAAACACACAAAAGGTACGTATTGCAACTTTATATTTAGAACAAAATACATTTGTATTGTATCGATGGCTTTGCTCCCGTAAAAAAATTGTCACTTGGTCAATTTTTATGGAGGAAATGATAGCACATTATGAGGATACAAAAAGCAACACCTTCTTTATCCAATTGATAAATATCCGACAAAAGGGTTCAGTGGTGGAGCACATTAAGGACTTCCAAAAATTGAATATAATGGTAATTGATATTTCAGAGGAACACGAAATTGATGTCTTCAAAGGGTCTTTAAAGGACAACATCCTACATTACGTTTGTTTTTGGGAACCTGATTCATTGGAGAAGGCATTTAGGTTGGCAATAAAAATTGAATGTAAAATTATGGCGACAAGGAAGCCTAACACTCACATCTATAAAGATGGAAGTGTTTCTAATCCTAGACTTCCACAACCTACAAGGTTGACACCACAACAATTGGAAGAAAAAAGAGCAAAAGGGCTTTGATACAATTGTGATAGAAAATACACTAAAGGTCATAAGTGTGCCGAGAAGAAATTATTTTACATAGATTGTGAAGA
The DNA here is from genome assembly GCA_034641835.2 of Pinus albicaulis. Classification (NCBI taxonomy): domain Eukaryota; kingdom Viridiplantae; phylum Streptophyta; class Pinopsida; order Pinales; family Pinaceae; genus Pinus; species Pinus albicaulis. Next base: position 182,448,090 of record CM076576.1, on the reverse strand, counting down.
GGAGGTGTTGTGGCCCTATAATTTATAAGATTGAAAAGACTAAATGATAGAGGACAACATCAAACCGCTTTGGAATCTAGGACCTAGCCTTCCTAGACTTAGAGAGGGATCTCTCTATTTATGATTTAATTTTTCCTTAATATTATGAATGCTTATGTTAGACTAGTTACAGTGATGGTGGTATTGGTTGTTTTGAGTGATTTTGGTCGTTGGATGAGTAGCTCTGCAGGGACTATCCATTGGGCTATGGATTCAAAAGGCTACATTGGTGCATCAACTTTCAAGAACATCATTGGGCAAGCTAACTGTGCTAAATTGATATTTAAAGAAGTATGAATTATGAGGTGGAAGAAATAGTAAGGTTCAGTAGTGACTAAAGAGAAGTTAAGAATTATTGAATCAGACTTCAGCATAAAAAAATTCAGATTGTAAATGCAGATAGAATTGAGGTGCTCCGACAACAAATCTTAATACAAAATTTATGTTTTAAAATCAAATGAATAGATGCACAGAAAGGAAAACAATGGAAACATTTAAGACAGAGAAATAACACATCACGATTTAACACAACTCAAGTATCCTATAAATGGTCTTCGACTATTGATGCCCAGCTCCAAAATTACAGTGCTCCAATATAGTAGTTCTTACAATGCAGGGTCTAACAACGTCCAACCCTTGATACTATAAATTTATGCAGTATTTAACTAACAACTACGTCAGTTTCCCTAATCTACTTTGGAAACCTTCATTAATTACAATTTAACTAAAAGTAGACAGGTGTGATCATCCAAGTCCCGAACAAAAAATAAATCTCTGACAAAACACCGCCTGTAGAATTGACTTAGGCGGCTCTTCATGAAATGAAAAAATTCAAGAGGTCTTCGTGAATCCAAAAATTAGGCTTTGACGGTGGCTGAGGTGGTCACGAAGAGGGAACAATGGGTGGCTCTAACATCTGACTCTACTTTTGGGCCACCTATGTTGGATCATTAAAGATGATGTGATGCTGGTACTTCTAATCAATTGGTGGATGTGCTGATCTATCCATCGTGCCTTTTCAATATTGGTACATGCAAAATTTTCCCCACTCTTTCTTTCCTAGAATTCTCATACCTATGAACTGTTGGCACACTTCATCCACCTCTGTGTATTTGCTGAAAGTGGACCTGGTGAGGAAAACATGCTTCAGTTCATGTTGAATAAAGATGTCATTGCTAAAGAGATCCAAGACAATTTTCCCAGTCACATGTCCTTTGATGTTGGAAAATTTGGTGGTATCCTTAGCTGTTTCTCTGATCTTGGTCATAAAATCTCCCTTTTGGACCAGATTGTTATTAATTACATATAGTGAGGGCAACCCTTTTTCCATCAGGGGTTCAATCTTGTTCAAGAATTTGCTGATGGCCATGTCCAATTAATGACACTTCTCCTCCAATTGCCTTACTAAATTCCTCTTAGTGAGGACCCTTTTCACCTCTAATATGGTTGTTGTTCTATCCTGTACATCTAGCTCTTCAAGCTCATAGCGGGTTTTGGAGTACAAGAATTTTATGATTTTAGGGGTTGTGATTGGCATATTTCCTAATTCCTTATTTTCTTTTTCAATAGCCATTGTGAAGTTGTCAATCAACTCTTTCTGTTCAAAAATAATGTGGACGGAGTGCCAAATTTCATCCACTGAATCTATAATACTACCCCAAATTATCAACTTCATTTGGCCCATAATGTTGTTGGCCGAAAATTCCTTCTCTACCTCCTCCAACCTCTCAATATGATTTTTGGCTATCTCATGGGCAGCTTCAGATCTTGCCTTTTGGTCCTTTAAGATGCCTATCTATGCCTCCAACTTCTTGATCTCCTGTGATTGGAGGGTCATACTTTCCATGGCCTTAGATAGCCGATATGTTCCACTAGATGCTCCAATAGTTGCTGGAATGGCTGATGGAATTGATGAAATGGCGACAACTTCTAGTGGGAGGAGTGCCACTCGAGCTGCTTCTTATTTTTCCTTCAATAGCTTCTCCATCTCAGTCTCCATTTGTTTGATTTGGGCAAACTATTCCATAGCTAACTTCATTAACTCTGCCTTTTGTGACTCATATTCCTCAATGCCTTTAACCGAGGGGTATTCTATTCCTGAGGGCTGCTATGTCAGGATTCCTTTCCTTCAAAAGATCCTCCACAGCTTGAACATTGGTTGGGTCATACCCAAGCTTCACTATCAACTCTTCCAAATATTTGATCCCCGAGTCCTTAACCATGGCAGAGATTTTATCTATTTTGAGCTGTGATTGGGTATTGGCTAAGGATATCCACAGTTTTGACAAGCTCATAATAGTACTTGTCAAGGTGGAGGCCACCATCTCTCCGGTATGCTTGTGTAATTCCATTTGGTCAATTGAATGGATGTCCTTGGTATTGAACTAGGATGATTCCTTCTTGTAATCTTCTGCTTCTTGGGGTCGTTGCCCCAAGGCTTCTAGAAATTCCATCTACATCCTTCCTTTCTCAGTGTCAAAGGCAGGTAGTAGCCTTCTTTGTGAACTTGGGCTCTACTTCCACAATTGATTGTATGTGTTAGTCTTCAACACCTCATTTCTCAACTTTATCTCCTTGAATATGTCATAAACTTATTTTTCTTGGCCTTTTATGGCAGACCTAGAAGTAGATGTCTGCAAGCCCTATTGTTGCAGAGACATTGTGGCTGAATATGTAGGGGAGGCCGTTGTTTAATCTCCCAATGGAGATGACCTAGGGGTGTCTACAATATGAATCACTGTTTGCTGCTATGATTCTCCTCCTTGATCAATATCCATGTGAATCCTGGCCCTCTTCCTATATCTTAGTTTGAATTCTTTACTAGAGGTACTAGTCACCGAAGGTGACTGATGCTCTCTTGGCCTCTTGCTCCCTATATCTTTATCTTCTACTCCTTTCCTTTCTTAAGAGGTTGGAGTTTGGATGCTCAAGGTAGAGATCACTTGCTCCTCATCTTCTTGTAGGATGTTGGTCACCCATTATGTTTGATTAGCATATTGCTCAATTGTAGGTTGTGCATGTGAACATAGGATGTGGATCTGTTTTCCACCCTTTTCTTGGAGATAATCCCTGTAGGGTCATAAGACTAAGTGAAATTGTGGCTGAAACCCATCCCCTTCATTATCTTATTTGCCTCCTCTCCTGTTGTTCTATTGTTACAAATGAAAGGCCCAATTTGTGTCTTGATTCTGAACTGAGCCTTCTTTCTTGCAGAAAAAAATTGGAGCTCATCTGCATGTATCATTTTCCTTATGTACTCTAGTGAAAACACCCTCATGGAGAGGAACTTTGGAAATTCTTAAGGGGCTATCTCATTCCCATAGACTCAAATCTCTGTGTAATTTTGGTACACGTACCAATATGTTTTCTTCACTTGCTCTGTTAGCTACATAGTTTTCTTGATTTCTTCACTTATCCTGGGCTCTGTTGTACTGCTGAGTGTGTTGATGGATGGGTGCACAAACAAATCCACACAATCCTTGTATGTATAATTCCTTTGATCCTTTATGTTAAACACCATGTTGAAGCACACACATGGTGTATGAGGAAGATTAGCACACACACAAGAGACTCAACACACAATGAAAGATAAGCATGAGGCTTTCTTATTTTCCATTATACAAATATGTACATTTATAATACAATGGTGTGACTCTTGGTTTCACATTCCAAGGTCACTTGGACTCCATTGTGACTTTTCGCATTCCACACCTACCCATGTAGGATTAGGTGTTCCAACATCCCCCCTTAATCCGAAGGGGTATATGTGAGTCCAAGAAAAGAGTTGTAATACAAATCTGCAAAGTATACATGGCAGCACTTGGGCTGAATCAACTCTCTGAAATGTTGGAAAAAAGAGGTGGTTTAAGGATGACCACCAACACTGGAACACAAAACTTGTTGCAGTTCCCGGAACTCTTCCAAAACTGGCAAGAAGTTGAAAGCTTCTGCTAGAGGAATTGTCCCTCATAAAAAAGGGAGACCTTCGACCTAAAAGAAGGGAGGTCTACTACCTGTGGTGGTTTTAGGTTGTCCACCAACCAAAGATGATGGTTTTAGGTTATCCACCAACCGAAATGTTTTAGGTTATCCACCAACCAAAGATGATGGTTTTAGGTTATCCACCAACCGAAAATGATGGTTTTAGGTTATCCACCAACCAAAGAGGATGGTTTTAGGTTATCCACCAACCGAAGGTATGCTCATGGGCATCTGTGTCTCTGGCTACATCTCTGACTCTGGAATGACGAATTGTGGCTCAGGCTCGCTTGAACTGCTGGCTACAACTCTGAACATGGAATGAGAGATTGTGGTTGTGCCCCCGCTCCAGAAAGCTCGAATCTTTCGGCCATGACTACCATTTCCTCTCCTTGTCGTGGACAAGGTGAGATGATGCATAAAACTCAATCGCAAGTTTGCTCAATATTCGTGAACAATTTCTTAACACAGTCGTAAAATCTTCTTCGTCGTTGATGCCCATTGCCAAGAAGCGATCCATCCAAGATGAATCTTGGTTCTTGCAGGAGGCTTGTTTATGAAGCATCTGTCTAAAGAATGGGTGTGCCGACCACAGTGCTTGCATGGATGAAGATCAAAACAGTGATCTTTGATATGGCCAACTCGATCACAGTGTTGGCATTTCTCAATCTGTTGTGGTAGTGGAACAGGATCTGGAACAACTGCAGATGAATTGTCATACATGAATCCGGCACTCTGAAATATGATGGGCTTGGTGTAGTCCGGAATATGAAGGGACACATCCTTGTCATATCCAAGACCAGTTTGGTGCTTGTTGTGGACAAGCTCTTCCCAAGGTCTGATTATGGGCTTGAGAAGTGCAGGTTGAGCTACTGCATCTGCATGTACATCTGCTCTAGTACAAGGCACTGAATGTGGATCCACTGAAACTTTGTTGACTTGATACTTATGGGAGTCTTTCACAATGTTCTGAACAGAAACAGGTTCAGAATGGTGACTCTTTTGGTGAAGTTCATCTTGTTGGAGCTGAGATTCCAACTGCAAAAACTCGATCTTTTCATGTGCATCTTGCAAATACTTGTGAATTTTACAAAGAGCATCCTTGCTCATTTTTATCATGTCATCAACATTGGAATGAATGAGGTTATGCAACAACTCTAATGCCTCATTGATTTTGGCCATTTCAACAACTTAGGCTCAAAAATGAAAGGGTGTCGGCTTCAACCGAAAATGCACCCATTTACAATGTGATGCAACAAGAAATACAAATGACTCAAAAGAATTTCCAACTATGGAAATCTCAAGTACAAAATATGCTCCTCAAATGATGGAGGGCAATCAACAATCCAACAACTCAAATTCACTGATTCCAACTATGAATGAAGAGGCAAATTCCACTCAAAATACAATGTTAACTCAATACATATCTCTGCAAAATATTTTGTAAATGTGCAGCTGAAAATACTTGTGCAAGAGGCCTTTAAGGCAGCTGAAATGTTTCTTCAAAGAGTTGTTTTCAATGATGGAAAACTTGTCTTCAAATGTGAAATTCTTCAAAAAAACACCCTTCAAATCAATGCCACAAATCACAATGTAAATCTACAAATTTCAGTCCATGTGCTCCTCATATGCCATTTTCCATTTTCTGTTGTTCATAACTCTCTTTCCTCTCTCTCTCTGCTGTTGTTTTTTTTTTTTTTTTAATTAAAAATTAATTAAAAAAAATTGGGAATAATTAAAAAAAAGGGATGGGGAGTGGGAAAACTAAGGGAAATGTTAAAAAGGGTTATTAAAAAGGGAAGGAATTAACATGGGAGGGATATTTATATGGGAAGGGGAATTATTAAAAATGGGGAGGAGAATTAAATGAAAATTTAAAAATTGAATTGTAAAATTGGGAGGGAGATTTATTAAAATGGGAAGGCGGTATTTAAAATAGAAAATTCGATTTAAAAGAAGGCGGTATTACAATGGAAAGAGGATGGATAGTATATGGGAGATGTCACGCTGTAAGGCGTGGGGATTTTTATATTGGGGGGAGGGGGGCGTATACTAAAACAAATTACAAAATTTAAAAGAATGAGATGGGAGGGACAGCGTTGAATGCACAGAGAAGGGCATAGGTTGAACGCTGTGTGAGGGGGAAAGCGGTGGCAGGAGTTATAAGGGTAGGGTGCGGAGTTAATCCGTGGGAGAAGGGAAGACTGTTGTGCGTGGGTATGAGTGTGGGGATATATGAGTAGATAGCCGGCGCGTGAAGTAAAGAAGCGTAGAGGATAGCGTATCAAAGTGTTAGCGCAGGGAGGGATAGGGAACGACGTAGGGAATGATCGAGAGGGCCGGCGTAGAGTGTGGTACTGTGGATAGGGGGAACGACTGAGCGTAGGGTGCGTTGAGGTTTTTGGGTGAGCGGCCGGTGCGTTGGGTGGGAAACGCAAGATTTGGGACGACCATGAGAGATGGGGGAGCAGAGTGGTGTGGCGAAGGGGTTAGGCGCGTTGTGAAAGATGAGTGGGAGCGCGGAGTTTGTAGTGTTAGTAAGGGAGGCCGTGAGAGGGGGCGAAGCTTGAGGCTACGGGCGTTGTGAGTAAGAGTTGCAGTGGAGTTTGATAGGAGCGCAGGTGGAGTGTTGGGGCGTAGGTGTATGTATAGAGCAGAGTGTAGCATAGGTCGTGGGTAATGTAGGATGGCGAGGGTTAGGAGCAAGGTTGAAGGGGCTGCGTGTTGTATTTCTGTGAGTGTGTAAGATGTGTGGGAAGGGTAGAGGGGCCGAAAGGCCAAGGGCTGAGTAGGCGGTTGTTGCAGAAATTTTTTTTACTTTTTATTTTTTTAATTTTTTTAAAAATTTAAACAGCAGAGAGTAGAGATAGTAACTCTAAAACAACAGCAGAACTTTCTTCTGAATACACAGCAGAATGGACAAAATCCAGAAATGAAGGCAACAGTAGAATTTTTTCAGCAGCAGAGAAACCCAGAATTGCAGAATTTTCCAAATTATTTCAACAGTAAAACTCAGAAATCTTTCCAATAGCTCAGCAGCAGAAAAACTCAAAATTCTTTTCCATTAAAAAGCCATTAACTTCTACTTCAGAAACCCTCTTTAAACAGTGTTTTCCAGCAACTCTTCAATGCAGAAATTAATAGAAATTGCAGGAAAAATGAGAATGAAAACCTTCAAATGGGCAGTGCTGCCTTCTTCAAAACCAATTTTGAACGCTGCCAATTTCTGAATGCTGCTCTTTCTTCAAAACAAATCTCTGAATGCCAGAATGCTGCAAAATGTCTGCAAAATCACTGCTACAAAAAACTCTGAGTGCTGCAAAAATGTCAACAATTTTGCAGATATGCACAGGCCATAAACACAAATGGCTCACTCAATTTGGAGCAGGGCCAGAAATCGCCCGCTCTGATACCATGTTAAACACCATGTTGAAGCACACACATGGTGTATGAGGAAGATTAGCACACACACAAGAGACTCAACACACAATGAAAGATAAGCGTGAGGCTTTCTTATTTTCAATTATACAAATATGTACATTTATAATACAATGGTGTGACTCTTGGTTTCACATTCCAAGGTCACTTGGACTCCATTGTGACTTTTCGCATTCCACACCTACCCATGTAGGATTAGGTGTTCCAACACTTTAATAGCAGAGTGCTCTAGAAAATGACTGATTCAAGCTCGACGTCTTCATTTACATTGTTCATTTGAACTAAAACCTTCTAGACTGGAAATTGATAAACATATATACCAACAAAGAGGTGTATTTGAATACCTCTTCTGTATTAAACTTTAAAAACTATTTATGAATGGAATCTACACAAAACTGGGCATAATTAAACATGACTATGGGTTTAACATCTAAGGAAAAAATGGAAAGGAAGAAAATCATGGCTTCATCTACCCACTGATCAGTGGGATATCCCTATAAGTAAGACAAAATAGTGACAATGTGTTGGGTCCTATCGGGAAAGATAGATGAGGGATATGGAGGGTTCGTTGTAGGCATTGGGGCATCAGTGGCCATGAAAAGTTGTGAAGTTTTGGCTCTGCTGGAAAAGTCAAGCTTCTAACAAAATTCCCTAAGGGCTTCATACGAGAAAGGAACTGCTTGTTCAGGAGTGAGGGCCTGCATCATATTTTGGATGGATTGGGCATTGATGGCGAACAATATTTCTCCTATTGGGGTGACTATGGTCCTCCGATTAATGTAATAGAAGGATTTGAATTTTCTGATGAATTCTGGGAAATTATGGGTTTTAGGAAAGATGTAAAGGGGTATCTGGGTCTCCCATAGGCCAATGCCATCAGCTGCATCGAGAAATTTGTCCAGAATACTTTGGATTTTGACTCTGTCTCATGCATTTTATAGTCTCTGTCATCTAGAGCCAAGTGATCCAGGTCCACTTGTGGGTAGACCATAAGATTAAAAGGTTCTTGATCTAGCTTTGGAGGAATTTTTGTCTTCTGTAGCATGTTTCTTCTCTGTGCAGTGGAGAATGGGATGAAATAATAAGCGAACAGAGAGAGGGATTTGTCGCAGATCAGTACTAGGGAGGGGATATAATGGAAAGGGACTATGAGTAGAGTTTAAATAGAACCTTGCTTTTGAATTGTGGAGAATTGATAATTTCTCTTTGATGCATAAATTCTCTTCTTAAACTGTGTTTCTCCGTAATTTTACTGCGGATTCGAAACCTGCAACCAATTGACAGTAATAACAAAGTAAAATCTCTATAATTTTACTGTGGCTTTGAAACCTGCAACAAATTTAACGTAATAAAAAACTAAACCTTGATATTATCCCGAATTTGAGCTTTAAACTGTGATTTTATGGTCATTGATTAGGCATGGGCTCGTTGAATAATGGTTTGGCCATTCATGGCACAACGACTTCTTGACAGGAGGTGATGTGATTGACTGAAGTGAGTAGGTGAGGGCGTGTTGGAATCATGATTGCCATTAGACCAAAACACGCAGGCTCTAGTCTCCTCTACAATCGCTAGAGTTAGGATCCACGAGAGGTGGTTAGTCCATGTCGCGAAACACACAGGGAGCGTTGAACCCAATGTCCAAAAATCTCCCCCCCAATATGAGTTGGGTGATTTTCGAACTCGAGACCTGTCACTCTAATACCACTTGTTGGAATCACGATTGTCGTTAGACAAAAACCCGCAAGCTTTAGTATCTGTTACAATCGCCAGAGTTAGGATCCACGAGAGGTGGTTATTCCATGTCACGAAACACATGGGGAGCATTGAACACAATGTCCAACAGGGCAGATGTGAAGCAGTGGTGATGGGGGCCTGTAGGTGCACATGGCACAATGGTGGCAGAAATCGGTTTGTCGACGTGGAGCATTGGTGATGGGAGTTGCAGGGTAGGCGGTATCGAAGCGCATGGAAAAGCAGATTTTGGGGGGGTGAGGGTGGTAGTGCAGCGGTAGGTGGTATCGAAGGAGGGCGGTGCAAAGTAGCCTAGGCACACCATGTAGCGGGAATGGTGGTAATAGATACTACCCATTATGGAGCCCCCCCCCCCCCCCCCACCATGGTTAAAGTTTGATGGTCGAGGGGGGTGCGAAATGTGTGGATATCGTCGAATGTGGATATGGGGGGTGGAGATGGCGGAAAGGTGCGAGGATTTTAAGGTGGAATGACATGGGATGTAGTAGTGGGGTCAGGGTTAAATTAGTGTCGGGGTATGACTAGATGGTGACGTGGCAAGGTGGTGGGCCTGCCCGCAGATCGCAAATCGACATGTTTTTTATGTGCGTGGGGAGGTAAATGCTAAAACTATGTGAAGTACGAGGTTCGATGAGTGGAGGTGATGTGGTAAGGAGGCGGGCCCGCCCATAGCCTGCAAATTGGCATTTTCATTATGAGCAGAGGGAGGTAAATGCTAAAACTCTATGAAGTGCGAGGTGCAATGAGCAGAGGTGATGTGGCAAGGAGGTGGGCCCGCCCGTAGCCTGCATATCAGTGCTTTTTGTTATAAGTAGCGGGGAGGTAGACGTTAAAAATTTGCGAAGTGTGAAATGCGATGGCCAAAAATGACGTGGCAAGGAAAAGTGACGAATTGCAATTTGGGACTTGGCGGGACTTGTATAGGACTTAGGATAAATAAAATATGAGCGGGGGGTGGGGGGGAAGAGAAATGAACACTATCAGGACTTAGAATAAGAAATATAACATAAAGTCACCGACTTTATAAAATCACCTGATTTCGAACCCCAGAGTATGAATATTCTTTCCTTTTGATTTTTTCTTCTTTTATCATAGAAAAATGAGATTTTGATGTTGTACCTAGTGGAATAATTTCATCTTTTCCTTTCATTATTTCTCCTCGACCTTTCTGCCTACCCAAACTACCAATCTAAGATTTTTTCTTCTCTTTAGGGTGCATTTAGACTTGCAGACCCTGAAACATTTTTCTTTTTAAAGTTTTAACCTACCACCTATCCCTTATTTCTCCTATTCGCTCAGATTAAGCTGTTGGACCAATGTCGTTTTATACCTATCTACTGATAAGCCAAGATTAAACAGTTTGGAAAATCCTCCTATTCTAACCTATTAACAGATAATTCAAAATTGTAAAATCATGTTTAAGTTGTATGATTGAACAAACCTTTCTAAAATGTAGTGGCATTTTGATTTGCAGCACTTTTAGAACTATTCAATTTTTGTGGGGTTTTCTTTTCCTTTTTATACCCTCTTTTATTCTCCTTTTTGTTTCTTTTTATCTTCTTTGGAAATGCTTTGAATATTGAAATGTATGTACAGTATGAAAATTTGCAAGTAAGAAATACACAGTCACCTTGTGATACTGTAAATTACAGGAATCTAATAGTGGCTCCAGCTGGGGATGGCACTTATTCTTAGGGAAGTGTTAAGAAGGCCAATAGCCTTGCATACTTCTTCTCTGCAATAATTTCCATGAATCATATCTTGTTGTTTTTATAACCTTTTCCTTCTATTTTTTCAACACAAAAAGGTAGTTTTCAAAAGGATTCGAACCAAAAATTATGGTATTTAAAATGGAGTGGGAAATTTCTCTGTATTTAGGAGAAGTAATGCTTCAACATCCTGCCATTGACAGAACCTCTTGGAAGCTCTATTCCATCCATCTCTTGCAGAAAAAAAGGCATTATTCCCCCCTTAAAGAATGAACAATGTATGGGCCCTTCCAAAGATTCTCAAAATTTCCATGTTTACCTTTATATTCTCTTCTGGAATCCCATCTTAGTACTTTATATCCAATATTGAAATCATTTTCCTTTTTTATTTTTTCAAATATCTTCTTTATATTTTCTTGCATGATCTGAGTCCTATTGTAAACTTCTTCTCTAGACTGTTGTAGTTGAATGTTCTGGCTTATTCTTCTTTGTACATCATTCTCTTCAGCATGTACCTCTTGAATGATTTTCATGGCTGGCACTCCTAATGATGTTGGGAAAAATTCATCCATCCCATAGACCAACTGGTATGGTGACATGCCAATTGATTTCTTAGTTGTCAGTCTCTCAGCCCACAATGCATGCACCAATTTATTATGCCAGAATTTCTTATTATCTTCTACCTGCATCTTGATGATATTAACCAAACTTTTGTTGGAGGATTCAACCAATATCTTAGGTCCCTGTATTACTAGTATAGTCCCTTATTATTGTTAGTGTAACCCCCTTATTGTTATTATTGTACCCTTGTAACCCCCATATTGTTATTATTGTGCCCTTAAATTATTATTGTTAGGTCGGCTAAGATTACATTGTGGCCCCATGGACTCCTATATATAGGATGGAGGTTTTGTAATTTGAATCATCCAAGAATTGTTCATTCATGTAATGTATTGGAGGTTTCCCCCTCAAATTGGCTTATTAATAAGGCATTGATATCTCTTTTCTTCTCTTTCTGGAGCTAGTTTCACAACATTTGGCATTAGAGATTTGATATTCTAGGGTTTCGTTGCTCCAAAAACGTCATCGTGGAGTTTTCGCCATAAATTTTTTTCTACGAAGGTTCAGAATTTGAAATTTTTAGAGTGCGAAGCCAAAATCCCGAGGAACATCGTCGCAAAATTTTAGAGCTTGGTTCACAAAATTTTCGGAGATATGATCTGTGCAAGTTAGGTCATTTTGCAAGCTCCTGAATTTAACCTAAACAGGTCATCATGGTATTTTCGTAATAAAAATTTTTCTACGAAGGTTCTGTTATTGCCTAAATCTACCTCAAGTTGAAGGAAGGCAGAGTTTAGGGTAACATCAAACCATGCTCAGTCTGGTAGCTAGCCCTACCAGAACAGGAGAGGGCTCTCTCCAGGTCAATCTCAGCGAAAAGTAATCAATAGGCCTTGAGATGATTGAAATAAACACTAATTTTAGGCTAGGTATATAAATAAAGGAGTTTGATTTTGATTTTGGGGGGTTTTGTTGGAAAAAAGGGAAAGGCACTTTTGGGTGCGGGGATTAGGCCTAGTTTTCGCAGAGTTCTGATTGGGGCGAGGAAGGCAAGTGTTTTGATGTTTTAAATTGATTGAATGGAAGGATCAGACTGGTGAGGGGCTGAAGAGGGCAAGAGGGTCTCAATATTCCTCCTCAAACAGGTGAAAACATGTAAAATTAAACAAAACTAAAGGCAGAGCAAAGCAAGCTACTGAATTCTACCTTTAACACTGATTTTCTTAATTTAAGAAGAAAGCAGAATGGAAATGGTACACATAAACATCAATGAAACTTACAGATATATAGAGATAAACATCATCAAAACACAGAGCCACAAGGATCCCAAAGAGGGCTGCAAACCCTGGTCTATTCCTTTGCCAAAATTGCAGAATGAATGTACAATGAAGTGCTGAGCAATCCCAAATGTCCAACCCTGAAAATGTCTGAGAAAATACATAATATAGACAAGCCTAACCCATTCCCATGCCTCTAGGGGTCAAGCTCATCATTCTAGGAGCTGTTTCAACCATATCTAAACTAGGAACTAGAAAATAGGCCATGAAACAACTTGCCTCTATATGCTAGGAAACTGATCCATTCATTCACATTTCATCTTTTGGTGAATGAATCTTCTAGAACAAGTAAAAATGTGCCAAAATTACATCATGGTCATGAAATTACATCAAGATATATCAAGAGTTACATCAAAAAGTGAAACTGGCCAAAACTAGGCGAAATTCTGAGCTGTGGAGTGAAAAATAGGCCAAAAATCTCTATGCGTCCCGCCCAAAATATCTATGCATAGCACAAATTTGGAGCTGATTTTGAGACCCTTCCTGAAGTCAAAATTGATCTCATGATAGCGCGTTAGAAAGATCTACCTGTCTACTTTCCAAACCAAGTAGAATTTCTGGATTTGGTGTCCATTTGCCCCTCCAAAAGTTCAATCTCCCAAGGCTAGTTCCTGTGTGTGCAAAAAGTGGCAGAAAGGCCATTTTCAAGGTGTTTTTGACCCTTTAGGCCACCCAGAACTTGATGAAACTCTTAGGCCATTCCTGAGCATGCATAAGTTTTCATAAAAAATCAAGAAATATCAATTTTTTCTCCAGAGGATCTCCCAATCGTAAGCGCGCGCAAGGTGGCGCTACGCGTCGGGCAGAAAAACCTGTTTTGTGACCAAAAATTCAAAAATGGAAAAATTTTCTCCAAATTCCTTGAAATTTGGACTGCAGGTCCCTCATCAAGTACCATGCTCAACCAAAGAAGCTTTGGCCAAGATTTGGAGTTGATCATGCCTTTTGCACCTCCTCAGTGCCCTTCTTAGCCTCGCTTTCAGGATCTTGATTTTCGCTTTGCAAACATGTGTGCGTGCCCAATAGTGGTTCTTCATGTGTCGGAGCATGTTATTCTCTTTGTTTTATTTCTCCAACAGCTTCTCAAGATGCATGTTGACCCTCTCGAGCCAAGTCTCTCTATCGACCTCAATCTCCCGCTCGATAGGTGTCATCTCGGATGGGCTTCTCCGGGCAGCTTGCCGGTTCTCGCAGATGTTTTGTAACTCCATGAGTGTCTTCTGATCCTCCAACTGCTTATTCCACTGCTCCAGATAGTTAATGATCCATTGTGCTCTCTGCAAATTGTCGGTCAATGTGTTGATCTCATTTTTCTGCTCCTGAATGATCTCTCTCAGTTTTGAGTTTGGAGAGCTCACGTCCACATCAATCAATGTAAAATCAGTATCCTGACCTCCTGAAGGGCCCTCCTCCTACATAGGCCTCTTTCCTCTGTCTTTTACATGTACCTGTGCTGATGATGATGGCAACGAGACCCCTTCTACCCCGGGTGGAGATAGTACTCTTCGGGTTGCTACAAACAATGCTCTTGTGCCTCTTTGATAAGTAAGAAATACTGGTAGACCGATGATAGGCTCTGTCTCAGGACCTTCGAACTGATGTGAATGCTCACCCGCATCATGAAAAATCTCTGGAGGAGGCTGAGGGGCTGTGAAGAAGTCACAGGAAATGAAATCTTCCCATGTAATGCCTTGCAATCCAAGCCGATGTACCACAATCATCTTGATGAGCGCATAATGATAAATGCTGTTATGCTGCTTCTCTAAGGTCTTCTTTTGCACAAGAGTAGTCATCCTCTCTATGTTTCAACACATGAAATATGGAATGTTCATCATCCTCACTCTCGTGAAATGCATCAACAACCTGATGTGGTATGCATAAAGGCGTGAGAATCGGCCCTGCCAACTGAAGTACCTGATAATGAGTCTCATCAATGGTGCATAGGATTCTTTCAGAAACTGGAATGGGAATACCCTGCTGAGCTACCTCAGATAGCCAAGCCTGATGTATGGCTCGTAGTGAACTCTATCCACCTGCTTTCTCTTTTTCCACTCCTCACCTACATTCGGTATTCCTGTTGCCTGAGAAATGGTTTCTGGTGTCAAGGTGAAATTTACACCAACGAGGGTAACCTGACCATCTCACAAATGTAAAACAAACGACCGTGCTAGCTCCTGATGATGCCGAATCTGAGAAATCCTCTCACAATACTGATAGCATGACAACTCTCGGAAACATGCCATGGCAAGTGGGCAAGCCTCTAATTGAGTCAATGAGGTGGGCTCCTCCCTGACATGTTTGCCTCCTTTTCGAGGCCTTCTTGGTGCATGAAGCTCTGTGGTAGAGTCACTGTCTTGCTCATATGATGAATCTGTGTCCATCATGGTGTTTTCAAGTCTATGAAAAGTGTATGTTTGGTTGGTTGAAAATGATAAATGGGGACTTGGTGTTTTGTTTTCAATGCCAAATGTGTGCCAAAGGGAAATGAGGGACTGTGAGGAATGTGGAACAGTGGGGAAAAGTGGGATTTGTTAAGTGAAATTAAGGTGTGCTAACAGTCACTTGACTGTTGGGAATTGGGGATTTTGGAAGTTTTGCAAATGATATGGGAAGGGGTAGGGTTTAGGAATAGGGAAGATAGGATTTAGGAACAAGTGATATGAGTGATTTTATAAGGGAATAGGGAAAAAGGGGAGGCACTATATGATGATATGACAGTAGTGAGGAAAGGAACCACAGATGGAGAATGGGATTTACAATAACTGGCACAAAATCAAACTTTAACAAACAAACTCAAACCCTAGGAGCAGTTTTTGACAAAAGAAATGGTTTATATTTTCAACCTCCCAACTTTCAAATTCCTCCCTCCAACAAAACCCAACACAAGCTAAAATCAATGGCCAGAGCTTACAAACTTACTTGGAGCAAAAGAAGTGGAGTTGTTTTGGTTTTTGATGAAGCAGTGACGAAATTCTACTTGGAGGCTCTATGTGCCGTGCGCTCACCCAATGCGCCGCGCCGGGTATATGCATCGCACCAGTTTAAAAATGCACAGTAGCAGGAGGCCCTGTGCGCCGCGACTTGTCTATGCCTCGCGCCTTCTACCAATGCGCCGCGCGCACAACTACAATGCACAGTCCCGGCTTCAAACCACGATTTTGTTCCTCCACATTTAAACTCGACTTCTGTGATGTCTTTGGCGTGCAGATGGGTTGTAAAAACAATGTAATTACCTTATATAGTTGAGAACTTGATTTTTGCTTCTTACAAACCCACTTTTGTAATTTTTTGGCTTTGGCATTTTCCACTCTCTAATACAAACTCTGTTTTTTGTTTCCATTTTGAATTTTTTGAGCTGAATGATGAAACTTTTATCGATTTCTTGTAGGGATGTTTGGCATTGGATTTCGGAAAAGGATGACTAGGGCTGTGCCTGAAGCACTTCATGATTGAAAAAATTTAAAAATTACAAAGGATAAAATTACATTTATTACAAAAAATAAATTTGACGATTTCTTCTTCAAAACAGAGTTTTGAAGAAGAATCATTCTCAACATTATTGATGATGAAAATTTTGGAATGAAAACTTATTAGAAACATCCTCATGTGCCTGTTGGCATTATTTGACATTTTTGAAAACGAAACCCTAGACCTAATGACTGAAATGACTCTTTGCTGACCAAAAGACCATCCATGACTATGAATGACTTGTACAATTGACTTTGATGAATTATGATGAATTTTAATGATCAGACACAAACTAGAAGATACATGACATGAGGAAAAATGAGAGACAAGACCCTTCCGTCAGATAATCTATGCTTCTAATGGAATGCAACTGATTGGATGAATGAGACACTTAAAATGAAATGCAACAAAGAGTTTTTGATCTCTGACGGAGGTATGACTATACCGACTCTAACATTGGCTCCAATGGGGATGGTAGCTCCTTGGAGGTGCCAAGAACTACGGATTTCTGGAAGAGTAGGCAGTGCCTTCGTCCATTGGGCTATGGAGTCCATTATTTTGACAAAGCAACACAAAAATGTTGACTGATTTATTGACTGAGAATCTGACTCAAACTGACTCAACTTTGAAACTGAAATGACTGAACAAAACCGACATCGACAAACTCAAACCAAAACTGCAATCCATCTTCAGAATTATAGCCTTCACTTCAGGCCCCAAACTGAAGAAAATATCATAGTACACACTTGCAATAAAACTGAAAGAAATGGTATGTACAATGACAATGTAATCAACATAAAACACCTTAGAAGTGGTACCACTTGAGCAGCCGACCATTGACCAGCCCTCCTGGACAATCTTTCCTGTCCATCTCCTTCAGAAGAAAAACATTCTGACCTCGATATGCAGCAATTTTAAAGGGTCCCTTCCAAATATTTTCAAACTTACTGTGCTTACCTTTGTCCTCATTTCTAGCATCCCATTTCAGCACCACTTCTTCCAGTTGAAATTTGTCCGCCTTTGCTTTCCTGTCATAGATCTTCTTAATTCTCTCCTGCAGCTTGAATGTGTTTTGAAAAACTTCTTCCCTCATCTGCTGCAAATGGATCATTTGATTTATTCTTCTCTGCATATGATCTTCCTCACTGCCAACTTCCTGTAGAAGTTTGACCACCGGAACCGCGAGAGAGGTAGGAAATACTGTATCAACTCCATAAACCAACTCAAAGGGGGACATACCAATGGATTTCTTCTGACTCACTCAATCTGCCCATAGTGCATTGACCAGCTTCTTATGCCAACTCTTCTTGTTTATTTCCAGCAAATTTTTAATGATGTTGACCAAAGATTTGTTGGAAGACTCCGCCAATCTGTTGCCTTGCGGATGATAGGCGGTTGAGTGTCCCAAGATGATTTTATACTTTTCACAAAACTCAATCATCTTTTTTGATTTGAAAGCTGCTACGTTATCAATGATTAAATTATTCGGGCAACCAAAGTGAGTCAAAATGTTATTCTCAAGGAAAGAAATGATTACCGAATTTGTAGCTTGCCTGGTGGGAACCTCTTCAATCCATTTCGTGAAATAATTTGTCGCTGTTAGGATCCATCTATGCTATCCTGAAGAAGCGGGATGAATTTCACCAATGAAATCCAAACCCCACTGCTGAAACAGAGCACTCACCTCAATAGGCTTAAGCAGCAAAGGCTGTAATTTCTATCTTCCTTCAAAAATATGACACTCATGGCAGATTTTGACAGTCTTATACACATTAGAAAACAATGTCGGCCAATAGTATCTGGCTCTCAAAATCTTATTAGCCGTTGTTTTCCAAAAAAGGTGACCGCCACAATCTCCTTTAAGAAAATCCTCCATAACCCGCTTTGCTTCTTCTTCCACCAAAAATTTCAGCAAAACACCATCGGGATCTTTCCAATAAAGTGAATTATTCAAAACAAAAAACTTAGTAGCCTTCAATTTCAGAGTTCTACTTTGGTTTCTAGGCATGCCGGGTGGTGGTGACAAATTTTGAAGCACATATACAATATCTGAATACTAAGGAGACGTCACAAAGATTTCTGATACCTGAACTGATGAACTTTCCTCATTATCTTTAGACATAGCAGCAATAATATTGATATCCAAAGCGTGCAAATTTGATTTAGCCATTAGCTTTGCCAGCCCTTTCCCTTTAATAAGCTTTTTGGGCTTTATCTCCACGTCATACTCCAACAAGGCAGCAATCCATCTACCCCATCTCCCTTCCGGATCTGTTTGCACTAGAACATCCTTCACAGTAGTGTTAGGAACATAAGCAATAATATGAGAATGCAAAATATAAACTCGAAAATCTTTCAATGCTTTCACAAGAGTAAGAGCTTGCTTTTCAATGATGTTATATTTCAGGGCTGCATCTCTTATGGTACAGCTGAAAAAAGCAATTGGTTTTTCATGTCCATCTCTTTTCTGCATTAATACTGCTGCCATAGTATGCTTCGAAGCAAAAGAGAACAAAATAAAATCGTGAGTGTAATCCGGGCTGATCAAAACCGGAGCTGATGAAAGAACTAACTTTACTAGATTGAAAGACTTTACTACCTCTTCACTCCACTTTACTACACTATCCTTCTTAAGCATGTCTGTAATCTCTCTTATATGTTCAGCAAAGTTAGGCACAAAGCAACGTAAAAATTTCATCTTACCATTAAAAGACTGAATCTCCTTCTTATTCTGGGGAAGATCAATTTTCTGAATTGCTTCAACTCGAGCTGGATCAATACGGATGCCATCTTTTGAGATAATGTGACCAAGGAGTTTGCCCTCATCCATGGCAAACAAACTCTTCTTCGGATTAAGTGACACCCCATACTTTCAACATCGCTGAAAAACAACTTTCAAATGGTAAAGATGCTCTTCATCAGAATTGGAAAAGACTGTTAAATCATCAAGATATACAACTAAGAAAACATCTTTCTCATTCGCAAATGCCATATCCATTGCACGCTGAAATGTCGCACCAGAATTCTTTAGACTGAAAGGCATTTTGGCATAATGGAAAGTTCCCCATGGAGTGGTGAATGCAGTTTTGTCTCTATCATCCTCATGGACCAAAATTTGGTTATACTCGGAATAACCATCGAGTAGTGACATACGAGATGCTCCAACTACTCATTGTAATATATGATCCATTTTGGGCAATGGATAATTGTCTTTCAAAGAAACCTTGTTCAAATTCTGAAAATAAATGCACAAACGAATCTCACATGTCTTCTTGCGAAAGGGCACCAAATTGGATATCCAATCTGAAAATATTATAGGAACAATGATACCATCCTTGTATAATCGATTTACCTCGTTTTCAATTGAGGGCAGCAAATTCGGATTTATCCTTCTCAAATTCTACCTGAAAGGATTTTGATTTGGCTTAATAGGAATAGTGTGCTAAATTATATTGGTATCATACGTCTTTAAATATGAATAATCCTAAGCAAAAGCATCAGCAAAAGAAGACAACAAATTAACATATTTTTCTTTTATCTCTGGTGGCAATGATTTGGATAACTTCACCATCTTTGGATTTTCAGCTGTTCCAATGTTCACGTCTTCAACTCCCTTTTCAGTTGGCCGCAAGGTTAGCTTTCTAGCTACGTCATCTTGATCAAAGAGCTCTTCTAAAGGTATCAAACCCTTAGGAATGACATTATCTTTCAGCTGCAACACTTCCATCTGATTTATTTGCATATCAGCCTCGCCATCATCATATTCCATGTCAATTGAAGTGTCTTTGAATTTACCTTTGTTCTGCAGAAATTCATCAATCTCATCATCATCTTGGAATACTTGCCAAAACCTTTGATTATCCGGGACCGTTGGACGATGTTTCACATGGATCTCGAACTTATTACTTGAGTTCATTGGAATCTTCAAATTACTAGCTGCCTTGGCAAGAGCATCCGCAATACCATTCTGAATGCGAGGGATACAAGTCAAAGTATAATCTGAAAATAACTTCAATATATCAAGAACAGCATTTCGATAAGCCCGCATCCGAGGATGCTTAGCTTGATACTCACCCTTCACTTGCTTAATTACCAACTCAGAGTCGCCATAGACTGCAATTCTCTTAGCATTCAACTTCCTAAGTATTTTCAGACCAGCAATCAAAGCTTCATATTCTGCCTCATTATTCGAACAATCAAATGCTAAATTGTATGAACAAACTCTCACATTACTAGGTACCTTGTTTGGAGCGGAAAAAGGATTGCGAACCCAAATGCCGATTCCAGCACCATCACTCCCAACTGCACCATCGAAATCCATAGTCCATAAGCCTTCTTCATCTTCTTCCGAATGCTGAAATTTCATTTGCTCTGTTATTTCTGCTTGCTGTCCCTCAACTTTCTGCTGTTGTTGGAAGGCTGATTGCTCAACGGAACTCTCAAGTTCTTGTCTTTCTTTCATCGAAACTTCTCTGAAATTTTTTGTGATCTCTGGAATATCCTTTGCTTCAACTAACTGACTATCTACATCATTGAAACTATCTAAATACAAAACAAAAGACTCTAAATCTGTATGTACATAATTAATCGGATGATTTACTGCTTTCTCCTTGCTGGTGATCATATACTTCATCTTCTGTTCCTGATATAGTTTTCTCATCTGACCAAACACAGGAATGGTAGCATAGGAGAAATCAAGCTGTATGGTTCCCTTCAACTTCGCTCCCCAAGATCTGGAAAGAAGCATTCCAAATCTAGGAGGAATGTCTGCCACAACCACATCCATCAAAACATTCTTCCCCAAAATCTGATCTAAACTTACCACCAAATATTTAATAAGCCCAATGCATATTACTCTGCTGGAATCAAAAGAATACAGATCATGATACTTCCAAGTGATGTCCAATCCCAATTTCTCCATAATTTCCTTCGGCATGAGATTGTGAGAAGCTCCAGAATCAAACATGGCATCATGTAACACAAACTCATGCAATCTAAGGCTGATATAAAAAGGCGGCACATCACTATCGGGAGACTCACCATCCAATGCTGGTCCAAATATCAATTATCCTCCACATTCACCATATCAGACATTGGATCGAAATTCAGAATTTTAGATACTTGACCCTTGTAGCTGCTATTTTTCATTAACTCAATCAAAGGAATGGAAACTTTCAACTTAGCAATCTCACTCTCTAAGTTAAAAGCTGAAGTTTTTTCTACCTCTTTGGCTGGAGCATCCTTCTTTTCAGATTTCTCCTTCGATACAATCGGCTGATTTGATCTTTCACTTGCTGATGGAGACTTACTTGTAGCGGGATTAGCTACATATTTTCCCTTCTTTTGTGCAATGGGTGCATCATTCTTTGGTGTTGAAACTTCTTTTCTCTTTTGGATTGGGTTGATAGGCACATCTCTGTTTCTAAGTGAATATTGTTTCTGCTGGGTGGACAAAGCATTCATATAACCTCTTTGATACTCATCCGACTCTTCTTCAAGGGCTGTCTCATTTGCCAAGATAAAATCCTCATCCTTTTGTACATCTGAACTTTCTGCATACTCCTCATCTTCAGTGATAAAGGTTGGCATGTCATCAGGTGTAAAAAAATGATTTTCTTCTCCAATTACATTGTCTTCATCATCTGATTCGGGACCAACAAAATTCTACTGTAAAGGAGTTTTCACCTGCTGTTGTGGCGGTGGTTCTTGTGCTCGCTGCTCTCGTTGTTTGATCCTAAACTGTGGTTGTTGTTGTCCATGAAAGTTGGGATTTCTGATCTGTGGTTCGGGCTTATCAAGTGTCATTCTTTCAAACATCTTCTCCACTTTGCGAAGTAGTTGATCTAAAGTAGAAGCTTCTTCTTTTATCACAACTTTCTTTTCTGCTTTCAATCTAGCTCTCTTGTCATTCAAATTCGCTTCCACACTCACCGCAATTTTCTGCATATCCTCCAAAGTGGGCAGATCTCTTTCCTGTAATGAATAGGCCATGTCTAGATCAAAACCATCTGGAAACTTAAGCAAAGATGATTTCTTAGATGGCCTCAAATCATCAGGAATTGCATTATAAACTGCATTAAATCTAATAATATAGTCTTGAATGGACTCACCAGCATTGCGCTTGATCTTGGTATATTCAGATGTGATTTGAAGAGGATCTTTTTTTATTTCCCACCGATCTAAAAATTGTCTCTGAAGCTCTGCCAATGTAGCAATACTTCTAGGCTGCAAAGCTCTGAACCAATTACGTAAGTCACCTCCAAAAGTTTGCACAAACAATCTCATGGTGACATTCTCTTCATCAATTTCATGGAGATCAAAGAAGTCCGCCATCCTATCAATATGCTGCTGAGTAGGAACACTCTGAGGAGTGCCATCAAACAATGGGATCTTACTCTGATAATTAGCGGGCATGGCATCCAAATTTTGTGGCAAGACAAGAGGTGCGAATCTAGCAGCCATTTCTCTTGGTGGATTTATAATCTGTCTTGGAGAAATAGGTGGAGTAGGAGCAGTAGATGTACGAGGTGTATATGGTGGGGATGGAGGAAGAACTACTGCAGATTGCTAATCAGATATGGATGGTTGCACGGGAATGGTAGGAATGAAATCAGGCTCGGTGTGAACTTGTGAATCAGAAGTAACTACTGATGAACCAAGAGTTTCAGATGCAGATTCAATCAAATCAGGAATATTTGTTGCCACAATAGAGTTTTGAATGTTCAAGATGTAACTATCAATGGATCTATTAGCTTGTTCAATCTCAAGATACTTGATAAACTCGATATTTATGACAGTAGAACCAGTAGCACTTTCAGATTTAGTTTCAAACAACGACAACTCGAATTGATCATCAAACTCAATATCTTCAAGGAATTCAAATAAAGTAGGGCATGAATGAGATTTGAAAAGAGGGATCACGGGACTTTCTCGACAAAGAATTCTTGAAATCATATTGGGATTCTCATACACTAGAGGTGGATCGGGATCCGGATTTTCTCTAGTATGTCTTCTGGAAGCAAGTATGTTAGATTAATTTCAAAAATCAAAGGGACAAAACCAACTTGTTTAGCCTATCAAATTCTAGACTCATCACCCAAAAGTCCAGAACGATCTGATATACTGGGGTAATTCACAATTCAAGTGTCACGTTCACAAGCTAGACTCGAGATTGACTGAAGCAGCGTTTATCTACTCCCACTAATGCAAAGAAAAAGCGTTTCGAAGGCTACCTGGCATAAATTCAGGCTCCATCTGTAGCTTATAAAAAAAATAACACCAACAAGAAAACCATTTTCTTCCCCAGTATGGTCGCCACTATGTTATTACCTAAATCTACCTCAGGTTGAAGGAAGGCAGAGTTCAGGGTAACATCAAACCACGCTCAGTCTGGTAGCTAGCCTACCAGAACAGGAGAGGGCTCTCTCCAGGTCAATCTCAGCGAAAAGTAATCAATAGGGCTTGAGATGAATGAAATAAACACTAATTTTAGGCTAGGTATATAAATAAAGGAGTTTTATTTTGATTTTTGGGGGTTTTGTTGGAAAAAAGGGAAAGGCACTTTTGGGTGCGGGGATTAGGCCTAGTTTTCGCAGAGTTCTAATTGGGGCGAGGAAGGAAAATGTTTTGATGTTTTAAATTGATTGAATGGAAGGATTAGACTGGTGAGGGGCTAAAGAGGGCAAGAGGGTCTCAAGAGTCCTCCTCAAACAGATGAAAACATGTAAAATTAAACAAAACTAAAGGCAGAGCAAAGCAAGCTACTGAATTCTACCTTTAACACTGATTTGCTTAATTTAAGAAGAAATGAGAATGGAAATGGTACACATAAACATCAATGAAACATATAGATACATAGAGAGAAACATCATCAAAACACAGAGCCACAAGGATCCAAAAGAGGGCTGCAAACCCTAATCTATTCCTTTGCCAAAATTGCAGAATGAATGTACAATGAAGTGCTGAGCAATCCCAAATGTCCAACCCTAAAAATGTCTGATAAAATACATAATATAGACAATCCTAACCCATTCCCATGCCTCTAGGGGTCTATCTCATCATTCTAGGAGCTGTTTCAACCATATCTAAACTAGGAACTAGAAAATAGGCCATGAAACAACTTGCCTCTATATGCTAGGAAACTGATCCATTCACTCACATTTCATCTTTTGGTGAATGAATCTTCTAGAACAAGTAAAAATGTGCCAAAATTAAATCATGGTCATGAAATTACATCAAGATAGATCAAGAGTTACATCAAAAAGTGAAACTGGCCAAAACTAGGCGAAATTCTGAGTTGTGGAGTGAAAAATAGGCCAAAAATCTCTATGCGTCGCGCCCAAAATCTCTATGCATAGCACAAATTTGGAGCTGATTTTGAGACCCTTCCTAAAGTCCAAATTGAGCTCATGATAGCTCGTTGGAAAGCCCTACATGTATATTTTCCAACCCAAGTGGAATTTCTAGATTTGGTGTCCATTTTCCCCTTCAAAAGTTCAATCTCCCAAGACTGGTTGCTGTGTGTGTAAAAAGTGGCAGAAAGGCCATTTTCAAGGTGTTTTTGACCCTTTAGGCCACCCAGAACTTGATGAAACTCTTAGGCCATTCCTAAGCATGCATAATTTTTCATAAAAAATCCAGAAATATCAAGTTTTCCTCCAGAGGATCTCCCAATCGTAAACACGCGCAAGGTGGCGCTATGCATCGGGTAGAAAAACCTGTTTTGTGACCAAAAATTCAAAAATGACAAAATTTTCTCCAAATTCCTTGAAATTTGGACTTCAGGTCCCTCATCAAGTACCATGCTCAGTCAAAGAAGCTTCAACCAAGATTTGGAGTCGATCATGCCTTTTGCGCCTCCTCAGTGCCCTTCTCAGCCTCGCTTTCAGGATCTTGATTTTCGCTTTGCAAACATGTGTGCGTGCCCAATAGTGGTTCTTCATGTGTCAGAGCATGTTCTTCTCTTTTTTTTCTTTCTCCAACAGCTTCTCAAGATGCATGTTGACCCTCTCGAGCCAAGTCTCTATATCGGCCTCAATCTCCCGCTCGATAGGTGTCATCTCGGATGGGCTTCTCCGGGCATCTTGCCGGTTCTCGCGGATGTTTTGTAACTCCATGAGTGTCTGCTGATCCTAAAAATTCTTATTCCAATTCTCCAGATAGTTAATGATCCATTGTGCTCTCTGCAACTTGTCGGTCAATGTGCTGATCTCAGTTTTTTGCTCCTGAATGATCTCTCACAGTTTTGAGTTTGGAGAGCTCACGTCCACATCAATCAATGTAAAATCAGTATCCTGACCTTCTGAAGGGCCCTCCTCCTGCATAGGGCTCTTTCCTTTGTCCTGTACCTGTACCTATGCTGATGATGATGACAACGAGACCCCTTCCACCCTGGGTGGAGATAGTACTCGTTGGGCTGCTGCAAACAATGCTCTCGTGCCTCTCTGATAAGTAACAAATACTGGCACACCAATGATAGGATCTATCTCGGGACCTTCCAACGGATGTGAAGGCTCACCCGCATCATGAAGAATCTCTGGAGGAGGCTAAGGGGCTATGAAGAAGTCACGGGAAATGAAATCTTCCCATGTAATGCCCTGCAATCCAAGCCGATGTACCACAATCATCTTGATGAGCGCATAATGATAAATGCTGTTATGCTACTGCTCTGGAGTATTCTTCTGCACAAGAGTAGTCATCCTCTCTATGTTTCAACACGTAAAATATGGAATTTTCATCATCCTCACTCTCGTGAAATGCATCAACAACCTGATGTGGTATGCATAAAGGCGTGAGAATTGGCCCTCACAACTGAAGTACCTAATAATGAGTCTCATCAATGGCGCATAGGATTCTTTCAGAAACCGGAATGGGAATACCCTGCTGAGCTGCCTCAGATAGCTAGGCCTAATGTATGGCTCGTAGTGAACTCTATCCACCTGCTATCTTTTGTTCCACTCCTCACCTACATTCGGTATTCCTGTTGCCTGAGAAATGGTTTCTGGTGTCAAGGTGAAATTTACACCAGCGAGGGTAACCTGACCATCTTGCAAATGTAAAACAAACAACCGAGCTAACTCCTGATGATGCCGAATCTGAGCAATCCTCTCATAATACTGATAGCATGACAGCTCTCAAAAACATGCCATGGCAAGTGGGCAGGCCTCCAACTGAGTCAATGAGGTGGGCTCCTCCCTCACATGTTTTCCTCCTTTTCGAGGCCTTCTCGGTGCATGAAGCTCTGTGGTAGAGTCACTGTCTTTCTCATATGATGAATATGTGTCCGTCATGGTGTTTGCAAGTCTATGACAAGTGTATGTTTGGTTGGTTGAAAATGATAAATGAGGACTTGGTGTTTTGTTTTCAATGCCAAATGTGTGCCAAAGGGAAATGAGGGACTGTGAGGAATGTGGAACAGTGGGGAAAAGTGGGATTTTTTAAGTGAAATTAAGGTGTGCTAACAGTCACTTGACTGTTGGGAATTGTGGATTTTGGAAGTTTTGCAAATGATATGGGAAGGGGTAGGGTTTAGGAATAGGGAAGATAGGATTTAGGAACAAGTGATATGAGTGATTTTATAAGGGAATAGGGAAAAAGGGGAGGCACTGTATGATGATATGACAGTAGTGAGGAAAGGAACCACAGATGGAGAATGGGATTTACAATAACTAGCACAAAATCAAACTTTAACAAACAAACTCAAACCCTAGGAGCAATTTTTGACAAAAGAAAGGGTTTATATTTTCAACCTCCCAACTTTCAAATTCCTCCCTCCAACAACACCCAACACAAGCTAAAATCAATGGCCAGAGCTTACAAACTTACTTGGAGCAAAAGAAGTGGAGTTGTTTTGGTTTTTGATGAAGCAGTGACGAAATTCTACTTGGAGGCTCTGTGGGCCGCGCGCTCACCCAGTGCGCCGCGCCGGGTATATGCGCCGCACCAGTTTAAAAATGCACAGTGGCAGGAGGCCCTGTGCGCCATGACTTGTCTATGCATCGCGCCTTCTCCCAATGTGCCACGCGCACAACTACAATGCACAGTCCCGGCTTCAAACCACGATTTTGTTCCTCCACATTTAAACTCGACTTCTGTGATGTCTTTGGCATGCAGATGGGTTGTAAAAACAATGGAATTACCTTATATAGTTGAGAACTTGATTTTTTCTTCTTACAAACCCACTTTTGTAATGTTTTGGCTTTGGCACTTTTCACTCTCTAATACAAACTCTTTTTTTTGTTTCCATTTTGACTTTTTTGAGCTGAATGATGAAACTTTTGTCGATTTCTTGCAGGGATGTTTGACATTGGGTTTCAGAAAAGGATGACCAGGGCTATGCTTGAAGTACTTCATGATTGAAAAACTTTAAAAATTACAAAGGATGAAATTACATTTATTACAAAAAATGAATTTGACGATTTCTTCTTCAGAACAGAGTTTTGAAGAAGAATCATTCTCAGTATTATTGATGATGAAAATTTTGGAATGAAAACTTATTAGAAACATCCTCATGTGCCTGTTGGCATTATTTGACATTTTTGAAGACGAAACCCTAGACCTAATGACTGAAATGACTCTTTGCTGACCAAAAGACCATCCATGACTATGAATGACTTGTAAAATTGACTTTGATGAATTATGATGAATTTTAATGATCAGACACAAACCAACAGATACATGACATGAGGAAAAATGAGAGACAAGACCCTTCCGTCAGATAATCTATGCTTCTAATGGAATGCAACTGATTGGATGAATGAGACACCTAAAATGAAATGCAACAAAGATTTTTTGATCTCTGACGGAGGTATAACTATACCGACTCTAACAGGTTCAAAAGTTGAAATTTTTAGAGTGCGAAGCTACAATCCTGAGGAACAGCTTCACAAAATTTCAGGTATTGGTTCGATATATTTTTAGAGATATGAGCTGTGGAAGTTAGGGCTTTTTGATGCTTCTGAATTTCATCTCAAAGAGGTGATCGTGGGAAAATATTCATAGATATCTCTCTGAACATCAGATTGGAATGCTGTAAAAAGTGGCTGCAAGTACACAGACTATAATTTTCGGTCTATCAATTTCAGATCCAAAGGAGGAAACAATGACACATGGCAAGTCGTACAAGTTCATTGTACCGAACAAGTCCAAAATTGGGTCATTGTGGGAGATTGAACATAACTTTGCCTTGAAGAATCAAAATTAGATCAGACCTGTGGAATTTGAAAGAAGCTTCAGAAGGCTACTACAGGGCTGAATTTCAGATATTGATGATTTAAAATTATAGAGATAATTCAATTTCAATATCTAGCTCCTCAAAAGCAAGTAAAAGGTGTGTATTTTTATTTTTCCGAATTGCATAAGTCTTGTTTGAAGAATCAAGTTGAATTGTTTCCAAGGGCATATTGTAGAATAGATATTAGTATTGGATTCTAAAATGGCCCGTAAAAATAATTCAACACCCATTAAGCCTTTAGAAATCTCTACTATGACTCATGAAGACAAAGAATGGCAACATGACATATCAAAATTACAAGGGAAAGTGCAACAAAATTCGCTTTCGCAAAGAGCAACAAAAAATGACATGGAAGTTTTGAATAAAGGCCTGGAAACTAGGATGGATTGTTTGAATAAAGCCGTGGAATCTAAGATGGATGGTTTAAAGAAAGGCATGGAATCTAAGATAGATGGCATGGACGCTGGCATGGAATCTAAGATGGATGACATGGAAGAGAAAATGGAAAACATGAGGAATGATCTAAAGGAAAACATGGAAGGTTTGACAAAGTTGATACAAGAAATGTTTCCTAATGGTGAAAAGATAGTAGAGGAAACTCATGATGAGAACAAAATAAATGTTAATCATGATTTCATAAAATCTAATGTTGGCAGGAAGAACCACCATATTCCAAAAATGGATATGAGAAAGTTTGATGGAAAGGATCCTGTAACATGGATACTATAGATGGAGAAATATTTTGATCTCCATAATGTGCAAAACACATAAAAGGTACACATTGCAACCTTACATTTAGAACACAATACATTTGTATGGTATCGATGGCTTTTCCCCCGTAAAAAAATTGTCACTTGGTCAATTTTTATGGAGGAAATGATAGCACATTATGAGGATACAAAGAGAAACACCTTCTTTAGCCAATTGATAAATCTCAAACAAAATGGTTTAATGGGGGAGCACATTGAGGACTTCCAAAACTTGAATATAAGGGTAACTGATATTCCAGAGGAACACATGATTGATCTCTTCATAGGTACTTTAAAGGATAACATCCAACATGAAGTTTGCGTTTTGGAACCTGATTCATTGGAGAAGGCATTTAGGTTGGCAAGAAAAATTGAATGTAAAATTATGGCGACAAAGAAGCCTACCACTCACTTCTATAAAGAGGGAAGTGTTGCTACTCCTAGATTTCCACAACCTACAAGGTTGACACCACAACAATTGGAAGAAAAAAGAGCAAAAGGGCTTTGCTACGGTTGTGATAGAAAATACACTAAAGGTCATAAGTGTGCTGAGAAGAAATTATTTTACATAGATTGTGAAGAGGAAGAAGAAAATGAACAAGAAGAGGATATACACAAGGAACCAACCCTAGAAGAGGAAGAAATGAGTCTGACCATATCATGTAATATTGCATTGGTAGGAATTACCACTCCTCAAACTCTCAAGATAGAAGGACATATCAAGAAGAAAAAGGTAATAGTGTTGATTGATTCAGGTAGCACCCATAATTTTATTCATTGTAAGGTAGCCAAGGAATTGAATTGTTTCCTATACCAAGCACCAGAATGTCAAGTGATGGTTGCAAATGGAGGAACTATAAATTTCTCTGGAAAATGCCATAATATCAAGCTAACCATGGGGGAATATGTATTGACTAGTCCAATGCTTTCCATTCCTATGGGAGGTGTTGATGTTGTGCTAGGAGTACAATGGTTACAATCTTTGGGGACGGTAGCTTTTAATTTTCAAGAACTTTTCTTGAAATTTTTTTCAGAAGGAAAGGAAGTCGAATTACGGGGTATTGCAGGGAAGCCAGGAAAGATAATAAGCTATAATGTCATGACAAAGCTTCTAAAGAAAGAACAACGAGGCATAATTTCACAATTATGCTCACTAGAAGTTCCAACATCAAAATCATCTATTTCTGCAGATCTCCAAAAAGTCTTGGATAATCATTCCAAGGTTTTTGAAACTCCAAAAGGACTCCCACCTATTCGTGATCATGATCATGCTATTCATTTGATTCCAGGAAGTGTTCCTCCAAACATCGGGCCTTATAGATATCCTTACTTCCAAAAGAGCGAAATTGAACGTATGATTGCAGAAATGTTAGAGGCGGGTATAATTCAACCCAGTCAAAGTTCTTTCTCTGCTCCTGTAGTATTGGTACACAAGAAGGATGGATCATGGCGAATGTGTCCGGATTATAGGGAGCTCAATAAGCGCACCATTAAAGATAAATTTCCCATTCCTGTGATTGATGAATTATTGGATGAATTACATGGAGCAATTTATTTTACCAAGTTGGATCTTCGTTCAAGATATTATCAAATTAGAATGAAGACTGAAGATATTCCAAAAACAACATTTCAAACTCATGAGGGTCATTATGAATTTTTGGTCATGCCTTTTGGCCTTACCAATGCACCTTCTACATTTCAAGGGTTGATGAATTCCATTTCCAAACCCTTCCTTAGAAAATTTGTGCTAGTATTTTTTGATGATATACTAATCTACAGCAGGTCTTGGAAGGATCATGTTGAACATGTTGACAGGGTGCTCAAACTATTGCAGGAAAAACAATTATATGCAAAAAAATCCAAATGTTTCTTTGGAGTACAAGAGGTGGAATATCTGGGTCAAATTGTATCTCACGAGGGTGTTAAAGTAGACCCTAACAAAATTAAAGCCATTAAGGAATGGAAAGTCCCCACAACCATAAAGAAGTTGCGAGGATTTCTCGGGTTAACAGGGTATTATCGCAGGTTTGTTAAGAATTATGGGAGAATAGCAGCACCTCTAACAACATTATTGAAGAAAGATGCATTTTCATGGACTCCTGAAGCAACTAAGGCCTTTGAACGTCTTTAAGAGGCAATGTGCCTAGCACCGGTCTTAGCTACACCAGACTTCACAAAAACCTTTATTGTGGAATGTGATGCCTCAGGAAATGGAATTGGTGCAGTTTTAATGCAGGAAGGAAGACCCATTGCTTTTGAAAGTCGTCCAATCAAAGGAAAGTATTTACAGAAACCTATTTATGAGAAGGAAATGTTAGCAATACTGCATGCTCTAAAGAAATG
Organism: Pinus albicaulis; assembly: GCA_034641835.2. Taxonomy (NCBI): domain Eukaryota; kingdom Viridiplantae; phylum Streptophyta; class Pinopsida; order Pinales; family Pinaceae; genus Pinus; species Pinus albicaulis. The sequence goes on along the minus strand of CM076576.1, from coordinate 182,416,481 downwards.
GAGAACTTACCTAATGGGAAGACACTTCAAGGTAAAAATTGATCATGATAGTCTTAAACACTTTTTGGAACAAAGACTATCTTCAGAAGAGCAGCAAAAATGGGTCACAAAGATGTTGGGTTATGACTTTGAAACAATATACAAAAAAGGGAAGCTAAATGTTGTTGCAGATGCACTCTCAAGAAAGAATGAAGAGGTGGAAGAATTGCTTTGTGCCATTTCTATTATCCAACCAGATTGGATAACCGAAGTAAGAGATGAATGGAAGAAGGACAAAGATGTATGGACACTCATTCAAAATTTGCAGCAAGATCCTAGTACATCTGATACATTTAGTTGGAAAAATGATTCCTTATGGTACAAAGATCGCTTATATCTTTGTAAGAATTCCCAACTAAAACAAAATATTCTTCTGGAATTGCACACTTCTCCTTTGGGAGGACACTCAGGATTTTTAAAAACTTACCACAGGGTGAAGAAAGAATTTTTTTGGGATGGCCTTAAATCTGATATTCGAAAGTTTGTGGCGGAATGTTTGGTTTGCCAGCAGAATAAAGTGGAAACAATTAAGACCCCAGGACTTGTACAACCTTTATCCATTCCAAGTCAACGTTGGGAGGAGATTTCAATGGATTTTATCACAGGTTTACCTAAGTCCGAAGGAAAGAGTGTCATGATGGTGGTAGTTGATAGACTTACCAAGTATGCACACTTTTGTGCATTATCTCATCCATTTAAAGCAAGTACAGTTGCTACTACATTTATGGACACAATTCAAAAGCTACCTGGAAACCCAAGGGTTATTGTGAGCGACAGAGATCCCATTTTTACTGGAAATTTTTGGACGGAGTTATTTTCTTGTTTGGGTACTCAATTAGCTCATGGCTCATCTTATCATCCTCAATCTGATGGTCAAACTGAGATAGTAAATAAATGTTTGGAAGGATATCTTCGTTTTTTTGTATCTGATAAACAAACACAATGGGTCAAGTGGTTACCTCTCGCTGAATGGTGGTACAACACTTCCTTCCATACTGCAGCAAAAATGACCCCATTTATGGCACTTTATGGATATCATCCACCATCGATCACATCATCTTTAAGGGAAAATTCGAAGGTTCAAGCGGTGGAAGATCACATCGAGCATCAGCAAGAAGTTCTCCAACTCTTAAAGGATAACCTGAATTTGGCACAAAATCGAATGAAACAACAGGCAGATCAACATCGCAGCGAGAGAAGTTTTGATGTAGGAGATTGGGTATTTTACGGCTACAACCATACAAACAAATGTCCCTCAAGCAAGCTAAGAAGGATAATAAATTATCGCCAAAGTACTATGGTCCTTACAAGGTGTTGCAAAAGATTGGTACTATGGCATACAAATTGGAGCTTCCTGCTTCTTCACAAGTGCATCCAATTTTCCATGTTTCATGCTTAAAGAAGGTTATGGGTGAAAATATTCCAGTTCAAACAATATTGCCAGAACTTGACGAGGAAGGAAAAATCATATTGGAACTTGAAGCGGTCATGAAAACAAGAACTCGGCAGCTATGGAATCGATCAATTTCAGAGTATCTTATCAAGTGGAAGAACTTACCCACTGAAGATTCTACATGGGAGGATGAGAATTTTATACAGAAGCACCCAGAGCTACTCAAGAGTTGAGGACAACACTTTTTTGAAGGAGAGGGGCATGTTAGATCCCTATATTACTAGTATATTCCCTTATTGCTGTTAGTGTAACCCCCTTATTGTTATTAGTGTACCCTTGTAACCCCCATATTGTTATTATTGTGCCCTTAAATTATTATTGTTAGGTCGGCTAGTATTACATTGTGGCCCCATGGACTCCTATATATATAATGGAGGTTTTGTAATTTGAATCATCCAAGAATTTTTCATTCATGTAATGTATTGGAGGTTTCCCCCTTGAAATGGCTTATTTCTAAGGCGTTGTTATCTCTTTTCTTCTCTTTTTAGAGCTAGTTCCACAACACAATACATTACCCCGAGGGTAATAGGCCATTGAATGTCCCAAGGAGATGTGATACTTATGACAAAAGTCCACCATTTTCTTGGACATAAAAGCAACAGCATTATCTGTGATGATTTTTCTAGGAAAACCAAATCTAGAGAGGATATTGGCTTCAAGGAATTTGATAATCATTGAGCTAGTAGCAGTTATGGAAGGGATGGATTTTATCCATTTGGTAAAGTAGTCTGTTGCAGTAAGGATCCATCTATATTGCATAGAGGATAAGGGGTGGATTCCTCCAATGAAGTCTAAACTCCATTGTTGAAAAGGAGGCTCAACAGAGAATGGCCGTAAGAGAAAAGGCAACAAATTTCTTTTACCTTCAAAAATTTGACATTTGTGACAGGTGGCTACCATTTTGTGGATATCTGGGAAGAGAGTAGGCCAGTAGAAACTAGCTCTAAGGATATTGTTAGCAGTGGTTTTCCAGTAGAGATGCCTCCACAATCCCCTTCATGGAATTCCTTCATAACCCTCTCTACATCTTCCTTAAGCAAACATTTAAGAAATATGCCCCCATAATATTTCCAGTACAAGACCTTTTCTAGGATACAAAATTTTACAACTTTCAATTTCAAGAACCTAGCTTTAGTTTTGGACAAACCAGGAGGAGCATTTAAATTAGATAGAACATATAATATATCTGCGTACCAAGGAGAATTCATGAATGCTTCCTCATTATGTGGAGTCGGCAGCTCCTCTTGTTCATCCAGTGAATGGATCATGTTGATGTCTAGTGCTTGAAAATTGGTTTAAGCCATCAATTTGGCTAGCCCTTGTCCCTTGATCAGTATGGTGGGTCTAATCTCTAAATCATACTCCAGGATAACAACAATCCATTTTCCTCTCTTACCATCAGGGTTCTACGTTAGGATGTCTTTGACAACTCTGTTGGGCACAAAGGAAATGATATGTGAATGTAGGACATAAACCCTGAAATCCTTCAGTGATTTGACCAAAGCAAAGGCCTACCTTTCCATGATATTGTACTTTAAAGTTGCATCTCTCAAAGCTTGGATGAAAAAAGCTATGGGCTGCTCCTATCCTTCCTTGTTTTTCTGTAGCAATACAACATCAATAATGTGTTTTGATGCAAAAGAGAAAATGATAAAATCCTTGGTGAAATCAGGGCTGATCAGGACTGGTGCATTAGTGAGTGTCTTCTTTATGAATTCAAAGGACTGTATGGCCTCCATGGTCCACTTAACTCCTGAATTTCTCTTGAGCATGTTGGTGATGTTTCTCAGTAGTTATGCAAGGTTTGGTATAAAGTTCCTCAAAAAAATTATCTTGCCAATGAAGGATTGGAGCTCTTCGATGTTTCTAGGACAACCAATCTGAAGTATTCCCTCAATCCTGCTGTGATCATTTTTAATTCCTTCTTCAAATATAATATGACCCATGAGCTTCCCTTCTTCAAGACCAAATAATGATTTCTTGGGATTCAGAGAGAGTCCATACCTTGTGCACTTTTCGAAAACTCTTCTCATACGGGCCAAATGTTCTGCATCAGTTCTTGAATATACTATAATATCGAGAAGGTAGATCACAATGAAAAGGCCGATTTCCACTAAAAAAACAATGTCCATCACTCTCTAGAAAGTGGGACCAACATTAATTAATCCAAAAGGCATTTTCAGATACATGAAGGTCCCCCAAGGAGTAGTAAAAGTTGTTTTGTGCTGATCATCAAGATGCACCAACACTTGGCTATACCCTGAAAAACCATCTAGCAAAGAAATCCTTCTGGAGCCCACTACCTTTTGCAATATGTGATCCATATTTGGTAAATGTTAGTTGTCTTTAGGTGATACCTTGTTCAAATTTCTAAAGTCAATGCAAAGTCATCTCTCACCTGTTTTCTTTTTTACAGGTACAATTTTGGAAACCCATTCAGAGTATCTAATTGGGACTATTATTTTGGCATCATACATCTTCCTGACCACCTTCTCAACCAAGGGCATTAGGACATGATTTATCCTGCGCAGTTTCTGTTTGAAAGGCTTTTGTTTCTCCTTGACTAGAATCTTGTGCCGAATAATATTAGTATCATAAGATTTCAAGTCTTCATAGCTCTAGGAAAATACATCAATGAACTCCTTAAACAAAGCAATGTATTTATGTTTTGTAGTCACTAGCAGTGTATTTAATAACTTTATCATCCTGGGATTCTGCTCACTTCCTAGATTGCACTCCTCAATGTTTTCTTCTGTAGGTTCTATCTTTTGTTTTCTAGCCACATCATTGAAATTAAATAGTTCCTCCAAAGGGAGAAGTCCTCTAGGCATGATGTTATCTTTTAATTGGAGCACTTAAAACTCTTCTTTTTCTAGGTCTTTATGTATCTTTGTCATATGTAAGTCTTCATTTTCTAAAATATGAATATCATAATTATGAGGAGGTTCATCCCTGCACATTTATTCTTCAGTGGGACAATCTTCTTCACCATCTAGGTCTATGCTGGAATCTTCAAACTCAAAGTTAGATTGCAGGAAATTTTCAATATGTTTGTGATTTCAAAAGACCTGCCAGTATCTCATATTATCAGGGACTATTGGGAAATGTTTAATCTGCATTATATATTTCTTTCTGGGATGAGGTAATTGACAAGTGCTGGCTAAAAATGCTAAACCATTGGCGAGGATATTTGGATTCCTTGGAATTGCAGCAAGATCATATTCTTCAAATGTTTTTAGGAGGTCAAGGGAAACATTCCTGTATGATCTCAATCAAGGATTCTTGGCTGAGTATTCTCCCTGATTTGTTTGATAACCAGCTTAGAATCTCCATGAACAACATCCTTTTGGCTCCTAATATTTTCAGCAATTGTAAACCCAAAAGGATTGCCTCATATTCTTCTATGTTGTTGGTGCACTGAAAATTTAGTTTGTAAGAATGACCCTCTAAGTGGTTATTTCCAGTATTGTAGACCCACACTCCTGCTCCCAAACCTTCTTTGCCAAAAGAGCCATCAAAACTCATGTTCTAAAAAGGTTCATATTCAGACTTGTGTCATACAATTTCCATTTTGTCTTCTTGTTCTCTATTTTGGTCCTTTTCTTCTCCAACTACTTATTCATTATTGTCTTCATTGTTGTAAAGAATGAATGAGTCAAGGTTAGAATGAACATAGTAAAGGGGGTAGTTATGTGGTTTTTCTTGACTGCTCACCATGTATTTCATTAAAGTCTCCTTATACAATCTTCTTTGTTGGCCAAACACTTGTATGGTAGCATAAGTCATATCCATTTGGAGGGTCCCTTGAAGATTGGCTCCCCATGAGCGTGATAAAAGCATGCCATACTTAGGAAGGATGTCAGCCACTACTATATCCATTACTAAACTCTTGGTTGGTATCTGGGCTAAAGTAATACAAAGATCTTTGATGAGGCCTAGGAATTTGACCTTGTTGGAGTCAAATGAGTACAAATATTTATAGGGTCTAGTTACCTCAAGACCAAGTTTCTCCATAACAGCCTTTGGCATAAGATTATGCGATGCACCTGAATCTAACATGGCATTATGGAGTAATTTTTTTTTTGGTAAATTAGACTAATTCTATAAGAAGACCGAACAACGTATGCTACAATGAGATTAAAAACAAGAGAGGGTAGATATCCAGGTAACCAAAAATGATGAACAATCAACCTCGGTCCCACGAATAGCCAAGAAAGAAGCAAAGAGGGCCTGGAAGGTGAACATGGGGGCTAAAAAACAAAAACCAAGTGTCTACCTAGAATGGGTGGAGTCCTTAGTATGACATTTCTTTCCCTTCATTTTTGATACTCTGACCCAACCATCCAAGGGTGGGTGTGCTAGAACCACTTGAAGATTATTGATAATTGAAGGAGATGGCTCCTTATCTGAGTCTAAGGAGGAGGTTTCATGAGATTTCTTCTGAGCACTCGTTGGACCGTTGGGTTTAATAGGATTTGTTGAGGTCATGTCCTTCTCTTAATTTGCCTCTTCCTCATCTGCTTCGATTTCTTCCTCATCCTAGCTAGAGGAGACGATGTCATCGATGGGAGGCGGTGCACAAGGTTTCCATCTTTTGGATTTTGATTTCCAGTTTCTCTTCTCCTTTTGAGTAGGAGAGGAGGGGCAAGAGTTCTGGAGGTGCTTTGTTTAATGACAATGTCGGCATCTGAAAGTTTTGTTCTCATAATCCAAGGTCTGTCCAATGGAAGTCTCCAACCTTGAGAATGATTTTATTGTGCAGGCCTTTGATGATGTCTATTTCAACACAGATTCTTCCATAGGTCTATAAGCCTGCTTCCCCTCTAAAGGTGTCCATGTCCAAGAAGTGTCCCAGGGTGTTTCCGATTCCATGAAAGACTGAGAAGTGCCAAAGATGAGTAGGAAAGTTAGGGAGCCGGACCCAAATAGGTAGCTTGGTGATGAAGGCCGTGGAGGGATCAAAGTTTGGGAACCATTATGTGAGGAAAAGCCCTACTTTTCCCTAAAACCAGGGTCCCAATGTTAGGACTTTTTGATAATCCTCACTGAATTCAAACATAACGATGAAAAAACCCTTTGAGCAAAAGAATACCCTGGTATTATTGGTCCAAGTGGAGTGGATCCATTGATATATATTTTTTGTGCGAGGCCATAATCCATTGAATCAGAAAATGATGGCCTTTTCTGCCATTAGTTGATTCTAGTTATCAAGAGTTGGATGGGTGAATTCAATAGCTGGAGTGACCTCTAATTTATCCACAATGAATGGCTTGGGAGCTTCAGAGGTCTGGGCAGCTTTCTTGGGGTGTTGCACATGGACTACATCCTTGTAATAGAGTGTTTGTGAAGAGGATGGATGCTCGGGAGCCTCGCCATGCACAAAAAGGATTAAAACCAGAGAAGCATTTTTCTCTATATTATAAAAAGAGAGAGGAAGGGAGTTTTTGAGCTGCTTACCCCTGTACAAAAATATCTGTAGGGTGGAAGGGATCCCCTGCTTTTGTTTGAGGTCTTGTGCTAGGCTCTGCACCATATCTATGGATCGAACCCAGTAGAGCAGGGTTTTACCACAGAGCATGGAAATCTGAATCTGGAAGGCATGAGCATTGTTTTGGCTTCTGGACCCTAGGGGTACATTATGGAGCGAGGGCTCAAAGTTTCATACATCTGAGGGAAGAGTTGCGCAACCTCTCTGCGTTTCCAAGACTTTCTTCTTCATCGATCCTTCCGGAGGTTCCGCATTGACTCGAGCACTCTCATTTATTGCATGAAGGGTCCTAGCTTCTTTCAATAGTCCCTCAGAGCTGGAGGCCTTCCCCTTCCTGTTTGCATGGTTGCTGAAGGTATGCAGGTGGGGAGAAGCCACCCCCATACCTACTACAACATATGTGCAGCTTGCATGGAGTGTAGTCGTTATTGTTTTCACCTTTAACTTCGCGTTGCCTCATGCGTCCGTGTGTGCTGGAGCTGGCTTGAGATGGATCATAGCCAAGCTTGACCTCTGGACGCCGTGTTTCGCAGGGCTAAGTAGTGGCTTGACGACGACGGAGGGAAGGTAGTTGTCAGTGGAAGGGCTCCTCCCCATACTTGTTTCAACATTTGTGTAGTTTTTCCTGATATTTTTTGTTTGCCTACAGCTCACGTCCTCAAGTACTGGAGTTGTCTTGAAATGAAACAAGGCCATGCGTGACCTTTGGACTCCATGATCCATAGGGCCAAGCAGAGGCTTAACAGCGACAGAGGGAAGGGAGACGATGATGAAAAGTTTAGGGTTCATTTTGGGCCCAGAATTAAATTCCAAAAATGGCATTATGGAGGATTTTATCATGAACATTCAGACTGATATAAAATGGGGGAACACCTCCCTCCTTGGGATTTACCATTTACTTCTGGCCCAAACAAAATTTCACGTTTATCATCATTCAGATTGACAGTGTCAGTAATTTCTCCTATGTTTAGCACCTTTAGGACCTGAGATCTGTATATATCCTTGTTTACCAATTCAGTGAGAGGAATTGAGATTTTTATTTTAGCAATTTTGTTCTCAATGCTGAGTGGTGTCTATACTTTGGGAATATTTGAACAATCAGTCTTCTCAAGAACTATTTTTGCAACAATCTCAGATTTTTGACTTGTGGTAAGGGTATCATCTTGAACGGTTTTGACAGGGCCGATAGCTGGTTTACTAGCGCTACTTTCTACATCATTCTTTCCAGGTATATTAAAAAATTTCTTTGTACTTTCTGCTATTTTCTTGGGATTAGTTTCAGGGACCTTTTTAGCAAAATTTTTGGAATTCTTTTTCTTGGAACTATCAAATTTTTTCTTGCTTCTAATATTATATTGTTTATGTACCTCCATGATGGAAGTCTCAAACCCTTGTTTATAATCCTCATGCTCTTCAAATTATACTTCAATTTGAGTCAGAGAAAATAAACCGTGTTCTTCTTCACTGAGGAAAACATAATCCTCTTCATTAATTCCCATTAGATTAATTTGACTTTCTTATAGTTCTTCGACCACTACCTCATCTTCATCAGCATAATTCTCTTGGAATGGAAGCTAAATTTTCTCGTTAGGGTCTCTCTGTTCTCTTTGTCTTATTTGAGGGGGGTTTATTCTAAGGTTTTGGTTTCTATTTTGAGGAGTTGGTTTCTATTTTGTGGAGTTGGCTGATTATCCCTAGGGATATCTCTCTCATTCAGGTTGATCCTCTCCATTATTCTCTCCATAGTTCTAACCAGGTTATCAATCTTTGCATTAGATGTGGAGGCTACAGGATCTTCCCTAATAGTAACTCTCTTCTCATTTCTCATTCTATCTCTCTTTGCAAATAGGTTGGCTTCTACACTTTCTGCACCCCTCTGCATTTATTCTAATGTAGTAGGATCTCTTTCTCTAAGCTGATAAGCCATCTCTGGATCGAAACCATCTGGGAATTTCACAAGGGCTAAGCCTTGTGGGGGTTTCATGTGAGCGGGGAGTGTGTTGTATACACTGTTAAACCTAGCACAGTAGTCTTTGACACTCTCTCAAACATTCCTCTTGATGTTTTCATATTTTGACAAGATTTGAAGAGGGGTTTTCTTAACTTCCCATCTATTTATGAATATGTGGTGAAGGGCAAGGAGGTCATGGACATTATTCAAATTCAATCCTTTAAACCATTTTCTTACTTATCCCACCAAAAATTGAGCAAACATCCACAACTTGACACATTCATCATCTATCTCTTGAAGGTCAAAACAGTCATTCATTTTATCCACATGTTGTTGAGCAGTTGCAGGACTAGTTCCATCAAATTGTGGGATTTTTTACTGATAATCATATGGCATAGGAACCACATGTAGTGGTAGAACCAATGGAGCATACCAGGCTGCCATGATTGGTGGTGGGGGAACCCAAGGGGGGCTAATAATAGGAGGGGTTACCAAGGGAAGTGGAGGGTTAAATGGAGGAAGGTGGATAGTGGGTGTATGAGTGGAGGTTTGGACACTCTAGTGGGAAATTTTCAAGGAAATGGTAGGAGATGTATATACACCTAGATGGGTTGACTGATGATGAACAGACTTGGAAATAATAGAGGGAGATATTGTAGTCAAAGCAGATAATTCTAAAAATTGTTGAAGGTAGGCATCATCAATAGTTGAGTGAGTTCTGCTACCAGATCTTGGATGGAGTCAAAGTGTTACAGAAGTCAAAGGTGAGTTTGGGTGGATGTGGAGACTTCCCTAACTAGACTTTTTTGTAGGATAGATGGGTCAAAAAATGTCTGGGCTATTCAATTCTGAGATTTGGTCCTGAATAAGCTCTGTTAAAAATGTAAATTGAACTGGATTTCCTGCAAGGTTGCAAGGTTTTCAGGGAGGGAACTTGCTATGTGAAGGGTTTTGCTGACAGTTTGACTTCCGCTTTTGGGGTTTTTCTTAGAATTTTCTCTGGATTTTCAACTATTGCAGGAGGGTTTGGGTCAGGATGAGATTTGGTGAAGATTATTATAGGAGCCAAAATTTAGACCCAAAGCGCAGACAAGCTGAACAAAAAGCTAAAAAACCAATCTTTGGGAAATACTTAAATCGCATAATGTTTTGAATGGGGTTTCTGAGTTCTAATGAAATTTAATATTTTTCAATAATTCCCCAGTATGGTCGCCATTATGTTGTGGCCCTATAATTTATAATATTGGCAAGAATAAACGATAAAGGACAACATCAAACCACTTTGGAATCTAGGACCTAGCCTTCCTAGACTCAGAGAGGGCTCTCTCTATTTGTTATTTAATTTTTCCTTAATATTATGAATGCTGATTTAGGCTAGTTACAGTGATGTTGGGATTGGTTGTTTTGAGTGATTTTGTTGGTTTGATGAGCAGGTTTACAGGGACTAATCCATTGGGCTATGGATTTTTTGTGCTATACAACACCCCCCATTTATTTTAATGAATGGGGACCCTTTATAAATAAATAGGAAATTTATTTTTATCTTTAAAACAAAAAAACTTAGGAAATAAAGTATTCTTTGATTTTTCCACTTTATTCCTTACTAAACATCGCAAACCGCATATATTACAACCTAAAATACTTGCAAATTCTATAATTCATGCGAGCTATGAAATGCGCTAAGCCTTTTCCAAAGTTATGTTTTAAAAACTTGCAAACGCTTGGATTATCGTTATATTTCCTTGATCACATCGCACCTCATTTAAAAATGATCAACTTGTAAAGAAATTCAACATAAGTCATGATTACACGAACCTAATGAGACAAAAACAAAGAAATAAATATAAAGCTCTAAAGTCTTATAAAGCACAACCGTTTGAATTTTTGAATGTGCATTTCTCATTTTGCATAACTTAACCAAATGCAAACTCACTACCGCTAAATATTTGCAACATGTGATTTGTGCAAATCACATTTCGTAGAAGTTATGGTTAAACATCACAAGTGGTAAAAGTTATATGTTTCGATATGTGAACTAATGACATTGAATTACTCAAGCATGCCAAATGACTTATGTCATATCAAACTGAAATTCTAGATCTAACGTCTTAAGTTGGTTGATAGATATTTCATGCAAAGGTGTAAGAGATTTGATTTTGAAATGATTATTGATGATTAATATCATATTTAATAGATTTATATCTATTTGTGCATGTTTGATATAAACGATGGATTTGTCTCTATTCTCTCTATACTTGTAATATTCGCTCTATTTAGTTGAAATCAGGAAACCTCTTAACATAGTGAAGACGATTGAAATAAACACGAAAGGAAAAGAAAATTTTCAAATGCTGCCTACCGAACACTCAGACATGTCTCCCTTATTTTCAGTCACCATCTGCAACAAGAATTGTGGTAATTCATCATGGGAGGCAATGTATAAGCTTTTCGAACACAAAAATCCAAGGGTAATAACCAAAGTCGCTAAAACATGCACGACAACTACTTCAGACGTGACTTACTTCGATGCTGCATGTTCATTCGTCCAGAAGGTAGCCAAAAGGAAAAAAATTCTCCCTTATGCAGACATGGTTAAGTGGGTAATTGACCACTTAAGCATAGATGACAGAAAATTCAAGGATTCAAAGGGAGAAAACATAGGGTTTTTTAGGGCAGAAGATTTACAAGTAATGTACCATGTACCCTCCCTGCAGCAAAAATATGACAAGGCTTTTCTACAAAGCTTTAGATCGGAGCATCCAGACCTCATAAAGGTCATCAAAGAATGGAAGGAAGACTAGGGAAAGCTGAAGCGAGATAAACTCGGTACGTACCCAATTGCCCAAATTCCTTCCCCTTATTCCTATGCTGTCGATATGTTGTGTAGATTTTTTTCCAAACCTGATACCACTAGGTTTTAAATAGATTGGGTTCCATTTATTGACATAATCGTCAATTCCTTAATTCTGAATTGGGAAAATATCCTATCTGAAATTTTAGCCAAACACATCACAGAATATAGGAATAAAAGAAATGTTTCATCTAGAGAAATACCTCCCTTTTATATGTCTTCCTATGTCATGGACACAATCTTCTTTTCTTCTAGTTTTCCTACCATGGGATGGAAATGGACTACCCAAGACCCTACCGCAATCCACATCTACCATAAAGCCCTTTGGGATTCAGACTTCCATCTGCATCTTTATAAAAAAATTCATCGATTCATGTTGCTTATGCACCAGATGATATATCATAAAAATGCCCCTAGGGTTTCTGAAGAGGCTAGTGCAAATATTCTTTATGTGGCTAGGTGGTTTGCAAAGGATAATTTTACATATGTCATATTATTCGGGAGTTATGCTTCCCCCCACATCTTACCATATGATGTCCCTGATAATTTTCTTGCAAGAGAGATAGCCTACCAACTTGTTAATGGTATTACCAAACAACTGAAAGATGCTAAGAAGGCTGTTTAGCCTAAATTCCCTTTACAGTGTGGTAATTTTTCACTTTTTGATATTGGCCATACCTACAAGGAGGTTTCAAATATTAATATATTGAATTTGGAAGTGATGCCAAAAAGGTTGTATAATCCAAATGATGTAATCAAAAACTACATCACAAAGCTCAAAATGAAGCCTTTTGTAAAGGAAATACATGGATTTGATGATCTCTTCCAAGGCATGGAAAATATTTTAGATATAATCAAGTTTGCAGCCAGTAAACTTAACCAAGATAATTTGGAAGCCTTCCAAACATACAAAAATAAGATACTAGAGAGAGTTCCTCTCAACTTGTTAACTATTGAAGATGTTAGCAGACCTAATCCAAGTATCAGCTTGGATAATGAATAAAGAGAAATTTTTGAGGATGAATTAGGTCAATTAGAGCATCAATCTCACAATTTGGATCATTCTGAAAATGAATCTAAATCGATAAAGGATAGCCCAAAAAAGACAATTGATTAGGTAATCCAAGAGATAGAGATGTAGGAATGAAAAGAAAGTAATGGAACAGAGTCAACTTCTCAAGAAGTTAATCAAAGTCATGACACACTTGATCAGTCAGAAAAGTCACAAACAAAGAATTTAAGTAGTGAATGGGATGAATTTTATGAAGGAATAAAAACTCCTAAATTCAATCCCAATGCTGATCAATTTACTAGTTTTCAGACACCTGAACATTCCCAAAAGATAGTGGAAACTATTAATCCACTACAACAAGTTCCAGAGATTCATGATCGAGAGATCATACCGGCCTAACCTACAAAACAAATAGTTTTACAAGTTGAAGAAATTCCTTCGTTGGATATCTTCTATAGTCCTAGTTATAAGGTTGTAGTTAAGAGGAATAAAAGGAGAATAACTCATTAAACAGTCTCAAACGTCACAGACGAATGTGTTGACGTTTTGTGGAAAGAATCCTTAACTGATCCTACTGAACATCTAACTAAATTATCACAGTATGTAGGGGCATATGCTACCACCACTATTGATAAAGCTACTGAAGTTAGAATGTTTATGAAGAAAAAGGAAGACATAATACAAGAACTAGAGAGGTTGTTAGATGAATAAAAATCCAACTCCAATGAGCAAATGAAATCAAATATACCCCAATTTCAAAAGGATTTTGAAAAGCTTAAATTATAGCATCAAGAAGAAATCTCTGAGAAGCAAGCACAACTGGAAGCAGCAATGACCCGGTTACAAATCCAACCACAATTAGAGAAATTTATAAAAGAAGCATTGGATGTAAAGACTAAGTTAAAGCAACAACAGAAAGTATTTTTCCATAAATCTTCTATTATTGACTCTTATTTTGACTCAAATAAAATATTGATCCAACAAGTAGCTATCAAAAAACTTGAATGTGATAAGCTCGAGAAGAAAATCAACAAACACATTCAATGGAAAGTATCAGACTCAAGAAAGGAAGCTAATCTAGCCTAGGTATATAAGTTTCATAAGGAGATCCTATTCAAATATTCAAAAGCACAAATCAAACAGGTAAAGAAAGCAATAGCGAAAACATCAATATTATCAAAGGAAATTATTGAATCTGTATGTGAAAAGTTGGTGAAAGAAGAACTTATTAAAGAGTAGATGTCTGAAGTGTTCTCAGAAGTAAAACAACTAGAAATACAGTGGAAGCAAAAATAAAACACACAGGATGAAGTAATTAAAAGGGTAAATAAGTTTGATTAAGAAAATTATTGGAATTTTATGATCAAACCTTATCATCAATGTCAAATCCTACAGTCCTTAACAGATTCAACAAGAAGATCGTAGCCAGTAATTTCAAACGCAATATTCAAGGGACAGGTCAGATAAAATATTTCATAGCCATCTTAGCTCAAGCCCATGATAGATGTTTGTCAACTTCGTGACCAAATCCAGAATAAAGGGCGAAATTCATAAATCAAATTGTTACTTTATTTTCCTAGATTGTATTTTAAGTTAGTCTTACGAGGATGGTTGTTTGAAACCTCCTCTATATTTCTGTAATAATATATTTTAGAACATAGTTAGTTTAGTATTTAAACCCCTCTCATGCATTTAGAGAAGGGTCTAGAAATTTTTCAAAAACATTTGCAAAGAATGCACTATTGTAAGTTTGTGAATGCTTTGATGAATTAATGGAACACATCTGTTATCTTTTGACAACTAAAGTTTTTTAACTAATGGTGCACTACTGTACTCTTTAAATTACTTAAAAGTGAAGAGGATCAGATCAATTACTGTCAGTTTATATGAGTAGAAATTCATACATATAGTACTTTTATTCACTTGTATTAAGTCTTACTTTATAGATTGACATGCATCTCTTTATTGCATTATATATTTGAAACGTTATTATAGATGAATGTTACATGCACTTATGTTCTAATATTTGTCTGTGATTTCTTATAAAATATATAATCACACATATGAATGCGATATATTTTCCACAAATTTTCTAGTCAAACTACTTTGTTATAAGAATAATCTTACATAATGTTCATCTCTTTCAACTGTTAAATGATCTATATTACTAACAGTTGAAGGATATCTCTTTAGATCGCATAAAGGAAGAAACATATGATATATTAAATAGTTTATATATATTAAAATCACTCTCCATTTGCATGTTGTTTAATCAAAACACACCCTCAAAATCATCCTTATTGGGAAACTGGTCCCATTAACCCTAGTCGGAGCCACTATACCAAATGGAAAAGGAGCTGCTTTAAGGTCCGGACCGAGTGGTTTTCCCCCATGTTTTGGAAATGGAATTCTAAGTCCTCAACATTCTGGCTCTAGAAGGAGGGCCTTGTGCATGGAAAAAAGGTCTGATCAATATAAAGGTAAATCTAAGAGTCTCTCTCCCTCTAGATCCCCATCAACTTCCAAAAAATTATCTAGATCTACATCTTTGAAATCTGAAGTTTATCATCCTCCTCCTAAGTCTCTTAGTGATAATCAACCCATACTATCTCCTGATTCCCATCAAGCTTCCCCGGAAATTTAGTATTTGATATAAAGGTTAGAGAGAGTATCTATTTCTGCTGAAAATCCTGAATCTTCTCAAATGTCGGATATCAATATTTCATCTTCTTTACAAACTTGAAGAATATTAACTCGATTAGAAAGTAAAAATACATGAATTATTCCTTTTGAATTTCCCATAGATAGTACTTGAAAGTGACTAAATAGGACTCAATCAGAGTCAATCGCCAACGAGATCTTATCCCATTCACCTCCATTACCTGTGCTCACTTCCACAACTTCCATTCCAATAATCAGTGTCACTTTGACTAGTTCTTGTACTCAAACTACTATCCCTTCAACTAGTCCTAACACTCAGCCTGCCTTTTCTTCAACTCAAACTCCACCCAACCAACCTATCCAAAATCAAATGGTAGGAAATCCATGGAATAATCCAGGGGCCGTAAATATGCCCGCTCCTCTTCACGCTCTTCCAAAAAAACCTGAAATATGGTTACCTAAATTTAATCTTGATGATGGTCTTTTGGCATGTTATCACTCCAGTAAATTCTTAAGTTGTGGGATTTTGTTTTTTAGTTAAATAATACTAGAGGTAACCACAAACCTACTTCAAACTCTAGGATCTAGCCTTCCTACGGTTCAAAGAGGGCTCTCTCTTTCGTGTTTAACTTTGTTTTAGTTTTGAATATTAGGCTAGTTATTAAAGTGCAATTTGGTTTGGTTTTGTTGGATTTGGTGGGAAAATTTCACTTGGAGGGTAGATAGAGGGAAATCTACTTGTCCATTGGGCTATGGATTCTAAGTAAAGCTAAAAAAACTGGGATCAAGGCCTAAAAGGTCAAATGTCTATAGAGAAAGGTAGATAACCCTTGGAGATCTTGGGAAAAATGGTTTTTGAGATGGTGTGATCAGGATAAAGGGCACTTAAGGATCCTTTGATCTGGAAAAAGGAAGTAGAAGATAGAGGTAAAATGGGAGAGGGAGCAATTAAGAATTCCCTACACTGGAAATCAGAAGAAAACAAAGAAATGATAACTGGTTAAAAACAGGGTGCTATTAATATGTCCTGTAGTAATACTCCTAGTTATACATTCATATTTAGAATTAAAACACAGATGTATGCATGTAACAAAAGAAGTTAACAATGACAAGTTTAAGAGACTACTTCACTCTAGATAGCTTATCACAAGGATCCTAAATTATGATGCCAAAAAGGTGATCTAGTCTGCTACTTAAAATTGAAATCCAAAGCCTTCAAGTCAACAAAATATCTATAGTAATCTCTAGCAATTTTATTCCACCCAAAATACTTCAAAGAGTGAAGTATTTATATAAATGTCTTACAAAATATCCTAGATGACTTCTAGGAATCAACTTAGGAAAATTAAATATCTTACAACAATAATAGTGACATCTTGCTCAACAAATAGCTAGCTATCCTGTTTTATTCAAAATAAATAGAAATTGTTTCAAGATAAGAAGCAATTGGCTGCTTATGTGTCTTCTCTGCTGGCCTTTTAGATATTTTTAGAATCTAGTTGCCTTCACTAATACGCTTTCTCGCTGATACTCTTTAACACTTATACTCTTTAACTTCGAATACTCTTTACCTTCAGTAAAACTGCCTTCTTGTTGGAAAAATCAGTTTTGACTGTGAAATCAGCAAACATAATTTTTCTTCTTCATGTTTTTGCCTTTCTTTCTTCATAGAAAATCAGTCAATGCTTGCCACTCTTAATTTTTAGGAATTCTAATATTCTCGATTTTCCTAAAATTCTGATCGGCCTCAGTGTATCGGGAAAATGTGGGCTTGATGATAAATAAATGCTTGATCTCATACTGCAAATAAAACAGATACTCAAAACTTTTTAACAATACTTTTCCTGTGGGAATATCTTGGCCTGTTGGCTTGTTCACTTTCTCTTTGGCATGTTCTCTTATCTTTTTGTCATAATAATTTTGTGGCATTAGCTTATCATTGATCACCATGATATCAGCAAGTCCTTTTTGTGTCAAATTAGTGAATTTAACCATGAATCTAGTGACAACAGTGTTCATTCCTTCACATTTCTCTTCAAGTTGCCTCTTCAAATTTATTTTGGTGGTTACTTTCCTTTCAATTCTTCAAGTTGTTGTCTATTCTTGCTGTTGAGGAAATTTACTGCCTGTTCTGGTTTATCTACCAATTCTTCTTGTGTCTTTTGGATCTCTGCCTGAGCTACTAATAGTAACTCCCTCTACTAAAAAATTACTTGAATTGATGGCCAAACATCATGAATGGCTTCAATTACATTATTCCATAAGTAATTTTTAATATATGATATTTGATCCTTGAGAGTTAATTCTTTCTGGAGACTCTTTACCTCTTCACTCAATCTGTGAGCATTATGTTCATGTATTTTAGCATCTATCTGAGTTATTTTACCTTTAGCTGTTGTATCCAGTTTTGGCCTCTTATTGTAAATGATTTTTAACTTTGTCTCTATGGTAGTTTCTACAGTATAAGCTCCTTCTTCTCTGATTCTTTTAGTGGATGTCTCTGGCTATTTAGCAACTTCCAAAGGGTGACTAGTATTCCTTTGGTTTACTGCCTCTGTTAAAGTATTCTCAACCCACTCAATTTGATTAGCAAATTTCTCTATATCTAGCTTTGACTCATGGATAAAGGGTGTCAATTTACATTTTATCCTTAGTTTACTTAATATCCCTTGTGGATCATAATTCCATGGGAAGATTTCTTCTAATTTGTATTCTTGTAATTGACTTGCTAATTCCTTTTCTTCTTCTCTTTGATTACATCTGAAAGGCCCAATTTGATTTTTGAGTTTAAATTGGGTCTTTTTCTTGGCTGTCATAAAATTGATTGAATTAGAATTCAGGATCTGCCTAATGTACTCTAAGGCAAAGAACCTCATAGATGGATGCTTAGGTAACTCGTAGGGCAACAAGTTAGAACCAAAAACTCTGATTTCAATGAATTCCTTGTATAAATACCAATCTCCTACTTTGCTTTGCTCTGATAGCTGCAAACTTCTCTTCATTTCCTCACTGATTCTAAGCTGCTCTGTTTTTGTCAAAATGGTGGTCAATGGATATACAATCAACTCTGCAAACTCTGAATAACTAAACTATGTGCCTTATTTTCTAAGTATAGATGTCCAGAAGACAACTGATAGAGGTTTTCCTTCTATATCCAACTTCTAAAGTGAAATTGGAAAGCTCTCTAATTGGAAAAATAGAAACAAGTGGAAAAGATAGGAGGTATATCTAAATACTCCTTCCAGCTGCAAATTGGTCAATTGAGAGTGAATGCTATCAACTATAAAAGCAACATAATCAAATATAACTAAGGGTGACTGTCCTGGAGAAAAGGTGGACAAAAGTCATAGGATAGACTCATCAGTATGCTCATCTGTGAAATACCCAAGTATGAAGGAAAACATGGAGATTACATGCCTTGAACCTTCAGGGAACTTGGTAGTTGAATATGGAGGGTTTAATTTTGGAGTTTCAAAATGCAGGGGCATGAAAATTTGGAAAATCATAAACCTTTTAGGAAAGTCTAAGTTAATGTACAACTTAATGAGGGCTTCAATAGACAAAGGGACTGCTTGGGGATCTGGTTGAAGGTGCAACATTTGGTTTATTGATTCTGTTGTAATGGTAAATAGGACCTCTTTGTTTGCATTGACAATAACTCTTTGTTCAAGAATGTAGTACTGGTGGTAGAGTTTGATCATTTCTTGACAAGGGTGAGTCAAGGGAACTACATATTTTGGAAAATTGGATTCCCAAATATGAACATCTTCTTGATCATCTAGGGATTTTTCAAAACACCAATTGTGGATATCTAATAGATTGAACTCAACTTTAGGATCAACTATCTTGTAGTCAATGTTAGCTAGGGGAATATGCTCAATATCAACAACTGGGGGTTGTAATGGGTTGGTTACAATTGCAGTATTTGGAGTCATAGCAGGAGTAGCTTTAGGAGTCTTGGAACCTTTAGATTTGTTTCCGCTCTGTTTTTTAGGCATTTTGTTGGCTTCTACAAGTTTAAACTATTTGCAGAGGAAATTTTACTATAACAGAGGCTCGATTAGGAAATTTCAGCAAAAGAGAATGTATTTTTGGATTTTATGCTCAATTAAGTCTCTCAAATGAAGTTCTGAGGCTAAAAACTGGTCTAAAACAGAAAACAAGGGTTTTCTGAGTCTTTTGATTGTAAATTGGGCTAAAACTCTGATAAAAAAGGTTTTCCAGAAGATATAGGGCACCTGTAGAGTATTTATGGCATTTAGAGCTTGAAATTGACCCTAAAACTATGAGAAAATGATAATTTTCTTTGAAAATGGTGCGTAGCGGATTCTAGGATTCCTGGAAATTTTTTTCCAGGGTTTTGCTTGTTTCTAGGAATTTTAGTGCAATTGAATTTAATAAATTTCTTAATCTTAGGACAGATTCTTTTCTTTTAAAAGGTTTTTTCAATGGACTTTAGGTTAAATTCTGAGAAAAACACATGTTTTTACGCAGGTATGGGTTTTAACAGGGTATACTTCAGTCTTCTGGTTGAATATATTGCTTTTGAGGTTGAACTGGAGCGATATAGCTCCTCAACAGTCTTTTATAGGTTTCTTGGACAATTTCAGAGGTTTTGGGCGTTGAAAATGGGCATCGGAAGCTTTTTGTAGTTTTACACAGTCAGGGAAGGCAAAACACTGGTTTAAATGTGAAAGATAGTGAAATAACGCATTTACAAAGGTTTTATAAAAAATTTGATCGTACTAACCCTTGACATTAAATGCACATCGCGTCACGGCGAGAAGTGGTTTTGGAATTATTGAAAGGACAAAGACCGATGGTAATCTCGTGGGTTTTTAGTGGTAATCAGTTTTAATCAAAACCCACGCGATAGAATTAAAAGAGGCCACGTGGAGGGGAGGGGTTAACAGGAAACAACTTCTTTCTCATGGATTTTGCAATGGAGCGGTTGGGCATGTAATCTATGTGATATCGTTCCTCAACCGTTGGATCAAAAGTTTTGAAGCAAACGGTGGAGATCTTATCGAGAGTTGTGTCAGGGTGGAAAGGTGGGACCGGGCTCTTGTATAGGTGGAAGGGTTAATATTTATGAAATAAATGTTTTAAGACATTTAAACCATAGTCTATATAGCAGCAGGTTTAATTATGGTTTAAACATTATAATAATGTTTAATACAATATACAAAGGTGCATTTAAACAAGGTTTTTTAAGCCTTATTCATTGGTATATATGTATATGGTTGGGTTAATGTTTTTATTAAAACATTTGTTTAAATGCTTTTAATAAAACATAAACGGGTGGGTTTATACATTGTATTTATATAGTTTTTTCACCTTTTTCAATAGTTTAAAAACTATAGGACGGGATATCTGAAATAACGATAGTTTTAGACCAAAGGGCTTTTGATTTGGGATTTTTTATTTGTGCACATGGATAATATACTTTGGCATTAAACATTATAATAGTGGGTTTTTTGGGCTTTATTAAATATAAGGGAATTAATAATTAGGAAAGGGTATTTCTTAGGGATTTAATAAAATATGTAAAAAGTTAATATGAGAGGGGAGTGAAATATAAAACAAAATACACATTATCTCTTTGTATAACATAATAATCAAGAATTTTCTCATCTTTATATTTCTTTCTATAATACTTAGGATAAATGTGATTTTGTGGGTTTTTATGATTTCTTATGAAGGAATGAAGTTAATTACTCTAGGGTTACATTTTACTAAGTAAGAATGTGTGCTTACTCAGAAAAAAGGGGTTTTAATGTATGAATGAAGGGTAAATGATGATAAATGAGGATTTGACATAAGAACTCAATATTTTCAACTAACCAGTCATAGAGCCTTGGGTCCGGTCCCAACAAAAGTCAGAGAAATGCTTTGAGCCTGTTTGACTGATATCTTAGAATACTAAATACTCATAGGGGAGGGGAAATTAGTGACTTTGCCTGATGGTGTATTATTTACATGATTTCTCAACTGCTTTCTACCTACCTAATCTTGTATTTCTAACATTTTTTCTTCATTTTGCAGGTGCATTTAGACTTGCAACCTTAAAACATTTTCTTTCATAGCATAAAACTAATATAAATCTACCTTATTTCATCCGAGGGCTCAGATTAAATTGTTGAGCTCCTCATTATTCTCTACCCATCTACTAATTTGTCAAGCTTGAACTGTTTGACAAATCTTTATTCTCTATCTAAAACATGAAAAGTTAAGATTAAACTGTTTAACTAATCATGGATTATGGCATTTATTGACACTCTGCACATAATCATTATTTTTGAGGTAAAAGTAAAAGTAGTGGCATTTGGATTTTCTCACTTTCAGGTTTTATTTCTTTTCTTTTGGGGTATATATTTTTCTAAGTCCTTTGATCTTTCTTTTAGGACTTTTACCGTCTTTTTGATTTTTTATTATTTTTCATCTTTTCAAAATATTAGAAACCAACTTGTAGAAAGCAAGATATGTACATATTTACAAGACTTATCAAAGTCAATTCAAAATTTTATGAACCCTATTATTATAGGACCCTAGCAGTGGCTCCACATGGGGATGACATTTCCTAGTGAAATATCAAGAACTCTAAGACTCAGTAGCCTTTGAAATTTGACTTGTGATGATCCTGTAAATGTCTTCTGATATCTGCAACTTTTTCATATTTATGATATTTACTTTTCAAAGCTTAGGGCCTTCTCTTCGGGCTTCAACTTTGCTAAGGAAACATACAATCCAATCTAAAATTTGCAATGTATATTTACAATGATGAAAGTGAATAAAAAATAACTATTGGTTAACTCGGGTGAGTAGTAGTGCTTCAACATTCTGCCATTAAGTGGTCCTTCTTGGAGACCTGTTCCATACAATTATTTGAGAAAGAAAGCATTATTACCTCTATATCCATAAAATACATAAGGCCCTTTCCATAGACAGTCAAATTTTCCATGTTTTCCTTTGTCTTCTCTTCTGGAATCCCATTTTAACACTTTATCTCCTATGTAAAAATCATCCTCTTTAGTCTTTTTATCATAGATTTTCTTGATATTATCCTGAATGACTTAAGATTTGACATAAAATTCTTCTCTTGTTTGTTGCAAGTGAATAGTTTGATTTATCCTTCTTTGGATGTCATTTTTTTCAACTTGTAATTCCTGGATAATTTTCATCACTAGTACACCTAGGGAGGAAGGAAAAAAACATCCATTCCATAAACTAGTTGGTAAGGTGAAGTACCAATGGATTTCTTAGTAGTAAGTCTATCTTCCCATAAGGCATTGACTAACTTTTTATGCCAAGTCTTTTTATTGTCTTCAAGTAATTTTTTGATGATATTTACTAGGCTTTTGTTTGAGGATTCAACTAGGCCATTACCTTGGGGGTAATATGCAATAGAGTGGCCTAGGGTAATGTGGTATTTGCGACAAAAGTAAATCATTTTATTGGATTTGAATGCTGTTGCATTATCAGTGATTATATTTTGAGGGCACCCAAATCTTGAAAGGATTTTGTTTTCTAGGAAGGAAATAATGACAGTATCAGTGGATTTTCTGGAAGGTATTACTTCATACACTTGGTAAAATAATCAGTGACTGTCAAAATCCACTTATGTTGGCCTGAAGAGGGAGGGTGAATTTCACCAATGAAGTCTAAACCCCATTGTTAAAATGGCACTTCAGTTGAAATAAGCTTTAAAGGGAGGGGTAATAATTTCTTCATACCCTCAAAAATTTGTGACTTATGACATGAAGTAACATATTTTTTGACATCAGCAAATAAGGTAGGCCAGTAAAAACCAGCTCTCAGGATCTTGTCAGCAGTAGATTTCCAGTATAAATTTCCTCCACAGTCACCTGCATGAAATTATTCAAGTATATTGTTAGCTTCTTCCTTTAGTAAAATCCCACTATGATCTCTCCAAAAAAGTACATTATCTAAGATACAAAATCTTACTACTTTAAGTTTCAAAAATCTAGCTTTGGTTCTTGACAATACAGGAGGAGCTTGTAAGTTTTGGAGTACAAATATGATATCTGTATACCAAGGTGAGTGTGAAAAGGTTTCACTGATCAATGGAGTCACCATCTCTTCTTGATCATCTACTTGAGCAATGAAATTTATATCTAGGGCATTACAATTGGATTCAACCATAAGTCTGGCTAATCCTTGACCTTTAATGAGCTTGGTGGGTTTTATCTCTATGTCATATTCCAAGATAGTGGCAATCCACTTACCTCTTCTTCCATCAGAACCATCCTGAGTAAGAATGTCTTTAACTATGGAATTTGGGACATAGGCAATAAGGTGTGAGTAGAGAATATAAACTATGAAGTCTTTAATGGCCCTAACCAAGGCTAGGGCTTGTTTTTCCATAATTTTGTACTTCAAAGGGGCATCTCTAAGGGATTTACTGAAAAAAGCTATGGGTTGTTCAAATCCTTGATCATTTTTCTGCAGTAAAACTGTAGCAATGGTGTGTTCTGAAGCAAATGAAAAAATCATGAAATCTTTCTTAAAATCAAGACTTATTAGGACTAGAGTTTTGGTTAAGGCTTGTTTGATAGAGTCAAATGATTGTTTAGCCTAAACATTCCATCTAAGAACTGAATATTTTTTGAGCATGTTATTTAATTCTCTAATTATCTCAGCTAAATTAGATATGAATATTCTTAAAAAATTTATCTTACCTAAAAAAGCTTGTAATTCTTTGATGTTTCTTGGTGGGTTGATGTTCAGAATTGCTTCTATCCTAGCAGTATCTATCCTAATCCCTTCTTTTGAGATTATATGTCCAATTAACTTACCTTCTTCCAATCCAAATAGGCTTTTCTTAGGATTTAAAGAGATGTCATATTTCCTACACTTAATAAAAACTTGTTTCAAATGATCCAAGTGTTCATTATCTGTTTTGGAAAACACAGTAATTTCATCTAAGTAAATAACTAAGAACTTTGAATTTATTTCCTTTGCAAAGGCTATGTCCATAGCCCTTTGAAAGGTTGCTCCTGAATTCAATAGTCCTAAAGGCATTTTTACATACATAAAAGTGCCCCAAGGAGTGGTAAATGTTGTTTTAGCTTGGTCTTCTTCTTGAACTAGGATCTGGTTGTATCTTGAAAAACCATCTAACAATGAAATCCTTGAAGAACCTATTACCCTTTGTAATATGTGGTCCATTTTGGGTAAAGGGTAATTATCCTTTAAAGATACTTTGTTAAGATTTCTAAAGTCAACACACAATCTAATTTCTCCTGTTTTCTTTCTTGTAGGAACTAGGTTTGAAACCCAATCATAATATCTAATTGGTGCACTGATCTGGGCATCATACATTCTTTTAAATTCTTTTTCAATCAAAGGTAATAGCACATGGTTAATCGTTCTCAACTTTTGCTTGAATGGCTTCTGATCTTCTTTTATTGGAATTTTGTGTTGGATTATATTTGTATTATAAGATTTTAAATCTTCATAACTCCAAGCAAACACATCTTTATATTCCTTTAAAATATCAAGATATTTATCCTTTTCTTGTTGAGGTATAATTTTGGAAAGTTTGATTATATGTGGTTTTGATTCTGTACCATTGTTACATTCTTCTATGTCAGATCTTATTGGCTCTATTTTTGGTTTTTTAGCTACATCATTAGAGTAAAAAAAATGCTCTAAGGGAGTTAAACCTTTAGGTAAAAAAATATCCTTAAGATTCACTATATCTGATTCATCTTCAACAATTTCTTCAATCTCTACTTTCTCTAAGCTATCAATATCAGCTTGACTAAATCTAGTGGGTTTATCAAACTTTATTTTATTTACATATAATTCATTTAAATCTATTTCACAATCCAAATCATGATTTGATGTACAATCTGTATGTATAATACAATTCTGAAATTCTCCTACATTGTTCATAAACTTGTAAATCTGTTCATCCTGAGAAAATATTTTCCAATACTTAAGATTATCTGGAATTAGTGGCCTATGTTTGACTTCAGCAGTATATCTGTGATTAGGTTGAAATGGTAAATTACATGTACTAGCAAAATTTGCAAGACGATGAGCTTGTATATTCTTCTTTCTAGGTATAACAACAAACTTACATTCCAAAAAATCATCAGTTAGATCTATGACAGTGTCTCTATATCTGCTCTGTCTAGGACTGTAGATAGAATAAACTCCATCTACTTGTTTTATGATCAAATCTGAATCTCCCATGATTAAAATTCTTTTTCCTCCTGAGTTTCTAATGATTTGGAGTCCTAGGATAAGGGCTTCATACTCGGCCATATTGTTTGTACATTTGAAATTTAGCCTAAAAGCAAGACCTTCAGAATGATTGGTCTCCATATTTGTTATCCAGACTCCTACTCCTGCTCCTAACTTATTCACTGAACCATCAAAGTCTAAATGCCATTGAGATTCATGAAAAATGTTATCATTGTTTGGTTCTCTCTTTTTATCTACTAGTTCACTTTGGATTTCATTTGTTATAGAGTTACAAAGGATGAAAGAATCAAGGTCAGTTGTTGTAAAGTAAATGGGGTAATTTATAGATCTTTCAGCACTACTGACGATGTACTTCATTAGTGTTTCCCTATATAACTTTTTAGGTTGGCAAAACACTAAGATAGTAGCATAAGACATGTCCAATTGTAGAGATCCCTGCAACTTTTCTCCCCATCAGCGAGAAAGTAGCGTACCTTATTTTGGTGGGATATCAGCTACTACAATGTCCATTAATATACTCTTACCAAGGTATTGAACTAGTGTTACACACAAATCCTTAATTAAACCTAAGCATTTAACCTTACTGGAATCAAAAGAAAACAAATATTTGTATGGCCTTGTAATTTCTAGATTCAAAGTTTCCATGATGGCTTTTGGCATTAAGTTATGGGAAGCTCTTGAATATAGCATTGTGTTATGTAGAATTTGATCATGAATGGTTAAACTGATATAGAATTGTTGGAACAGGGTCTCCTACGAGCTGCGAAACTGGTCCAATTTTGTATATTTTTTATTATATTTAGTCTAGCGCGGGGGTTTTGGGGTGGGTCAAAGCCCCGAAAGCATTGTAATGGGCAAAAGGGTAAGCCTGGTGTTCGAAAATCACAGTTTGCGGACCATAGGAAAGTGTAGGCTAGATTGTTATAAATAGAGGAACCTTTTGAATTGTAAGGCAGAAGAAAAAGATGAGAAGATATTGATGCGAATTGTGGCTTAGGAAGTCTGTTTGGGTTTTTGGGGAAGGAATCCTGTTGGTTGTGTGCGCAGAGATCTAGAGTCCTGTTGTGTCTGGACCCTGCTGCTGTGTGCGTAGGCTGGGACGGGTATTGTAAGAGAGAATTGAAGAATTGATGAATAAGAAAGGTTGTTGAGAACTGAATCTATGTATTGTTTATGCAAATTGTTGGTAATTGTTGTGTTATGTGTATTATGAATTTAGCTGCAAAAGTTCTATGTAAGTGTTTTATTGCATCTAGATTTGTGTTGTTATGTTTTATGCAATATTGAGCTATTATCTTGAAAGTATATGATTGTTGAGAACCATAGCATAATTAACTGTGCGCACGTGGATGTAAGAAGGGACCTATTAGCCCTACTCAGGAAGATCTGGGCATCTCGAGGCAGGGCGTAGCTCTGCTTGCATTACCTATCCTTTCTCATGGTGTAGAAACCTAGTTCCAACACCCACCCATACTACTTCAGGTGAGACTTTGACCTGCGCAAGTAGGTCACTGCTGAAAGGGCCAGTAGTATAGGGGTTTGTTGGCAAACCTTGCACTCCGAACCTAGGTCACGACCCCTCGAGCCAACAAATCATTCCGTTGCCGAGACCTCGAGAATTTTGAGAAAGGGATTGGGTAATAACAAGAGAGTACTGGGAACCTAAAAAATAAGAAGTGCAGGTGCGAGTAAATGAGCTCCATTCTAGGCGGAAGTACAACGCGGAGTGGTAAGTACTATCGAACCGATCAAGAAGGGGATAAATTGTTTATAGCCTGTGGAAAGGAGCAGCTGCGCAAAGCCCACCAGCTACACCACCATCAGAACCATGTAAGGGTAAGACCTCGCCCAGAACACCACCAAAAGGAGACATGGCAGTGCACTTGAAATTACGTCTCTTTAAAGGAACCGGAGATGAGAACATGGACCGATTTTGGTTTGTTGCAGACTCAGTATGGATGGCACAAGGTGTGGTGACCGATACTATGAAAAGGGCACGACTGTCCCTGGCCTTCGAGGAGAGAGCACTAGACTGGTATATGTGGTACCTATCTCAAAACGGGAGCACATCCATTAAATATATTAAGGACGCCCTGAAACAACAATTGCGGAAACCTAAGTCCTACTCTCAGATCGTAGTAGATGTGAAAGATTTCAAACAAGGAACAACTGAGTCTGTGTGGGAAGCCGATCAACGCCAAAAGAAAGCTACCAGAGAAGGAGAATTTAAGTATGACAATAGACAACATACAGAATGGTTCATTGCCATGCTGCTCCCACACCTACGCGTATGTATGAGCCACCAGAATTTCGACTCACAAGACAAAGTTTTGGAAGCCGCTATGAAACTAAAAGCCATGCCTAGGATAGATACTTCTTCAGGAGTACAGTGAATCCAGGAGCAGCTCAGGACAATGCACAGGGAGATTCAGGAAATACGACAAGAATTTGGAAGGGAATCTAGCACAGAAATTTGGTGCCTAAAATGTCCAGTATCAGGGCATACAAAGGACCTGTTCCTGAGGAGCCCGGGATCAAGTGAGGGACCCAGCCCAGGATGAAGAGGCCCCAGTGGACCTGCATCCCAGTTCGAGGATGGCCGCGTGGTTGGGTTGCGTGATATCGACTGCTGCCCCCATCTGGGCACCGAAATTCCCAAACAAGAGCAACACTGGTGTCAGTTCTGTCGGTTAGTGGGGCATGATGAGAAGAACTTTCGAACCTATAATCTAGTAATAGATCTGGGAGACGTGTATAAGGTACAGTCAGACCCAACCTTTCCTAAAACCCTCATAGGAATAAATGGCTCCCCCTCCAAGAGCAGGGAAGGAGGCCGAAGTGGAAGCATAGGTCAGAGCCGTGGCCAATGGATCTGCTATAGTTGTGGAGACACAGAGCATGTTCCGAAGGCTTGCCTAAACCCTACAAGACAATCTTGCAAGCATTGCAGACAGTTGAACCATATGCTTGAAGAGTGTCTAGTCTTGATAGCAAAGATACAGGAAAATCATCTCTCACCGACCCAGAAGGTACAGATGGTTAAGACCAAGCTAAGGGGTAAGGGCCTAAGCATAAATGTTGTCACACACAGCGGGCTGGCTACTGCAGGGATTGAGGAGAAGATCGAAACTGGAACGTTGATCCGCAAGGTAATTAGTAAACAAGAAGGGTTGGACCTGGACAAAGCGAGGGAAACATTTATGGAAGCTCGAAGGGACTTCCTCGGGACCACGGCATCTACATCCCTACTCCCTGAAGGGCTTAAGGTAGCTGAGGAGGTCAAACCTTTCCTACAGGCATGTATGAAATTGCTGCAAAACCCAAGGGCAGTGCAAAATCTACAGGCTTTGATAGATAGCTGCGCAACGCGCTCCACCGTGTCCCCCGATATTAAGGATGTACACAAAGTGTACAGGTATCAGAAATGCACTGGGAGGGAGATGCAGTTGATGACCCAGATTGGCAATTATGAGATGGATCAGGTTATATTAGACCTCGGATTGGATGCCAATGTATTACTTAAACAAACCTGGCAATGAATGGGTGAACCAAAGTTGGAATGGTCCACTATCCAGCTATGCATGGCTAATCAACAAAAGATCGTACCATTGGGAAGTTTACAAGGGATTATGGTAGATATCGCAGGAGTAAAGTTCTGGGCTGACTTTGAAGTCATTCAAATCATCAAGGATGCGGACCCCTACCCTACGCTACTGGGATTGGATTGGGCCATCGACATGGGCGGTATCATTAACTTGAAAAAAAGAAGCATGGTGTTCGAAAATAGTGGCACAAGGGTAATTGTACCATTAGACCCTACGGAAGGTAAATGCTACACGGAACCAGTACCCAAGGAGGAAGATGTGGACTATATTTATAAGTTGACTGCGCAAGACGCGAACAACCCAACAAGGGACGAAATACCTTGCAGGGAAGGGGATACTGAATGCTTATTTGATCCCGATGAGGAAGTAGAGACTTGGTAGAACTGATTATGCGACGTCTCTATGCTACGTTGTCTTCGAATCACAAAAAAATTCCGTTGCGTTTCCCTAAAGGAAAAGACCCTGACGAGACCAGGAAGTGGCGGGTACTGCGGGCCAACCCGGGGAAAAATCGGGTTGACCCACGAGAAAGCAGCATTAGAATGCACTCTACAACAGCCATGGGTTTAGGAAGTAGAGCTCTCATATAGCCGCCCCCCTTTAAAACAGAAAAAAAGCTACGATTAAGACAACACGCTCTGGCTACAGCCCCCCTTAAAGCCTCACTTGCACAAACGATAAGATTCTCTTGGTCATGGGTCATGAGTTGCCTAAGAAGCAAGCCTGTGTTGGGGGGGGACATGCAGCTACTACAGATGTGTGACCCTAGTGTAACATATGTATCAAGCCTACCGATGATACGAAAACTAGCTGTTGGAACAATACCCATTGGTAAAAAGCAGAAGTTACCATTGGAAGGAGCGACCTCCGGGCATTTAATGAAATGAATTATGGAGATTTTTTACCATTTCCTAGGGAACCCGCCTCAGATAAATTTTACCTCACCATTTCACGCTTGGGGGTACTATAAAAAGAGAAGGATAGTTCAACCAGAGGTACTGTTTCACTTGCACCACTTTCCTGCCTCATTCGTCTCGTGGAAACACTTGAGAAATCAGATTTTTCATATCCACATTGTCCCTCTCATGTCTGGTCAACCTAGTCCATATGATAGTAGTCACCTAGGGCTGGGATTCATTTTTTGTGCAAGGATGCCGGCCAATAACCCTGCCGAACCTTTAGCCCCGATGGGGCCTGACGTTGAAGAAGTCATGGAGGTTGAGTCTAAATTGGAAGAAGTTCCTCCCACGTCGGTCACAAGGAAAGGCAAGAAAAAGGCACGAGGTTTGGGAAAAACCCCGAAAGCAGTGAGGTGGGATACCGAGAAGCCTAGGACTTCCCCAAGACATGTCAGGTCTCCGCCAGCATCACCTCCAGATCAATACGCACAGGACGGTGCTTTGCCTGCTAACCCGATCGATTGGTTACCTCCCTTCGTTCACCCACGTAGGCCGTCTATGTGAATGAAAAAAAACTTGGATGGCTTGGTCACCTATTTGTAAATCCCCTAACCCCGGGGGAAGTCCCTGTCATCAGTGATCCTTGGAGGCGACTCCACGAGGTCAAGTTTGATGATCACGATTTGGTGGACTTTGAAACCCTCCCTAAATTGGCCCCTGCATTATACTTTGATACAATCCATGGAGATGATGGAGTCACAGTGGTGCCCTAGCACTAGGTATGCGGCTTGGCTGGATCAAAACTTTTGAATCTGCTCCGAATGCCTCATTTTTTCCATTACAACGTCACAGATCGGTTGGCTTACCAGTTTCTCGCCCTCATTCACGAGGGTTTCTTATGGATTCACGACAGGTTCCCTATTGATGCTATGTTGATCCACAAGATTACAAGCCTTCCTATGCAAGGGCCGCACCTGTTAGAGTGAGTAGGCAAACAGTACGAAGAATCTACCGCTAAATTTGTGCGGAAGACCTACGCAGTGCATCAAAATCAGTGAGGGTTTGTGATCCAAACTATCAATGACCTGGCCACACAGATGGGTACTCGGCTCTTAGCCTGCAAGCTAATGAGGAAGTGTCAGGTTGCAACTGTCCCCTTCTATGTGGTTTAGTTGGCCGGCTGGTATGTGAAGGGTGTTTCTTTCAATTGGGCTCAATACTTGTGCGATGAATTTCTGGCTAATGTTTGTGAATCCTAGGAGCAAGGGACGTCCTTCTTCTATTCATGGTTATTATTCCTAATAGCGTTGGTCACCTGGGACACCCCCGAGGAGTCGAACCTCCCTGAAATTCCTCCTAGGATGTGTGATGGAGCTCGGTATGCTCACTTATGGGACTCTAAGGATGTGTAGTGCATCGAGGATAACGAATTTTTTTGGATCCTCTTCCAGAGCAGCATGGCAGCCGCATAAACTCTCGACCCCGGCTGTCCCCGATGATATATGACAAATACAAGAGTGTTGCCATGTTCCAAGTTACCCTACACCATATTCGGATCCACAGCCTCAACAATAAGACATGGACGACACTCCCTTATATGGTAGCAAATGAGGAAATTGACCTAATGATCTTGCTGTGGCCCCCTGCCTAGAAAAAAGGCCTCACAGATACCCGTGGGGAGACCGCAGAACCCTGCTAGATGGCCTTGGACATAGCCAAAAACAGGGATACATAGCCGCCACAGACCATCGCGGCTAAAGCCCAGGTAGGGCCTGACAGAGCTACCACCCCTCCCCCCGGTATGAAGCGGTTAGGGGAGTCGGCACCAGGATCCCGAAAGAAACAACACGCCCACCATGCGCAATATGATGCGACGGCCACACTAATTTATGGTGACCTTGAGAAAATCACGGACAAAGTCACCTTGGCTATAGAAGACAAGTGGGCATTCATCGAGGTTCAATAGAAGGCTACGGTCGACACTCTCTAGGCCAAGCTCCACGCTCTCGTGGCCCAGGCACGAACCCCTTCAGTCGATAGCGGTTCGGCGCTATTCACGAGGGACAGTCATCTCTAGACTATACCTAGCATTGCCCTGGTAGGAACGAAATCCCCAGCAGACACAGGAACCCAACTGGACCTGGGTAGGCTGCCCCACGAAGCCTTACAGGGCCTCCTTAACACTGTCTTCCGGGAGATTCACCATCATGACCGACGAGTACACCAATAGCTTGGTACAACCGAGCACACCATCAAGAAGCAGGCTGTTGATTTGCTCCTTGTCGTGTCACAACAGTCACAGCTCGGAACAGTGATCCACCAACTATGTACAGAGGTTATGGATGAGATCCCGGTCGCGAACACGCCTCAGGCTAAAGTGGAAAAATTGGTTGCGGCCCTCAAATCATCTTGGATGGAAATACACACTGTCAAGAAATAGATGGAACAAAAAATCATTGAATTATAGGCCAAACTGCAGCCCGAAATGCCCCTGGAAGTCCGCACCCAGTGCACCGCCCTAGTCACTAACGTGACAAATGTTATTTCGAGGTAGATTTCCCAAGGTGCCCAGCTTTTGGAATCAACCATGCAATTCTAGACTAAGGTCCAGCGTGATCCGGTTCTTCATGAAATCAATCAGGACTTATAGCAGAAGGAAGAAGCCTTCAAGCAGGTCAGTGCTATGCTGCCCACTTTGGTACCTGCCCAGCACTTGGCAGGGTTGAAAACCAGCAATGATCTCCAGGATGAGATTGAGAAACTCCAGTGTAAATAGCACATCATGGTGGAACATCTGAAGCCTTAGGCTGCCAAAGCCCTCCAAATTTCGCACGATACTGATGGCGCGACCAAGCGACTTACTCAGATCCTTGAGAGTGTCACCGCGGCAACTGAAGGACCGACCTACCAGAAGCTGGTATACCTTGCATAGAGTGTTGCTGCCCAGAGTCAAGAAGTGTTACCTCCACTGATTGCTGCCCTTACTACCTTACGTGCGCAGATAGAGACCACATCACCACAGTGACTCGGGACGAGTCACAAGATTGTGTTGGGGGACTGTTGGAATAGGGTCTCCTATGAGCTGCGAAACTAGTCCAATTTTGTATATTTTTTATTATATTTAGTCTAGCGCAGGGGTTTTGGGGTGGGTCAAAGCCCCGAAAGCATTGTAATGGGAAAAAGGGTAAACCTGGGGTCCAAAAACCACAGTTTGCGGACCATAGGAAAGTTTAGGCTAGATTGTTATAAATAGAGGAACATTTTGAATTGTAAGCCAGAAGAAAAAGATGAGAAGATATTGATGTGAATTTTTGTTTAGGTAGTCTGTTTGGGTTTTTGGGGAAGGAATCCTACCAGTTGTGTGTGCGGAGATCCAGAGTCCTACTGTGTGCGGACCCTGCTGCTATGTGCACAAGCTCGGACAGGTATTGTAAGAGGGAATTGAAGAATTGATGAATAAGAAAGGTTGTTGAGAACTGAAACTTTGTGTATTGTTTATGAAAAATTTTGGTAATTGTTGTGTTATGCGTATTCTAAATTTAGCTGCGAAAGTTTTGTGTAAGTGTTTTACTGCATCTAGATCTGTGTTGTTATCTTTTATGCAATATTTAGCTACTATCTTGAAAGTATATGATTGTTGAGCACCATATCATAATTAACTGTGCGCATGTGGATACGAGAAGGGACCTATCAGCTCTGCTCAGGAAGATCTGGGCATCTCGAGGCAGGGCGCAGCTCTGCTTGCATTACCTATCCTTTCTTAGGGTGTGAAAACCTGGTTCCAGTACCCACCCATACTACTTCAAGTGAGACTTTGACCTGTGCAAGTACGTCACTGACGAAAGGGCCAGTAGTATAGGGGTTTGTTGGCAAACCTTGCACTCCGAACTTGGGTCAGGACCCCTCGAGCCAACAAGAATGGAGGAATTGCACCATCTACATTTTTTCCATTTACATCTGGGCCAAAAGTCAACTCTAGCTAATCATCATTTAGATTTATGGAGTCTTCTTCATCATTCATATTTAATGTTTTAGTTACGGTTGATTTGAACAAGTCATTTTTTACCAATTCATTCAAGGGAAATGGTATTTTAAGTTTTGCAATTTCTGATTGTATGTTGAATGCAGATTGAGCTTTATTGATTTGAATCAGTTCTTCTTTAGTAACTGTAGTTTGTGTTGGTTTGTATTGCTTTTCTTTAGTTATTTTTTCATTTTCATTTGTTTTAGGATTCTCTATTTGTGTTTCCTGTGTTTTACTACTTCTAACTTTATTTTCAGGGATTTTTTGTGAAGTATTAGATGTTCTTTCCATCTTATAATTTTCAGCAGATGTTTTTAAAGCGACAACTTTTGGGTTTGATGTTTTAGGATCAGAAGAAGGCTTTTTGGGATCTAAATTTGTTGTTTTTATAGAATTAGAAGCTTTAGAAGTAGTAGATTTTTGAGGATATTTTGCAGCCTGAGCAACTTCATCAGTAATGTCAACAATTTTAGGGCCTGATGCTTTCTTAGGACTAGAAATGATTTGGGAGGAATTTGAGTTTTGCTTATTTTCCCTCGGGAGAATTTGCAAAACTTTTGTTTTAGGGGCTTCTACTGTTTTATGATTCTGATTTTGGGAAGTTTTCTTAGTAGAAGAATCATTGTTTTTCTTGTTTTTAAGGTTATACTGGCTCTGTATTTCATTTATTTCATAGTCATAACCTTGCTTATAATCAAAGGATTCACTAGAATCTAATTTAAGCTGTTGAAGTTCAAACAATTCTTAATATTCCTGAGTTAAGAAAATGGTATTGTTGTCATCTATTCCCATTATATTAATAGTATCCTCCTCATCATCACTATTATTCTAAGAATTTTCATCATAGTTCTCTTGGAATGGTGGCCTAATGGTTTGGTCCGGGGATGTTTCTTTTGCTTTTCGAGAATTTATATTTTGTCTAAAGTTGGGATTTATGATCTGTTTTTGGTTATCCCACTGAGGTATTATCTCCATATTATCTAATCTATCAATCACTCTTTCTAAATTTTTAGCTATAACATCCATTTTTGTGTCTGAATTTGCATTTTCTTCTTTGATAGTAACTCTTCTTTCATTTCTAAGTCTAGCTTTTCTAGCTAGGATGTTCACTTCTACACTTACTGCATTAGTTTGCATTTTTTCTAATGTATTTGCATCTCTTTCCCTTAATTGGTAAGCCATATCTGTGTCAAATCCATCAAGGAATTTAAGCAGAATGGAATAAGGAGTAGGTTTTAGATTTGTAGGGATAGAATTTAGACACTATTGTACCTTGTGCAGTAATCTTGAACTAACTCATTTGGAGCTCTTTTTAAATTATCAAATTCAGAAAAAATTTGGAGGGGGTTCTTTTTCTTTTCCCATTTATTTAAAAACAAAGTAAAAAAGACAACCAAATCAGTTACACTACCAGCAGCTAAAACTTTAAACCATTTCTTAACTGCTCCTTTCAAAGTTTGAGCAAACAGTCTCATTTGAACATTTGAATCATCAATTTCATAAATTTCAAAGAAGTGTGTCATCTTGGTGATATGTTGTTGAGAAGAATATTGAGTAGTGCCATCAAACAGTGGTATTTTGTTTTGATAGTCTTGTGGCATATCATGAATTTGTTGTGGTAGGACAAGGGGAGAATATCTAGCAACCATAGCTTGAAGCTTAGCTTGACTAGGAGGTAAGGTAGAACTGCTTGGAGCTGTGCTGGAAATGATAGCAGATGAAATATAGATTTTATTTGAAGTGCTAGGAAACGAGGATGATGTTTTTAAGAAATAAAAAGGTGAACTAATGGATATAGTGGATGAAGTGATTGGTGGAAATAATACTCTGGGTTGTAGAGGTAGTTTAGGGATAAATGGATCTGTCGATGAGCTGGTAGTAAGATTTATGAATGATGTGACAGCATAAAGAGATGAATCTCTAGCTGGAATTATTGTGGTATGTAATTGGGAAGCTGAAGGTCTGTTTTCATAAGTCAATAAATGAGCTAATTCAATAGCTTCATCAATATCCTTTAGAATAGTAACATTAATTTCCTCAACTCTGATCTGATAATCAACTTTCTTAGATCTAGAATTTACTGCAATAGATTTCTATTTTGCATTCAAAAATGAAAGAAAACCAGGGTCTAAAACAACAGTTTTTAAATCATTTTTAGACTTGCTTTTAAATAATGAATGCTCAAATTTCAAATCAACATCAATGTCTTGCAGACTTTCTAATTCACTTGGTAATTAATTGACTCTTATCAATGAGATTTCAGCCTCTAAATTTTCTGTTTGTTTTTCTTTTTACCAATTTGGTCTGGGTTATCTACTATGACAGCAGGCTTAGGATCCGGGTTAGACCTGGTATAATAGGTTTTCCTAGAAGCCAGAATTACTATTTTTCAATACCCACAACCTATAAAAGCAAGCTTAAAGTAAAATGATGATTTAAATGATTCCTTTAAGACTAATTTTATGACTGAGGACTGGTTATTTCCCTAGTATGGTCGCCAGTAAGTTATCACTCCAATAAATTCTTAAGTTGTGGGATTTTCGTTTTTAGTCAAAGAATACTAGACGTAACAACAAACCTACTTCAAAATCTAGGATCTATCCTTCCTAGGGTTCAGAGAGGGCTTTCTCTTTAAATTAAATTTGTTTTGGTTTTGAATATTGGGCTAGTTATTAAAGTGCAATTTGGTTTGGTTTTGTTGGATTTGGTTGGAAAATTTCACTTGGAGGGTAGATAG
The DNA here is from genome assembly GCA_034641835.2 of Pinus albicaulis. NCBI lineage: Eukaryota > Viridiplantae > Streptophyta > Pinopsida > Pinales > Pinaceae > Pinus > Pinus albicaulis. Next base: position 182,379,528 of record CM076576.1, on the reverse strand, counting down.
AGGGAAATCTACTTGTCCTTTGGGCTATGGAGTGTAAGTTAAGCTAACAGAACTGGGATCAAGGCCTAAAAGGTCAAATGTCTGCAGGGCAAGGTAGATAACCCTTGGAGATCTTGGGAAAAATGGTTTTTAAGATGGTATGATAGGGATAAAGGGCACTTAAGGATCCTTTGATCCAGAAAAGGGAAGTAGAAGATAGAGGTCAAACGGGAGAGGGAGAAATTAAGAATTCCCTACACCGGAAATCAGAAGAAAATAAAGAAATGATAATGAGTTAAAAACAGGGTGCTATTAACATGTCCTGTAGTAATACTCTAGTTATACATTCAGGTTTAGAATTAAAACACACATGTATGCATGTAACAAAAGAAGATAACAATGACAAGTTTAAGAGAGTACTTCACTCCAGATAGCTTATCACAGGGATCCTGAAGTATGATGCCAAAAAGGTGATCCAGTCTGCTACTCAAAATCAAAATCCAAAGCCTTCAAGTCAACAAAATATCTATAGTAATCTCCAGCAATTTTATTCCACTCAAAATACTTCAAAGAGTGAATTATTTATATAAAATGTCTTACAAAATATCCTAGATGATGTCTAGGAATTAACTAAGGAAAATTAAATATCTTACAACAATAATAGAGACAGCTTGCTCAAAAAATTAGCTAACTGTCCTATTTTATTCAAAATAAATAGAAACGATTTCAAGATAAGAAGCAACTGGCTGCTTATGCATCTTCTCTGCTAGCCTTTTAGATATTTTCAGAATCTAGTTGCCTTCACTGATACTATTTCTCGTTGATACTCTTTAACACTTATACTCTTTAACTTCGAATACTCTTTACCTTCACTAAAACTGCCTTCTTGCAGTAAAAATCTGTTTTGACTGTGAAATAAAAAAACATAATGTTTCTTCTTCATGTGTTTTCCTTTCTTTCTTCATAGCAAATCAGTTAATGCTTGCCACTCCTCATTTTTAGGAATTCTGATATTCTTGAGTTTCCTAAAATTCTCATCAGTCTCATTGTATCGGGAAAATGTGGGCTTGATGACAAATACATGCTTGATCTCATACTGCAAATAAAATAGATCCTCAAAACTTTTTAACAATATTTTTCCTGTGGGAATACCTTGGCCTATTGGCTTGTTCACTTGCTCTTTGGCATGTTCTCTTATCTTTTTGTCATAATAATTTTGTGTCATTAGCTTATCTTTGATCACCATGATATCAGGAATTCCCTTTTGTCTCAAATTAGTGAATTTAACCATGAATCTTATGGCAGCAGTGTTCATTCCTTCATATTTCTCTTCAAGCTGCCTCTTCAAATTTATTTTGGTAATTAATTTCCTAATTTCTTGGACAGTATTTGTTTTATCATTTATTTTCAATTCTTCAAGTTTCTGTTTGTTCTTGTTGTTGAGGAATTTATTAACCTTACTGCCTATTCTGGTTTATCTGCCAATTCTTCTTGTGTCTTTTGGATCTCTGCCTGAGCTGCTAATAGTAACTCTCTCTACTAAAAAATTACTTGAATTGATGGCCAAACATCATGAATGGCATCAATTACATTATTCCATAAGTAATTTTTAATATATGATATTTGATCCTTGAGAGTTAATTCTTTCTAGAGCTTCTTTAATTCTTCACTCAATCTGTGAGCATTCTGTTCATGTATTTTAGCATCTATCTGAGTTGATTTGTGTGTCTTCTCAAGATTTTCAATTATCTTGGTCAATCTATTGATTTCATTGGTCTTCAAGGAAATCTCCTCCATTTCCTTTACTAGTTGACTGCTCTCATCTGTAGGTGGAAACACTGTTGTAGAAGATTTAGTTACTGAACTAGTTGAAGAAGTCACTGACACTATAGTGGCCAGTGGCTCTTTTGGTGCCAATTTCTCTCCTAAAGTAGATGGTACTGTTGCTGTGATGACTGGGATAACAGTGGGAATGACTGGTTCCTTAACTATCTCTTTTTCTTGGACAACTTGGCCAATTTGTACTTCCATTTCCTTGATTTGAGATGTTAGTTGAAGTATCAAGCTCATCATTTCATCTTTCTCCTTTTGATCCTATAAAACTTCCTCTGTTTTAGGATGCTCTCCTTGAGGAATCTTGAGTTATTTCCTCAAGGCAACTATGTCCTCATTTTTCTTTTTAACCAATGCTTCAACTACTTTGATGTTTGTAGGATCATATCCTACCTGCAATACTAACTCTTCTAAGGCCTTTATCCTTATATCCTTTGCATATAGTGAAGCTTTATCCATATTCATTTGGTCCTGCATATTAGAAATGGTATTTTGAAGCCTATGAGCACTCATAGCTTTTGTGGTCAATGTGGAATAGAGAATCTTTGATGTTTTCCTGTGAAATTCAATCTGATCCAACTCATGGATTTTATTTGTGGCTACTTCCATATCAAATTTTTTATAGTCAGCCACTGTCTTGGGCACTGGTACAGTGGGATGTAAGACCGACATAATCAATTTTTGAGTTGAATAATCAAAGGCTGATAAGAATCTATTTTGATTACTTGGCTTCTACTTTAAGAACTGAGAATATATTTCAGTCTTAATTTCCTCATTCTTCAATTTGATTTTCTTGTATTTTTACTTAATGTCTAAATCCTTCTCCTCAGCTGAATATGAGGAAGAAGCCTCCATACTTTGTTTCCTTTCCATTATCTGTGCATCTTCATTATTCAACTATTCTTGATTATGAATTGGCTCACTAATGATAACAATGGCTACATTGGTATCTGTTTGTGTAGTGTTGGTATTCAAGGGTTGTGTTTCCTCAACATCTATTCTTATTTTACCTTTAACTGTTGTATCCAGTTTTGGCATCTTATTGTAAATGATTTTAAACTTTGTCTCTATGGTAGTTTCTACAGTATAAGATCCTTCTTCTCTTATTATTTTAGTGGATGTCTCTGGCTATTTGGAAACTTCCAAAGGGTGACTATTATTCCTTTGGTTTATTGCCTTTGTTAAAGAATTATCAACCCACTCAATTTGATTAGAAAATTTATCTATATCTAGCTTTGACTCATTGATAAAGGGTGTCAATTTACATTTTACCCTTAGTTTACTTAAGATCCCTTATGGATCATAATTCCATGGGAAGCTTTCTTCTAATTTGTATTCCTGTAATTGACTTGCTACTTCCTTTTCTGCTTCTCTTTGATTACATATGAAAGGCCCAATTTGATTTTTGAGTTTAAATTGGGTCTTTTTCTTGGCTGTCATAAAATTGATTGAATCAGAATTCAGGATCTCCCTAATTTACTCTAAGGCAAAGATCTGCATATATGGATGCTTAGGTAACTTGTAGGGAAAAAATTTAGAACCAAAAACTCTGATTTCAGTGAATTCCTTATATAAATACCAATCTCCTACTTTTATTTGCTCTGATTGCTGCAAAATTCTCTTCATTTCCTCACTGATTCTAGGCTACTCTATTTTTGTCAAAATGGTAGTCAATGGATGTAAAAACAACTCTGCAAACTCTAAATAACTGAATTATGTGCCTTCTTTTCTAATTATAGATGTCCATAAGAAAACTGATAGAGGTTTTCCTTCTATATCCAACTTCTGAAGTGAAATTGGAAAACTCCCTAATTGGAAAAATAGAAACAAGTGGAAAATATAGGAGGTATATCTAAATACTCCTTCCAGATGAAAATTAGTCAATTGATAGTGAATGCTATCAGCTATAAAATCAACATAATCAAATATAACTGAGGGTGACTGTCCTGGAGAAAAGGTGCACAAATATCTTAGGATAGACTCATCAGTATGCTCATCTGTGAAATACCCAAGTATGAAGGAAAGCATGGAGGGTTTAATTTTGGAATTTCAACATGCAGGGGCATGAAAGTCTAGAAAATCATAAACCTTTTAGGAAAGTCTAAGTTAATGTATAACTTAGTGAGGGCTTCAATAGACAATGGGACTGCTTAGGGATCTGGTTGAAGCTACAACATTTGGTCTATTGATTCTGCTGTAATGGTAAATAGGACCTATTTCTTTGCATTGACAATAACTCTTTGTTCAGGAATGTATTACTAGTGGAAACGTCTGATCATTTCTTGACAAGGGTGAGTCAAGAGGACTACATATTTGGGCAAATTGGATTCCCAAATATGAACATCTTCTTAATCATCTAGGCATTTTTCAAAACACCAGTTGTGGATATCTAATAGATTGAACTCAACTATAGGATCGGCTATCTTGTAGTCAATGTCAGCTAGGGGAATATGCTCAATATCAACAACTGCGGGTTGTAATGGGTTGACTAGAATTGCAGTTTTTCGAGTCATAGCAGGAGTAGCTTTAGGAGTCTTGGAACCTTCAGATTTGTTTCCACTCTATTTTTTAGGCATTTTGTTGGCTTCTGCAAGTTTAAGCTGTTTGCAGAGGCAATTTTACTATAACAAAGGCTTGATTAGGAAATTTCAGCAAAAGAGAATGTCTTTTTGGATTTTATGCTCAATTACGTCTCTCAAATGAAGTTTTGAGGCTAAAAACTAGTCTAAAATAGAAAACAGTGGTTTTCTGAGTCTTTTGACTGCAAATTGGGCTAAAACTCTGATAAAAAAGGTTTTTTAGAAGATATAGGGCACTTGCAAACGATTTCTGGCCTTTATAGCTTGAAATTGACCCTAAAACTGTAGAAAAATGATATTTTTCTTTGAAAATGGTGCGCAACGGATTCTAGGATTCCTAGAAAAATTTTGCCAGGGTTTTGCTTGTTTCTGGGACTTTTAGGGAAATTGAATTTAATCAATTTCTTAATCTTAGGAGAGATTATTTTCTTTTAAAAGGTTTTTTCAATTGACAGTAGGTTAAATTCTGAGAAAAATACCTGTTTTGATGCAGGTATAGGTTTTAACAGGGTATACTTCAGTCTTTTGGTCGAATTGATTGCTTCTGAGGTTGAACTATAGAGATATATCTCCTCAGCAGTCTTTTACAGGTTTCTTAGGAAATTTCAGAGGTTGTGGGTGTTGGAAATGGGCGTCAGAGGCTTTTTGCAGTTTTACACAGTTGGGGAAGGAAAAACACTGGTTTAGACGTGAAAGATAGTGAAATAACACATTTACAAAGGTTTTATTAAACATTTGATTGTATTAACCCTTTGACATTAAATGCAGGTCGCATCATGGTGGGAAGTGGTTTTGGAATTATTGAAAGGACAAAGACTGGTGGTAATTGCGTGGGTTTTTAGTGGTAAGCAGTTTTAATCAAAACCCACGTAATCGAATTAAAAGAGGCCACGTGGAGGGGAGGGGTTAACATGAAACAACTTATTTCGCATGGATTTTGCAATGGAGTGGTCGGGCATGTTTCTACACATTATCGCTCCTCAACCATTGGATCGAAAGTTTTGAAGCGAACGGTGGAGATCTTGTTGAGAGTTGCGTCGGGGTGGAAAGGTGGGACTAGGCTCTTGTATAGGCAAAAGGGTTAATATTTATGGAATAAATGTTTTAACACATTTAAACCATAGTATATATAGCGACGGGTTTAATTATGGTTTAAAAATTATAATAATGTTTAATAAAATATACAAAGGTGTGTTTAAACAAGGTTTTTTAACCCTTATTCATTGGTATATTTGTATCTGGTGGGGTTAATGTCTTTATTAAAACATTTGTTTAAATGCTTTTAATAAAACATAAACGGGTGGGTTTATACATTGTATTTATATAGTTTTTTCACCTTTTTCAATATTTTAAAAACTATAGGGCGGGATATTTTAAATAACGATAGTTTTAGACCAAAGGGCTTTTGATTTGGGATTTTTTATTTGTGCGCATGGATAATATACTTTTGCCTTAAAAATTATAATAGTGGGTTTTTTGGGGTTTATTAAATATAAGGGAATCAATAATTAGGAAAGGGTATTTCTTAGGGATTTAATAAAATATGTCAAAAGTTAATATGAGAGGGGAGTGAAATATAAAACAAAATACACATTATCTCTTTGTATAACATAATAATCAAGAATTTTCTCATATTTATATTTCTTTCGATAATACTTAGGATAAATGTGATTTTGTGGGTTTTTATGAATGTTTATGAAGAAATGAAGTTAATGACTCTAGGGTTACATTTTACTAAGTAAGAATGTGTGCTTACTCAGAAAAAAGGGGTTTTAATGTATGAATGAAGGGTGAATGATGATAAATGAGGATTTAACATAAGAACTCAATATTTTCAACTAACCAGGCATAGAGCCTTGGGTCCGGTCCCAAGAAAAGTCAGAGATATGCTCTGAGCCTATTTGAATGATAGCTTAGAATACTGAATACTCATAGTGGAGAGGAAATTAGTGACTTTTCCTGATGATGTATTATTTACATGATTTCTCCACTGCATTCTGTAGGAATTTACAGGGTAAGTTCCGTTGATCAAGAACCAAAGGTCACCGCTCACAAACATATCACAAATCAGTACACCAGTATAATCAGGTGGTTAAAATCCTCAAAGAGGGAAATAATCCACGCCCTGAGCCAACGCGGCCACTTCAAGGAATTTATTAATATAAAAAGAAAAGTTACATATGTTTCTCTCACAAACAGCTACCAGACAAATGACCCTCCATGCTCTTTAAATAGAGATCATGGACCAATTGGGTGTTAAGCCACGGATCAAGTGCCATTAATATCGAGGTGAGAGATAACCATCGGATCACTACAAATCGTGATTGTCAGATTATAAGATACAAATGTACATGGTAAAGAAACACACTTTACCTAACTCTACACTATACTAAGTTATTCTTAACTATTTCCTATGTGTCAGAATATCCTAACATCCCCCCTTAAGAACAACTTGGGATAGGATTGAAGGATTTACAAAGGTGACACAAAGGGAGCCTATTTCCTATGTGTCGAAATATCCTAACATCCCCCCTTAAGAAAAAATTGGGATAGGATTGAAGTATTTACAAAAGTGACACAATAGGAGAAGGAAGGAGGCATTAGAGCCTATCCCCCCTTAATGACAACTTTCCTGAACTCCAAGCATGGATCGAAATTCAGTACACTTCACTTCTGTGAGAGCCTTTGTAAAGATATTGGCTACCTGATCATTGGTTGGACAATACCATGTAGGAATTTACAGGGTAAGTTCCGTAGATCAAGAACCAAAGGTCATCGCTCACAAACAGATCAAAAATTAGTACACCAGTATAATCATGTGGTTAAAACCCTCAAAGAGGGAAACAGTCCATGCCTTCAGCCAATGCAACCACTTCAAGGAATTTATTAATATAAAAAGAAAAGTTACATATGTTTCTCTCATAAACGATTACTAGAAAAATGACCCTCCATGCTCTTTAAATAGAGATCATGGAGCAATCGAGTGTTAAGCCATGAATCAAGTTCCGTTAATACCGAGGTGAGAGATAACCGTCGGATCACTAAAAATCGTGACTGTCAGATTATAAGATACAAATGTACATGGTAAAGAAACACACTTTACTTAACTCTACACTAGACTAAGTTATTCTTAACTATTTCCTGTGTGTCGGAATATCCTAACACCTTATACCTACCCAATCTTGTATTTCTAACATTTTTTCTTCATTTTACAGGTGCATTTAGGCTTGCAACCTTAAAAAAATTTCTTTCAAAGCATAAAACTAATCTAAATCTACCTTATTTCATCTGAGGGATTAGATTAAACTGTTGAGCTCCTCATTATTCTCTACCTATCTACTGATTTTTCAATTTTAAACTGTTTGAAAAATCTTTATTCTCTATCTAAAACATGAAATTAAAACATGAAAAGTTTAGATTAAACTATTTAACTAATCATGGATTATGGCATTTATTGACACTCTGCACATAATCATTATTTTTGCAGTAAAAGTAAAAGTAGTGGCATTTGGATTTGCTCACTTTCAGGTTTTATTTATTTTCTTTTGGGGTATATATTTTTCTAAGTCCTTTGATCTTTCTTTTAGGACTTTTACCCTCTTTTTGATTTTTTATTATTTTTCATCTTTTCAAAATATGGGAAAACAACTTGTAGAAAGCAAGGTATGTACATATTTACAAGACTTATCAAAGTCAATTCAAAATTTTATGAACCCTATTATTATAGGACCCTAACACGGCAGAAGAACACATTGAAAATTTTATGTTAGCCACCAATCTAAATGGAGTAGTTGAAGAGGATTGCATTGTAAGATTATTTCCATATAGTCTAAAAGGACCACAGGATATTAGTATTTTTCACTACCTTCCCGCTCTATAATACAGAATATCGACCGAAGAACAATTTCTAGCTAAGTTTGGGGATGCTAGGACCACTGCTACACTCATCAATTATTTGTCAAATCTAAAAGCTAAAACATGTGAGAAGATAAAATATTTCATTTCAAGATTTAATAAATTACTCAATAAAATTCCTGCTACAGTAGTTCTTGGTGTAGAAGTTCAAATTGAGTGGTATATTTCATCTCTTCCATCCAATATAGTTATTTTTTTTGATAGAGCAAAACTGGCAACATTTGCAAAAAACATGAAAGAATCTCTATCTATAGAGAAACACATAACTGCTCTTGAGAAAAATAATTCTCAAGAAGATCGAAAATCAAAGAAGGTATCTTTTAAATATGATTCTAAAAATAAGCTGCCAAAATATCCTTTTGACATAGAAGGTCTTCAAAAAGTTTTGAAGACTATGACAAACGAGATGGCAGATATCTAGAAACAAGTCACTGAAAATGCTAGCTCAAAAAAGACCTTAAAAAACTTTAATAAAGGACAATCCTCTAATACTCAACCTCTAAATATCATATCTAATGTTGAATTTGATCAAGATACAGAGAAAGAGCAAACAGAGGAAGAAGAAGATGACAAAGAAGAAGAATTTGAAATAAATGGAATGTGGGATTTCATCCTACCAAATGAAGAACAACATGAAGCTTTATCTGTGAGCACAAGGAGAAAAAATACTACTGAAGCAGCACAGCCAAATCAACAGCAAAAGATTTCAACTCCTGTTAAATATAAATCAGTAAGCAAAAACTCTACTTCAAAGGCTACACAAACAAGTCTCGTTGACCATAAAAAGTAAATAGCTCGGGTTTGAGAACGGGCGGCCAGAGTCATCACAGGGTACATGGATCAGTTATATAAGACGCGACTAAAGAAAGCTAAATCGAAGGCTAGAATAGAAGAATTGGAAGAAAAAGTGCAGCTGCTGCAAATAGATAAGGAGAAGATGTTCTCCTTGGCACAACAGGTAATGGATTGCAAACCTCCTGCACATAGCTATGCCTTATTCCTTCACGAGAAATTTCTTTTCTTTTGTCTAGAAAGTATATATAAGGAGATTTAGCACGAAATCGAGGATCCCATTCAATTTCTCCGTATTTTAAAAATTCACGATATCATAGGACAACACTTAATGTGTGAGATCTACATGCATGGGTATTTCTTAAGGCATCATCAGTCCTTTAACCCCATTCCATTCATGGGGGACATCCATTTAAGAGCCTTCACCTCTTATACCATCAATCAGATTAAGTGGAGAAAGGCATGGGATACATTTGAAGAAAACCAAGTTGGAAGGCCATTAATGATGAGGAAAGAGCATGGCCAATTCTCAAACATTTATAACAAGAATTATACATTTTTATAGATTGAGGGCCACAAAGAACACATGTTGGTAACCAAAAAATGGTGTGTTGACCTATGTGTCATCCAGATTATGATTTTCCATAAGGTGTAGAAATTAGGCTGAATAAATCACTTATTCAATGAAGATTAACCCGATCACACATCAATTTCAAATTGCATGCATAACACATAATCTCTTCTACGATTAATTGTCACATGCGGAAAGAATAGAAGCGATAGCACATCAAATCATCACACACATTAACACAGTATGTATGGGGAAAGCTTATAGCTGAAAACCCCTCAGCTATTCTGTATATTAGATGGAGAGAACATGCAGCAAATACATATTACAAACTCCTCACAAGTACTCAGTACTATCTCCCAAAGCTACACAAAAACTAGCTTGGTTTTGAACAAGTCACAGGTTCAAAACACACCCACTAATCTCCCTTCCTCTATTGCGCAGTCAAGGCTGGTCTAAATAGAGATCCAAGTTCGAATCTCACTGGCTCCAACTGTGCAATTGTCATTGGTAATTTCCTCCAAGTGTGGTGCAAATCTCATGCACAACTAATGTCGCAACTGATAGCTAACTCAACCCTTTAATCTACCTCTTTCACTTGTCGCCACTGAACTGTCCATGCACTGAGTTAAGCTGATGTGTTCTTTAGTTGAATAATGAGTTAATAATTAGTGAATTAAATAATATTTAATTCACACAACTCATCTCTAGTGTATTAGCCAGTTAAACTAAATACAGCTAGTTCAACTAGTTAACCAGAACACCACCTCCATTAACTCCTCAATCAACTCCACCAAAACTCTGCCACATGAGTCTAACTGAAGTCTAACATGCAATAGCTCACTTAACTCATAGGAAATTCGAATTTCCTTATGTCAGCTGCATGCCCCACCTCTGGGGGTCAAACTGAAGTGCTCCAAGAGGATAAACTGTTGTTTATAGTCAAAATATTATTAAGGGTAAATAATATTTGACTTCCATATTTTTAGGAGAGGCAGTCTAAAAATAGCCTGTGACCTAAAAATATGAGTCTCATCTATTTTTACCAACATATCGCATACTTCAAGAATCTCATACATGCAATCCCTGAACCATGCTCCATATGTCTAAAAATAGACATAGTCTAAAAATAGATTTTTCGACAAAAATCACATGTGTGGTCCCCACCTAGTTTAGGTGATCACTTTCCAACTAGGATCAGGAAAGATGTTTCAGGAGGCCTCCTTCACTATTTCTTGTTGCCATTTTCAACACTCCCTCTCAACAAGAAAGGAATGTCATTGCATGCGACATGCAACTCCATGCATTCGCCCTGCAACCTCCACAAGCGCCATGCAACTCCATGCATCTGCTCTGCAACTCCTCTGAAACTGAATAGGCTCCAAACAACTCAATCGGTCTTGATGCATCTAGCATCTATCATCAAAGTCTTCGACTTCTGCTTGGCCAACTGCACATGTCATCAGGAACCACTGCGCTGTTGAACTCTTGCACCCATGCACTCTTGCCGCCTGGCACCTCCCAACTCTGATCCGCGCTCCAGTGTCGACACGCATCACTTTGGTTGCATCACTCCAGGCGATCTTGCTGCGCTGCGGCTGCTGGGCACACCCTCGTAGCCAGGTTCAACTCATGAGATCCACACCATCTCATGAATCTGCCCAGAAATCTCCTCATGGGATTACTCATGCATGTCGCCCCACCTCATACCTGGTGGTATAACTGCATGCACTCCCTCTGCCCGTCTGGCACGAAATTTCTCTGCATGAGTGGTTTCTTCCACTCCATGATCCTCTTGTGGCTGCTCCACACCCCGAGGTTCACTTTCACCTGCATGCAAAACCCGCTCCCTCTCAAGCTCCAATTGCATGTCTTTCTCGCCTGCATGCAACACTTGCTCCCTCTCAAGCTTCAGTTGCATGTCTTCCTCCCGCTTCCCAACAGTAGGAAGCTCCGTAGACATCCCATCTACTTCAAGTCTGTAGAGATTCTTGGCTCGAATCCCAACCTTCTTGACTTGTCCCGTTGCCTTGTGCCGAAGGAAAACTTTCCCTTCTCTAAAGACAACTTCATACCCTTTATCCTCTAACATTGCAACTGAGATCAAATTCTTTGTTAGACCTGGTACATGTAATACATCTTGTAAAAGAATGAGTTTACCTGACTCCCTCTGAAAGGTTATGGTACCAATGCCGGTCGCATTGTATCGTCCACCATCGCCCAACTCAACATGCATCTGGAGACCTTTCTCCACCAAGTCACTGAAAAGATTCACATCTCCCGTCATGTGAAAGGAAGCGCCACTATCAAAGTACCACCCCGATCCCAATGCACTAGAAAACATGCATGCGATCAATGAGAAGTCCAGCTCAAATTGCGAGGCAAGAGCCTCACCAGCTGCAGATCCAGCAGCCTACTTGTTCTTCTTCTTCTTTGGGCAATTCGTGGCGTAATGTCCATGATCGTGACAGTGAAAACACTTCACTTTGGACATGTCACGCTCTTTACCATCCGCACCGGATTGAGAAGCCTTCTCCTTGCCCTTCCCCTTCCTTGCTTTGGCAGCCAAGGCGCAGTCTTCTTCATCAGCTCCCTTTGACGAAGAACCATCTCTGGTATTTCGCCGGATCTTCTCTTGCACGAGATCAGACCACAGTCTTTCCCATCCCGGCAACTTTTCCCGACCATTGACACTATCTTGATATGCATGCCAACTCTTCGGCAAACCAAGAAGCGCCAAACTCACCAGATCCTCATCCACCACCGTCACACCAACACTTCCCAGCTCATCCCGACATTGGGTGAACCTCGTGAGGTACTTCGGCATACTTTCCCCCTTCTCACACTTGATGTTCCTGAGTCTATCTTTGAGCGCCAGCTTCCTCTGATCACTCTTGCTTTGGTACAGATCCGTCAAGGCTTTCCACATCAAATATGGAGAGGCCTTCCCGTGTAAACTGGATACAATGTGATCCTTTACACCCTCCAACAGGATCCTTCGACATTTTGCTTGTTTCTTTTGCCATGCTTCCACAACAGCAGCATCATTAGAAGTAGGCTTTGGAATCTCTTTCTCCATGAATTCCAACAGCCCATGATCATCTAATACAGCCTCCATGCGTTCCTTCCATGCAACATAATTCGAACTGCCTTCCAAGGCATATTCTAGTCGCAACCCGATGAAAGACATTTTCACCGCGGCACCAAGAACACAAATCTGCAAACTCGAATTTCACCACCAGCTGATAACTCAATCGCTTCCGATCTACACTTGAGAAGAAATTATTTCCAAATCAGAGATTGACTACATGGGCTTTTACCAGACCTTTCACTTTCCAAAGAAAGATGAATCCGGAGGCTATCTGGCCCGTATGCAGGCTCTGTCCGAGGAAATAAGTTTGCAATCACTGTAATAGATCTCGACAATCAACTTGGCTCCGATACCATGTAGAAATTAGCTGAATAAATCACTTATTCAATGAAGATTAACCTGATCATACATCAATTTCGAATTGCATGCATAACACATAACCTTCTTCTACAATTAATTGTCACATGCGGAAAGAATAGAAGCGATAGCACATCAAATCATCACACACATTAACACAGTATGTATGGGGAAAGCTTATAGCTGAAAACCTCGCAGCTATAGTATATTATAAATGGAGAGAACATGCAGCAAATACATAGTACAAACTCCTCACAAGTACTCAGTACTATCTCCCAAAGCTACACAAAAACTAGCTTGGTTTTGAATAAGTCACAGGTTCAAAACACACCCACTAATTTCCCTTCCTCTATTGCGCAGTCAAGGCTGGTCTAAATAGAGATCCAAGTTCGAATCTCACTGGCTCCAACTGCGCAATTTTCATTGGTAATTTCCTCCAAGTGTGGTGCAAATCTCATGCACAACATTCTCAACAACTGATATTATACTCACCCTTTTCATCTACCTCTTCCAACGGTCTCCTTCATTGTCCATGCAATGTTAAGTGAGTGTGTTCTTTAGTTGAATAATGGGTTAATAATTAGTGAATTAAATAATATTTAATTCACACAACTCATCTCTAGTGTATTAGCCAGTTAAACTAAATACAACTAGTTCAACTAGTTAACCAGAACACCACCTCCATTAACTCCTCGATCAACTCCACCAAAACTCTGCCACATGAGTCTAACTGAAGTCTAACATGCAATAGCTCACTTAACTCTGGGAAATTCAATTTCCTTATGTCGGCTGCATGCCCCACCTGCGGGGGTCAAACTGAAGTGCTCGAAGTCATTCTTGTTTATAGTCTAAATATTATTAGATAAATATGTTTGACTTCCATATTTTTAGGAGACACGAGTCTACAATGGCACAGGTCTAAAAATAAGGGTCTCATCTATTCTAAACATGTCGCATACTTCCAGAATCTCCATTTGGAATCCCGAATTATACTCAGCATGTCTAAAAATAGACATAGTCTAAAAATAGACTTTTCGACAAAATCACATGTGTGGTCCCCACCTAGTTTAGGTGATCACTTTCCAACTAGGATCAGGAAAGATGTTTCAGGAGGCCTCCTTCACTGTTTCTTGTTGCCATTTTCAACATAAGGAAGTCTTTGGGCCAGTTGTGGAAAAGGTGGATGTTGTCATCCTCAGTCGTTAGAGAACGAGAACCATTTGGGGCACCTAACTTTGCATGGGATTTAGAGAGAATGCCACGTTTCATGGCATGCATTCATATCTATGGGGTCAGATGGATGGGATTGACATTTCAATTTCCCCTTATCTGGTTGCCAACCGAGCAGTGTACTCCTGCATACAACGTTGATCCATATTGGTGGAAGGATCTTGTTTTGAGAGAGGGATATAAGTCACCAGGGACAGAAATGGCTGAAGAGTATGACCTCGCACAACTTCATGCTGATCACAGTTAGTCCAATCCGAATCTGAGGAGATGACGAGCTGCATGAGGACATGCAAATAGACCAGTTGGAGGGAGATGTTGGGTACCGGATTTGTATACTTTCCTCTCCCATTTTATCCTATCTTTCTATATCTTTCTACCATTATTATTCTTAAACGCATGAGGTAAAACCCTTTTCCTTATCTTTCACAGGATATTTTATTAATGAAGTAATTGTCATGGAGGTTTTACCTTTTTACATATTAACTCAGATATTTCTATAGATTCGGCCAAAACAAGAGCATTGTAGCCATGAGTCGAGGAACAACCTATCATCTCCAGCGCTATCCTTTTTTGATGTTACAACGTAACAGACTCTGTTTATATCAGCGCCATTTTAGACCTTTTTACGGTTTCCTTTTGGGCAACTAGGTTGTCGTTGTAACAAAATGTATTTTTGGTGATTATGGAGTTGCTGAAGGGAATCGGGGATTCCAGGACATTTTTATAAAGAGGCCTGCGGGCTATGAATCAGGGTTAAGTCCTTTTACATACAGATCTTGTAACAAATATATTATTTCATTAATCGAATGCACAACATCTTGTTGTTTCTTCTGTAATTCATGAGTTTACAGCAACCCTGATCAGAGAGTTGGGCCCACTCTTCTGATCAGGTGCTGCGTTTTCCCTTCTTTCATTTTTCTTATGATTTAGTGTGATTTTATTACTGTTGTTACAGTTAATATTTAATTGTTGTGAATGTCTTTCAATTCTGTAGTTTACTTAATTGTTGTTACAGTGGTTTGTGTGTTATGGATTTAAACCTATGATCTACAGTAGGTCATGTTTTTGTGCCTGCATATACTTTGCAGTTAGTCTTGAAATAAATAATGCCCTCGGGTTGATAATTTATGTGGAAAAAGGGTTGAACATTGTTCATAACTGGACACCAACAACAGAGGGAAGTGATGTCAGCATGGAAGAAACAAATGATGAAGGAAGTGTTGAAAGCATGGAAACAGAAGAAAATGAGGATGTTAGCAATGATGAGGCTCCAAGAAGTAATGAGGAGGCAGAAGGCAATGAAGACACAAATGAAGAAAGCAACCAAGGTAATGTTGATGATGAGGTTGGAAAAAGCTCACAGAACCAAGAGGGTAGTGAGGCTGATATAAATGATGCTAATGACAATAGTGACACCAAGGACCACAATGTCAGTGAGGCTGATGATAACAGTGAAGAGAATGAAGAAGTTGATGATAACATTAAAGATCACATAAATAAGGCAAGTAGCAGTAATGAGGGAGGTAGTGACAGTCATGACAGCAGTCATGATGGCTATGAGGACAGTAAAAATAATGAGGCTCACAGTGGAAATGATGATGGTGCAGGGAGGAGTGCAAAATACAGTGAGGTTCAAAGTGTTGAGAAAGGCAGTGATGATATGGAACACAGGGAGATTCATGGCAGTGTTGAAGGCAACAAAGAAGGCAATGATGTCAGCATGAAAGACACAAATGAAAAATTAATCCAAGATGTCAGTGAGCCAAGCAAAGATCATCACAAAGATGGAAACAAGACATATGGCACTGAGGTAAACAATATTGAACATTTTTCTTTGACATACCAAAAGCGAGAAAGGCATGTGTTTGATGCCTCTAAAAGGCAAAGGGCCATACCTTCCACGTAAACAAAGAAGCTTGACAAAGGCAAGGAAAATGTCATTGCTGGAGATAAGAAAGGTAAGCATGGAACTAAAAAAAAAATTGAATTCATTGACCTTGACAGTGAAAATGAAGATGAGGAGAGGGTTACAAGCATCTTGCTCCAAAGCAAGGATGCTTAGATTAGATACCTACAAAGAAAGCTTGGCATGGAAAAGTATGTCATTAATTATTATAAGGTTTAAAATAAGCAGCTAAAGAAAACAAAAAGGGACCTTATCCTACAGAAAAATATGGCCAGGGACTATGCCATGAGAAATCAAATTGCAAGGGCCAATCTCAAAAGAGCCCTTACCAAAGTTCAAGCCCTCAAGGAGGCAAAAGGTCAAGAAAAACTTAACCTTATTGTTGATGCTTCCATGCAAGCATCCCAGACATAAGAAGCAAGGAAAATCTAAGATTTAGGAACTTTTTGGAAATTTTGATTTTTTGCTGATTTGAAGGGCCAAGGGCGCAGCGCCCTTGGCGCTGTGCTTTTTCTACAGGCATCCTCAGGAGAAATGGTTTACATTTTTCGCTTTTTTAGGTCAAATACAACATTCATACCAAATTTCAGGTCATTTGGAGTTGATTTGGTCCTCCAAAAGGGTCAAACACACCTAAAATTTCACCTCTCTGCCATGTTTTCAGGGTTGGCGTTGCGCCTTTACCAGCCTTGGGAGTTTTGATTTTTGGACAGAAGAATGAAGTCCAACTTGAAAACCAAAATCATTTTTGAAAGTAGACTCAACAAGCTTTCCAACGAGCCATCATGGAGCTCATTCTGACATCGGGAAGGCCTTCAAAACTTGGCTGCAATATGACTCCGTGTTTTGGTACAGGCGCTGCACCCTTGGACCTTTGTGCTGCGTTTTTGCAAAAAAATCAACAAAACACACTGAAGGATATTTTAATTTTTTTTTTTTTTTGGGGGAAATCACTCCAGAGTTGGTTGAGGAGTTAAGTTTGAGTTATCTTTCATTTATTGTAATAGATATTATGTGCCTTGGGCCTTGCATGGCCTCTTTGGACATAAATGACATTTATGGTGTATTTATGGTTTCCAAAACCATAATTAGGCTTTTTGCCCTCCTTTGCTAGATAAATGGAGCATGGAGGTATTATTGTATTTTTTTGGTTGGTTGCTGAGCATAATATGATATAGACTCTGAGTTTATTTGTGAAATTGGCTTTGGTGTCTTGTGATGGCTTTGGACATAGCAGCTGTGGATTAAGAAATTTCTTAGGATTCATAAAGCTTTGTTGAATGGTGATGTATTCCACCTTTTTTGCATGTTTTCTTCAATTCTCATTATGATTCTTTGATCATGGGATAGAAATATTAGAGTAGGATATGTCTTTTGGCACCCTACTTTGTCTGCATCCTTTGATCTTTATGTTTTCCTCCTTGACGTTTAACTAATGAATTCTTAAGTGCTCTTTAGTTTTACTGAGATGTTATGTTAAAAATCTAATTGTTTGCAAGTAAGTTTCAGAGAATCCTTAACTGCTCTCTAAGTTTACTCATATGTTGCTCTAAGGTCTTCTTAGTATTGTTTGGTTGAAGAATCCTTCATTTCTCTTCAAGTTTTTACTATGCTAATCATGCTGAAAGCTTTTCCTTGTTATTAGTTTGTTAAAGGATCCTTGATTTCCCCTTAACTACTATATTCACTCCTCCATGTTCATTTCACTCACTCAAAACCTACTTAGATCCATTTGGCCCTGTTTACTTTCCCTATGAAACACCCTTGAACTATTTTTTCACTCTTCGAAATCCTTGCAGACTCCATATCCCAATGGATTGATCCTCTCTTACTCTACCTATTCCTCTTGACAACCTATCCAACCAAACAAGGAAACAAGCAAACCCTAATCCCTATAACTAGCCTAAAATCAAACAAGTTAAATCCTTTACATAAGCATAGAGAGAGCCCTCTCTGAGTCTAGGAAGGCTAGGTCCTAGGACTCCAAATATTGTTTTGATGTTACCCTTGTATTTTTGGTCATTTCCAATCTACCAAAACTACGGGGACCTAACACCTTCTTGAGGAGATGAACTTGTAGAGGTTCCAACTTTCTATTGAAGACTAACATTAGTGTTCATGTCTTGAAAACTGTCCTAACTCTCATGATCGCCATAAGCTGCATTTCTACACACATCTTGCTGCAACATAGGCTTCAAACAATGGCAATCAACTACAAAACAAACTTGACATGTTTGTGGTTTATAACTTGGAACAAAATTTCTTCTTGAAGTTGTCTCACATGCCTTCATGGCTTTGGATTCTTTGCCATTAGATCGAACATAACCAAGACTAAATTTCTTAGGTCTTTCCCCAACCAAAATAGGATCAATCATGCCTTGTGCATGCTTTGCTAAACCCTTGCCTTCATAGCCCATTTTAAACATTAACTTGGACCCTATACCTCTAGTTTTATTTTCAAATGAACCAACACATCTATCTGATGAGGAAATTGAAGACAAATATGAGTGAATTACCTCTGCTACATGCATGTTATTGGTTAAGGCCTCTTGGGCTTGATGGATTTGCATCTCCATCTCATGCAATCTTAGAAGAACTTCTCCCTTCTCTTGCTTCATAGCAACCAATTTCTCATGAAGTCTAGTGATTTATCTTCTATCTTCAAACAGAATCTGCACCATAACTTTCAATATGTAGAAGTCTCGATTCATGTATTCATCAAAGAATCTTATGAAGGAGGAGGATTTTTAAACATCACTTGACAAAGTTGTCATATTATGAAAATGAAAAAAACAACTTCAACAAAATTCACAAATCTTTCAAAACAATTGGCAAAGCTTCTAAACAAAATGGCTGTACAGTCAAGCTCTTCTTCAAGTAGCCTTTTGCAAGCAAACCCTCTTTTGCTTCAAGGGTTGCCTTGAGGTCCTTTGGGTAAGGAAGATGCCTTCATCCCTTTCTTCCTTCTTGACCTCTTTTGTACTTAGCAAATAGTAGCTTTCCCTTCAACTCTAGAAAACTCAAGCAACAATCAGTTTGCAAACAATAAAATTCTTTGCACTGTTTAAACAACTTTAAAGTCAAACAAGAAAGCTATTTATCTGTCAATCAAGAAACCAAGTGCTTTGATACAAACCTGATATGAAAATGGGTTCGATAATTTGTTATGATTTTCAAGAACCTCCCACTCAGTTAAACAAATAAAATATCTAGCTTATACTTGAATTTTGCATAAATTTATACTTGAAACAGGTATATGTTTTTTAACTGTTTAAGTGCTTTAAGTCCTTTTTTTTGTCTAATTTTAAAAATATGAAATAGCCATATAATGAAGCAACAAAATATCAACACATAACAACAAATGTAATCTAGGAGTTCACCCGAATATTGTGGGCTACATCTCCTTGAGCTCTTGTCATCTTGACTTGGCTCTTTGGGGTTATGGAAAAATTTATTTTACAAGTTACAAAATAAACTCTAATGGCTATCTGAACTGAACCAATGGGTTTAGAATACCATCTATATCCCTTTCATGGCTATCATCACTCTGAAAACAGATCTGGGCTTCCTTAGAATTGATTCCTTCTGTTGGTGCACTTGAGCTACCCTGAGCTTCTCTATGGAAATAACTCCCTTGGAATTATTTTTCTATCCCTAAAACCTCACCTACTATCTCCAGCACATATCATACCTTGAAAATGGACTGATTATTTTCTCCAAAAGAGCACTTCATCCTCAATCTAGGCCTCCCTCTACGGCTTGCCCTGGGCTGCCCAAAAATTCTCTGTAGGTTCTTGACCTTTATAAGTCTTCAAATTTCTCTGAAAATTCCTTCAATGGATTCATAATGTCAAAAATAGTCAGAATAGACTATTGGTTCACTGAAATTGGCCTCTGGTTGCTCTGGTTTCACCTCCAACACCTGGTGTCACCCCCTGGCTCTAGGGTCAAATAAAAATTCTTTGTGGCTTCTCAAGCTCTAGTAGTCCTCAAAATCTTCTACAAAATCCTCCATTGGATTCAGAATGATCATTACAGTCATAAATGACTATTTTTTGCTTAATAATGCCTCTAGCTTCCCTGGCTAGGCCTCAAACTGCTAGCCCTAGTGGCCCCTGGAATTTCTCTGAAGCATCTCAGACTTTAAAAGTCGTCTACTAACTCTAAAAACCACACCATTACTTCCAGAATGTCTGAAACATCCAAAATTTACTATTGGATTTCTGAATAAAGCTGCTAGCTGCATTGGCTAAGCCTCAAACTGTTGTTGGCCCATGGTGGCCCTTGTGGCCCCTAGAACTTCTCTGAAGCAAAACCCTACTCAAAAGTCCTCTGATGGCTCTAAAACCCTCACCAATGATTCTGTAATGTCTGATATAGTCAAAATTGACTATTGGTACTCCAAAATTGGTTGAATCTAGCTCAAGATAGAGCCTTAACTCATTTTTCCCAATGACCCCTAAAAATCCCCCACCAAACTTGGAGGAATTGGACTTAACTATGGACAGTTAAAAGTGGAAAAATCCAGCAATTTGGGGCGCACTCCACATAATCTGCCAGCCTAACTACTAGTGATTAATGTAACCATTACATGTGGGCACATGACTCGGGACTCTGCGCGGTTATGGTTAATTTCGGGGTTTAACATAACTGTTAGCGGATAAACAACGTTATGTGACCATGCTGTAATGTTAATGTTTTTGCAAAACCGTCGACGAAGGTTTCTATGGTATAACAAACCATTTGAAATGTGATCAAATTACAAGACCGTTGGCGTGGAAAGTTATGGGCCGGCTTAGGCCCTTGGTTCATGGGCTATGAGCCTATGGGGAGGCTGGTCCTCGGGGCTAGGCCCCCCGAGCCCCAACTCAGATTACAATCAGCCATAAATAAAACACAATGTCATATAGTTTTAAGTAACACCATAGCATAGATAGTTAATGCATGGGCGCTGTAGGCAAGAGGTATCGGGGTCGAGCCTTGGGGAACCAAAAAAAATTTTGAACAAATTTCCTGGGCCACGTGGCAGCCTCCAGGCCTACCATGTGGTAGCCTCCCATTGGCTTGAAATCAAAAATTCAACCCACTGACGAATAAAACTATGCCACATGTCAGCATATGAGTGGTCCAAATGGAATATTTCAAGGAATATTCTAAGGAATATTCTAGGAATATTCCCTAGAATATTCTCTTTTTAAATTTCCCGAATTCCAGTCAAATTTGGTCAAAGTCCAAAAATTGTAGTTTATTAGACTTTTCAAATTGCGATAACTTCTTCATACGATGTCAGTTTTTTGAACCGTTTGCGGCCCTAGAATCAGGAAGACGAGATCTATTTGGTCGCTTAGGTTTGACACACTTATTAACACTTTGAATTTTGAGCTATCACTTAGGTCCTTGATCCAAATCTGATCACTGGGAAAATCTGATTCTTAGAATTGGATTTCCTGGATTTGTCCTATCGGCTTGCAAATTCGATTCTTAGCAGGTAAAATCTAACTCTGAGAATTGGATTTTCCCGGCCGACCTGCAAATTCGATTCTGAGAATTAGATTTGCCTCGTCGACCTGCAAATCCGATTCTGAGAATTGTTTTTTCCTCGCTAGTCGGGAAAATCTGATTCTTAGAATCAGATTTCACCCGTCGTCCTGGAAAATCTGATTCTCATAATCAGATTTGCACCGCCAGCCGGGAAACTCTGATTCTCAGAATCAGATTTGCAGGGCGGTTGGGCAAATCTAATTCTCAAAATCAGATTTTCCTGTCGGCCTGCAAAACCGATTCTTCAATCCGATTTTGAGAATCGGATTTGCCCCACTGGCCCACAAATCTATTTGGCCCGCCAGCCGGGCAAACCCGATTCTCAGAATCAAATTTTCCTGGTTAGCGTGGCAAATTTGATTTTGAGAATTGGATTTGCCTCATTGAATAGCCACTATGGGTTGGCGGATCTTGGCCAGCTTTGACGACCATGACGGCCGCCCCTTGGGCCAGACCTACTGGGTTCCCCGAGGGGTAGCCGTCGTGGGCCGACGGCCATCCTCGGGAGCCCCGTAGGGTGGCCCAAGGGGTGGCCGTCGTGGGCCGACAGCTGCCCTCGGGCAACTTGGCTAGGTGGCCGAAGGGGCAGTCGTCATGGGTCGGTAGAGCTTGGCTAGCTCTGTCGGCCCATGGCAGCCGCCCTTAGGCAACCCAACTATTATTATTATTATTATTATTTTATTTTTTTATTTATTTATTTTTTAAATTTTTTAAATTTTAATTAAAAAAAATTTTTATGATTTTGTTTTTAATTTTAAAAAAATAAAATTATGTGATTTTCACTTCATTCTCTATGTGAATCATTTAATTTTTGGAAAAAAAATGTTATTATTATTAATATTTGACATAAAATTCATAAAAATTGCTAATTTTTATACTTATTTTGGTTAATTTTTTTCTATAAAAATGGTTTATTTGACATCTTACTTTTAGCAAAAAGACTCAAAATGTGTATTTTTTCAGTTATATCTATATTCAAAATGTGTAATTTTATGTAAAATGTAAAAAATTATTGTTTTTTTAGTGACAAATATTTCATGGGAAATGAAATATTATTTAACAATATATAATTAGATAGAATATCGAAACTTTAAAATTTTGGTTTCTTTTTAACACAACAAAAAAATATATATCTTCCTACAAAAATAAAATGAAACGAAAAAAAAAAAAAAAAACCTAAAAAACACTTAAAAAAAATATTTAAGTGAAGAGGAATAAGATGAGTACTTCAAAAATTATTAAATTTAGAAAATATTTATTAGCGTTTAATACATTAGAAAATTTAAAGTAAAAATTAAGTCTTCTAAAAAAAAATGGAAGATGTTGGCATTAACACTTTTCAAAATCAACATAAAAATCACTAACATTTTAAAAATAATGTTTATACTTGGTACATTAGAAAATTTAATGTGTAAAAAACATGCTTAAAAAAATTAAGAGTATTATGAATCATCACTTTTCAAAATCAGGTGATTTTTTGCTACCTAAAAAAAATGGGTACTCGTTTTCATTCCTGTTTCAAAGTTTACATTGCTTAAACATGATCCCTAACTTGAAACTCCTTAAATACCCTATGTTGATCAGATAACTCTTCTCCTTGTCATGTGCTTCCTTTAGATTCTTCTTTATAACCTGCATTTCCTACTCCATGTCTTGCAACATGTCCAAAACAATCAACACCCTGTTAACTGGTTCACTCCAACTAATCGTAGTATTACAGCTCTTTCCATACATTGCCTCAAAGGGACTCATACCCAATGACTCTTGATACCCATTGTTCTATGGAAACTCAACCAATTCTAGATCATATTCACACTTCTGTTTTTGATGCATCACATACATCCTCAACATGCACTCCAAGATCTTGTTGACCCTCTCTATATGTCCATCTGTTTGTGGATGATAAGATGTGCTGACAGCCAACTCGGTGCCCAAACCTACAAAAAGCTCCTTTCAAAACTTGGAAGTGAATTTTTCATCCCTATCTAGCACAATATTCTTTGGAACACCATGTAATCTGACCATGTCTCTGATGAACACCTATCCTACATCGCTAGTTGAATAGGTAGTCTTCACTGGAATGAAGTGTGCAACCGTTTTCAACATGTCCACAACCACCATGATAGAATCATTCTATCTCATTATCCTCGAAAAACTTGTGATAAATTTCATGGAAATGACCTCCCATTTCCATTCCATAATCGCAATAGGTTGTTGTAGACCACCTAGATGCCTACACTCTGCCTTCATGTGCCTAAAATCCAAACAATTAGCCATGAACTTTGCTACATCCCTCCTCATATTCAACCGATAATAGAATCTCTTCACTACATTCAACGTGTTTTGATAGCCTGGGTGAACTGAATATGGTTTCACAGGAAAATCCCTCAATATCACCTTCTTGATCTCACTATTTTCTTATAAATATATCCTTTGTCTAAACCTAACTAATCCGCCTGCCGTGAGACAATAGTCGAGATATTATATACCTGCACCTGCACCTATACATGTACCTGTACTTTGTTGCAGTCTGTGGCTAATCTCTATATATCTAACATCCTACTAACCTGCCCGCAAGATCCTATCCTATAAATATGTCCCATTGGAGCTCATAGCTGCAACGTGATTTACCTGTATCTGTCTGCTAAGATCATATGTGACCCTGTTCTCTTTACCTTTTATGTACTTGATCTCAAAGTCAAACTCACTAATTTTAGCCAACCATCTAGCTTGCTTGGAATTTAGATTCGGCTGGTCAAAAAAGTACATCAACCCACTGTGATCGCTTATCAGTACAAACCTCCTCCCAAGATTATAGTGCCTCCACATCTTCAAATCATGTATGATCATTGCTGGCTCAAGATCATGTGTCAGATAGTTCTATTCGTGCTCATTTAGTTTATGTGACTCATAGCATACCACCTGTGCATCATGCATAAGGACTCTGGACACCAAGCCCTCTTTTGCAAGCTTTGTACATACTATAAACTCTTTGTCCAGATATGTGACCTTTAACACTAGATCATGTGTCAATAACTTCCTAAGCTATTCAAAACTAGCCTCATACTCCTCCGTCCATTCGAACTTATTACCTTTCCCAATGATGTAATCAGATAAGAAATTTGTGAGAAGTTCTTGATGAACCTCCTATAGTATCCTTCCAATGCCATGAAATATCTCACCTCATCTACATCTATAGGAGTCTCCCACTCCATGATGGATCTTACCTTTTCTAGGTCCACTGCTATGCCTTCTTAGGAGAAAACATGTCCCAAGTAGTCTACCTCAGTCTAAAATAAACTACACTTGTCAGGATTAGCATACAAATGATACCCTCTCAACAATCTCAACATTTCTGCCAAATGCTCGAAATGCTCTTCCTCATTCTTGGAATATACCAAGATGTCATCAATGAAACAATCATAAAGTTTTTTAGAGAAGGACGCAACACACTATTCATCAAACACATAAATGTTGTTGGAGCATTGGTCAAATCAAATGGAACTACAAAAAACATGTAATGACCGTGCCTGGTCTGGAAAGTTTTCTTATAGATGTCTTGCTCTTTGATGCACACTTGATGATATCTAGATCTAAGGTTGATATTAGAGAACACCACTTCTCCCTTTAGCTAATCAAAAAAATCATTAATCCTTGGTAATGGGTACATGTTCTTGATGGTCACTTTGTTCAACTTCCTGTAATCAATGCACAATATTAGAGTGCCATCCTTCTTCTTCACGAACAACACTGTTGCACCCCAAGGTGATACACTTGGCCTAATGTATCCCTTATCAAGCATCTCTTTCAGCTACAAATTTAACTCTACCAACTTATGTGTGCTCATCATGTAAGGTGCCTTTGATGCTGGTGTTGCCCCTGGTACTAACTCAATAGAAACGTCTACCTCCCTGTGAGGTCGAAACTCTGAAATCTCTATGTGAAACACATCCTAAAAATTCTATATAACTGGATACCTACTCAAAACATCTACATGCTCAACCTCCTTACCTTTATCACTAGAGATATGAGTTTCAAATAACAGACACCCTTTCCTACAACTGCGCTTGGCCTGCATAGCTGTCACCATCCTAGTTGATGTGGCTTTTTTATTTCCCTATAAGACTCTTGGTTCCCCATTGTCATCCAAACACTCAAGGGATTTTTCATAACAATCCACCTTGGCCCTGTGAAGCTATATCTATTCCATACATAATAGCATACTATATGATCCCAATGGAAATATGTTCAAGTGTGCTATTATACACATGCCATTTAACTCAAATACACAAGCTCTTACCCAATGATGAACTCTCTTATTTGTACCTATAGCCAAATGCACTAACCAATATTTTGAATGCATTTATTTTCTCAAACCAAACTTATCCACCAGGTCAGGATTAATATAACGATAGTTAGATCCAGGGTGAATCAAAAATCTTACAATCAATATCAATCACAGATTTCTAATCATCTACCTTCCTGTTGTCCACAACTACATAAATCCAAGTAATGCTATGACCAACATCCCCAACTATTTATGCCTCCTGTGCACTATAGATTTTGGCTCTACCACCGTGATACTATGGATTTTCTCTCTTACAATGATCCTTGCCACATATCCAACACTACAATGGTGCTCTACTATCACCTCTAGTCTACTACTCTCCAAGTCCCTTCCCAGTTGTATTGAACTTCTTGTAAGGAACCACATTTTATTTCTCACCTGCATCTTGCGATATTTCTCGCTTTGGTGGTCATCTTCCTTTAGCTTTCTCATTTCCTTTCAAATCACGCTTAGGCTTGATTTTGCATTTTGACTGCTCATAACAGTGCTTCATCTTTCAAATGGTCTCCTCCAATGATCTAGGCTCCTCGAACTAAATCCAGTCTCTGTATGCTACTGGAAACCAAATTATGAATCTATGAACCTTGGCCTTCACCTCATTGAGGTAAGGTACATATCTCAACAACTCCAAAAACCTGCTAGTATACTCATCATCTGTCATGGAACCCACTTGCAACTCATAAAACTCCTTAACTCTAGCAGCATTGTACATCTATGACATATACTTCTTCTGAAATAGCCTCTCGAACTCACTCCAAGTCAGTTCCTCCTCATAAATACCCCTAAACTTCTGAACTTATTCCCACCAAATGTCTATTTTACCTTTGAGACTGAATGTAGCTATTATGGCTTTCATTTTTGTTTTCAAAACTCAGAACTGTGGAGATTTCGGGCTTTCATTTTTCTGAATAGTCATGCAATCTAAAGAACTTTATCATACCAAGAAACCATGCCTCTGCATCCTGTGATTTCTTCATCTCTCCATCAAAGGTAGGTGGATTTTCTTTCTTAAACTAATCTAGAAAATACCCTATGTCACTCCTCCTATAAGGATGATAGTGATAATGATCATAATGCCTATCAAAACTAGAACTAGAATGATACCTCTGGTTGTCACCTCTCTTATCCAGAGTGTCCAAGAATATACAATCTCTAATCATTTAATCTCTACTTGACTTGTAACCATCGGTATACCTATTGCCATATGCATCATTAGTTCCATTCTCCTATCCATAACTGATCTGAAGTGGCCCCTGTCACTGCAAATCTAACAAAATCTGAAGGATTTCCACATTCACTTCTATTTTTTTTCTTGTTCCTGTATAATTTTGTCATTTTCCACCTTACAACTCCTTATATCTTCCTTCAAACTTCTTAGTGTATCTGCTAAATCATATGAGTCCCCAAAACCATGTTTCTTATGGGTCCCACCGACTTTTTCTGAATAAAACTCCTGGAAAATCCCTTGATATAGGCAAGGGTGCATCTGGGAGGCTCTAGAAGCACCCACAACATGGGTATGCATGCGTCTAAGGACTCAATTTCCTAGACCCATGCCTACGTCTATGGGATTTAAGACACTTTTTAAGCCCAAAATAGCAGACACTTCCACGAACTTCCTGTATATCTTATAAAATATTAAACACATGATAACAATTCTAAATAACCAAAAAATGACTCTAGGACTAGGCTTGACCATCCCCAACCGAGACTGACATTTTGTCAAACACTAGGCATGAATGAAATCTACAGGTCTAAGATACAAGAAATAGCATGAATGACATAAAACTCTTATGAAACATTACAAGAAGGATCACCTCCCTCTTTTTTGAACATATACGACATCAATTAGGTCTTTAATCCATCATTTTAACAATTACAAGTAAATACATGAAATTCCCATCACATGAGCTGATCATTTAAACATGGTTATAACCAAAATAAAACCAATGGAAATAAAAGAGAGATAACAACCATTAAATCCATACATTAATAGGTACAAAATCAAGAGAACTTAGCTTCCATTAAACATAGGAAATAACCAACCAAGTTCGGGACTTCCACGTACCACCCAACTATAGACATGGTTGAGACAAATATATCTTCAGCCAACCACTCTTGTGCCATATTCCAATCATGAATGTGGTGTCTCATGGATAAACCAATTCAAACAACCATGGGAATCCAGAGGCTAAACCACCTCTGCCCTCACCATACCATGATCACACCAAGACTGGTGCTTCGATCACAAAACCGAACTCAACATTGAATTCCATCTATAATCCATCACTATCCTTGAGGAATTTTTTGTCTCCTTGTCTGTAAATATTTACTGCAATCCAATTCCAAATCATTAGGCCCTAAACTGAGACGCCTCCCTTAGGATTTACTGAGTATCCTGCCAAAACCAGTCAAGGGATTCCTAGGCCTTTTGGAATGAACTCGATACCACCTCTGCCTCGAATTCTAAAATCCATCCGGCAATTCCAAAGCTCAAAACCGATATCAAAATCCCAACACACCATGGCATCTAGAAAAAGGCAAGGAAAGTATGAAAACCATGTCACCAACAACCATGTCACCAACAACAAGAGAACCAAATACCAACATGCATATGCCATGCATGTCCAAACCAACTAGGAAATCACGCATGCGATATGTTACCTGCAAGTATTCTTGTTAAAGTTTCTAAATCATGCTCTTCCTTGCTTTATCCTTTATTTTATTTTCCTTTCCTTGTCCTTCATTTACTTACTTTCCTCCTCCTTGGCACAATGTTGAATTTATCTAATAAAACTCTAATTTTCCAAGAGTGAGAGAGAGAGAGAATAATGAGAGAGCTCCAAATCTGAACTGACAAGAAAATATCGATTGATCCTTACTAATTAGGCCTTGATTTCCCTCATTTTCCATTATTTTCCTTCATTTTACTCCTCACATGCAACCTATGACCTTTTACCTTCCTTTTCTCCTAATTTCCTTTATTATCGTAAATAAATGTGTCAAAAATATTTTTTTCCTCTTTAATTCCTTTGCCAATTTTCCTTAGCCATAACCACATGTAGTGATGTCCACTAGGATATATTTGCCTAGAATTCATCTTGGAATAATTGTCCCTTAACCGTGGTCTTATTTTCTCCTTTATTAACTTTTATTACATGAACTTTTAGCCTGAGTGTGTTACAAGCTCAGTGAATGTGTATGTGAGAAATATTTATAAACAAAAGTTCATTTTTTATGAATTATTTTTTCTTCCTCTTCCTTTCGATCAAATTGGTATTACAGAAAATGAATGACGTGCCCAAGAAGCTACATAGTTTTCCGCGTTAATCGCACCAAATTTATTAAGTTTCAAATATTTCATTGTGAAAGTTAGTGTGTAAAGACAGAGGTTTCATCGTGAAAGTCATATGTAGGCCAGCACATGGAAATTCCCAAGCACAAAATTCATATGGGTCATTCAATTTCTTTTAAGAAGGATGGTTGTCGATTAAAAAAAAATGGGAGCATGAGATGAGTTCAAGTAAAAAGTGTATTACTAACACGATCCCTCCATAATGAGATGCACATTAGCCTAGCCGCCATAGTGAAAAGGAAAATGCATCGGTTGAAGGCTTAAATTGTCTTGAAAGGTCCCTTTTAAGGTTTGCCATATATTAGAGTTTGAAGTTCCCTCGCATTAAAGGGTTTGACCAAAAGAAATCATGATTTGAAAGGTTTTATTAAAGGTTGGGACGTCATGAAGGTCTTTATTTTTAGTTCCCTTTTAATTCATGAGTAATAATTGAAAAAATATATATATAAAAAATAGGTTTTTTTATTACAAGGAGGTGATAAAGTTTTAAAAGGGTTTTGACAAGTAGAGGAGTCTTATAAAAGTTTTAATGGGTTATTAAAGCTTATTTTTTCTTTGTTAAAAGAGTTTTTTTTTTAAAAGAAGAAAAGGTTTATTGTTAAGAGTTTTGTGCTATATTTTTGTGGTCATAAAGATATATTGTGGAATATGTTTTGTTAAGGATAATTACAAAAGGAAAAATGATTTTATTAGAAAGAGAATTTAGGGCTTTCCCCCATCTACAAAATTTTTCTACTTCATCAAGTATGATAGTGTTTTGGGTTCAAAAAAATCCTTTTGTGTAAGTGAATCTAATGAAGATACGTTGTGTACATGAATACAATGAGAATTGTGCTTTACAAGGGTATATTTTGAAAATAAATTTTTTTCAGGGGTGATATGGGAAGAAGCCTCGTGCAATAAGGAGAGAAGACATAAAATAAAATAATTACAATGGCCATGGGCTGCAAAGTGAGATTGAATCAACATAAAGGAATTCAAAAGGAAGCGCCTGAATATTTTAAAGAGATCATAGAGATTCTTGCCACAACGAAGGAATGTATAAGACAAGTAGATGAAGCAGAACAAGTCAAAAATGCATGGAAGATGGATATGGTAACACTACCAAATTTTATTGGTAAAAAAGTTATTTTTTGGGTTGTCAAAATGCAAATTTTTCTTTGATGTAAAGAGTTAATTGAGTATTGGTCTAATAACCCATATGATGAAGTATGTGATGCTTTGGTATTATATTTTATAAAACATGAATTGGATGAGAAGTTTTTCTACAAGGTAGCAAAAGCTACATCTTCCCAGGAAACATGGGTGATCCTAGAAGAAGCATTTGGTACAAAGGAAAGTGACATGCAACAACCAGTTGTGTCATAATCTATTGAAGGATCAGTGGAAAATTCAGCGGCATATTTGAGAGTAGATAGCGAGACTCTGGGAGAACAACAGATCTTAGAGGATCCAAATTGAGATTGGATGATGATCATGAAGACTAAAATTGAATCTCATTATGCCGCCATGCATATGGATGAAGAAAACACAACAAATATTGCAGAGGGAGAAGTTGAAGCCTTTGTATGTGAAGTAGAGCAAGATAATATAGATGCTTGAGAATTCCACTGTAACATGGATGGTGAAGATGATGGTGAATCCCTCTATGGCAAGAGACATGTGGATGATGATTGCAAATGGAGATGTGAATTGGTGAATTCAATAACAGCTGATGAATTTGGCGAATTTGAAATTATTAATGAGCACATGCATGCTCTGATATCCCACCATAGGGTGGATGAAAATTATGTTAATGACATTTGTGGTATGTTTTTCAAAATAGGGATCGATCGTGGAAATATTGTAAATGTCATGTTCTATTAATAATTTAAGGTTGAAGTTGTGATGAAGGAGCATTAGCAATCAAAATAAATTTAATAGTTTGATTAGCCCAAGGAGGGGTCAAGTTGTAAATATTGTAAAATTCTGTTGTAAAATTTTTAAATTCCTAGAAAGCATAGGTAGGGAATATGCTAGTTGACTTTTGTAAAAATATCCATGAAAAATGGGATATTAGAGAGGATATTTTATTTTTATGCTCAAGACATTAGATTAGTCATAAATTAGAGATAGGAAGGATTTTTTGAGAATAGAAGTGGTTACAAGTCTATAGGAGTTGAATGAGGGCTAGATAAGCTCTGAAATTGTAATATAAATTCATTGTAAGCCTCAAAGGAAGGCTGAGACCAATTAAAATGATGAAAATCAGGTCAAAGAGAGAGGCCAATATAAAAGAAAGAAGATTAGGAAGAGGGATGAATTTAAATGAAGAGATCAGATCAGAGATAGAATAGCGAGATGAGAGTCGAGAGGATTCTGTAGGAAGAGAAGGCCATGCAAAGAAGCATTAGGAAAATCTAGATTGTAATAGGTTTATTGTATCTATGCATTTATTTAATTAATGAAGAGATCGAATTTCATTGAGACTATGTGATTGCTTATTTTATGTGTTAAGTAATCCATAAAAGGAAAAATATGATTCTATGTGATATTTCATTGTTGAATGAATTTTGATGAATGCATAAGTATTTTCTGAGTCATAGAAGACTTAATGGTTGGGTATAATCTGTGTGATTCCAGTCTAGAGCAATTAAAATTGTGTGCAAGTCGAACAATAAGTAAACTCGAATCCTAGATTCAGAGTTTTAATACAGAAATGTGGTCTATATTCAGCATTGAAACAATGTCTGAGGCATTTGAACAATGAGAAAAGGTGTACAACAAGAGAGAAGACCATTGATATGGGCGATTGAATAGAAGAAAGCTTAGGAAGGAGTAGCGTGGAGAACACGGAGTTGTAGAGCAGTGATAGTTGAACAAACAGGAGAAATGATTAAGGCATAAAAACCTTAAGAAAAATCCCAAAGGAGAGAAGGGACGGTTCTGATTAAATCGCAAAGATCATATTAAATATCAACGTTATAGATCACATCGCAAAGATTAAATTGTGAAAGTGCCAAAGTGGACACATGTCAGACGGAGATTCTATGTGCATATAGCATAGCGCATGCGATATGGTATAATAGTTAATAGTGGAGTTAAAAGTTGCGAAGTGCGACAAGGTAAGTTTGTGGTTTGCCAAAGTGTGATGGGAGTTAAATGTGTGAAGAGATGATATATGATATTATATATTTTCCGAAGTGCGATATGTTATAATCGTCGATGTGCGAAATGTAATATTTGTCGATTTGCGATAAATCCCAAAGACTGTGATATTGCGATATGGTTAAATTTGTGATATTGCGATAAAGTGCAGAGGTTGCGATGGGATAAGAAGTGGGGTTTGCGATGTGATGCAATCACATATCGCATATGATAAGAGGATCCTTCATTGAGATGAGTATATATTTTTGGATTTGCGATGTTGTGTTTGTGATAAGGAAACGTGATGCCGCAAGGAATAGTTTGAAGCCGCATGTTGAAGGGATTCATCAAGGTTTGTGAATGCATATAAATATAACATATGATATGTTATATTTCAGCTTTAAACCCAAAAACCATTTTATTAAAGCTTTCGCGTGCGTATATGGAGTAGCATTGACTCCATAATGGTGATGTGGGTAATTAGTGGGGTTCATTCCACAAACCCTGCATCATTTTTGGTATCAGAGCAAGGTTAATGCTCTTTGAAGGTTAAAGCCAGAGGTTGGTGGAAGATATTTTTAATTAAAGCAGAATTGTGAAGAATGCAAGTGTGATTGTGGAAGAAAGAGGAGATCAATCAAGAAAATGTGCTCTGCAGAAAATTGACAGAGATATTGCAAAGAGGAGATCAGGTTATTTGAATCTGATAAGAAGAAGGTATGGCAGAATATGGGAGTAAGTGATACTCTTAAGAATATATTGCAAAAGCATAAAGAAAGCAAAACAATGGTTGTTTTCTTGTGGAGAATGGAGATTCACTTGAATGTGAAGAGTGGATGGAGACTTCTTATGAAATCATGCAGGTATTGTTTTATTCAACTTTGATTTGATTTTTGTAGGATAAAAGAGAGATTGAAGATTTATATTTGCAGCTAATAAAGTATCTCAGCAAAAGAAGATCAAGCCTTAAGAAGCAGCGATGAAGGAAGCTATTAAGAGTTTCTGAAAGAAAGAAAAGTGTGGTCAGAACCGAGTATTTCAATTGTGATTGAAATACAAGAGGAAAATTGTGTTCTCAAAAGTACAAATGAGTTGAAGCCTAGAAGGAGCAGAGGAATTCTCAAAGAATGTTCCAGAGAGGGGACTAGTGGCCAAGTATAGAGGAAAGATTGGTGAGGTAAATGTAGCAGGGAGGACTTGCTATTGCAGAAGCTTAAATACAACTCATAGTGAGTGAGAAGATGACTACTGATAGTCATAACATAGGTTTAGAGAGAGACCATAGCAGAAGAAAAGTGAAGAAAGAAGATGTCAAGACAGTTTACATATGGAAGATGAGTGATGAAGAATATGAGAGAGAAAAGGTTGAGATAAGAATGCAACTTAATTTGTTGATGAATTTGTTCAAGAGAAGTAAAGAAAACTAGATATTTGGTTACAGAATGAGAAATAAAATGAAGTGGCATAAGCTACAAGAGAAGAAAGAACAAGTACGGGTGAATATGCAGTTAATAGAGGAGCTGAGGAAGCTTGAGCATATTATAGATGTTCAATTGAGGATGGAGAAACACAAAGGAGTGGAGCTATAGAAAAATGAAGCTGTTGGAGAAGAACAAGTTTCTTTTGAATTTGAAGATGGAGGAGTGATGTTTGAATCATCAGTTGAGGCAACTGAGCCTTATGATTTTGAAATTAATAGTTTGTGTATGTTTGCTAGTGATGTCAAAAAAGATGAAGAAGAGAGAAAAAACTTGAGTTCTGAGACAATTAGATCTCATGAGGAAGATCACACAGAGTTGGAGGAAGATATTGCTTTTCAACATACTTCCAAGGCTGAAAGCAAAGGAATTTTGGGTCATGATGACAACCAAAAGCAAGAAGAAGTGGAGAAGGATATCAAGTAACCAAGTGAAGTGCTTGAGGAGGCTGATAAGAATACCATTGAATATTTTCTGAGTCATGTAGAGGACTTGGAACAGTAGGAGGATTTGATGATTGAATCATCAAATGAGACCATCCAGTCTTGTGGTTTTAAAACTGACAAGTTATGTGTGATTACAGGTATTGCAAAATACAAACCATCCTATGGAACTATCTTCAATGAGGTTGAAAGTTGCCAAGCAAAGTATGGTGATGAATGTCTTTCAGATGAAGATCAAGTTAAATTATTGCAGTAGAAGTATTTCATAAATTCCTTGCTTAGTCAAAGAAGTATCTTCAATAGAGATGAGACAATTATGTCTTATGATGAGGAACCTGTTATTGGTAAGAAAAAAGATAAATTGGATTTATAAAGTGACCAAAGGAAGACTGTTGGACAGACATATAAAGTTGTCACGGAGATGGAGGATCGTAATTTTATTTTGATGAAGAATGAAGAAGTAGTGTCACCAAGAAATTGAACTTCTAATAAAGAAGAAGATAGGGAAGATTGTATAGAGTTTTTGGAAGGAGTTCCAAGTGAGATGTCAGACTTGTGGCATGAGATAAGTATTTTGGAGAATAGAATAGAAAACCAGAGAATGAATATTTTGACTATACAATTGAAATTGGACAAAGGTGAGGCAGACATGTCTCATGCTAAAGAGGAATCAGCCTTACACCTAAAGGAATTTGAACTAATTACTAGGATCAGTCAAGGAGATGAAGGAAAATTATTGAATGTTTTCAAGGAAGAGGAAGAAAGATATGTTGGAATTGATGAACAACATAATGATGTATTTGAGAGGAATCAAGTAGAAAGTGAGTTACTGGAAGAATATGAGTATGAGAAAGGAATTGCAGTCATTGATAGGAGAATGTCTCAAGTTTTGGCTGAGACAAAAGCAGATACTAGCCTACCAAATTATGTTATGCAGATAAGTGTGAGCGAATATGTTACTGTAGTCAGCGAATTGGAGGAAATTTTACTTTTTGAAAGTAAATTTGAAGGTAAGAAACATCAATTAGATATTGCAGAGGGAGATATCTTTAAGGATATTCAAGAAATATGGGTGGCAGCAATATCTGGGACAACATTTGGAGAAATTTTAAGAGAAAAAGTGGAAATTGAAGCAAGAAAAGATGAAGAAAACAATCATCAGTTTAGAGATGAATGGATAAAGTGCAACAGAGTATAGTGGCATAGTGAAGAAAATAAAATTTATTTACAGCAGCAGACTGAATTACAAGAAACCATAGATGAACTATGGAACCTAATGCAGATACCTAAGGAGACCTACAACAAAATGAAGAAGGTAATCCACTGTGAAGATGATTGGAGAGTGAAGAAAAGAAAAGGTAGATACAATGGATCATTACAAAGCAAAGTGTGGGATCCAGGTGGACAATGATTGGAACACATGATTTGGATATCATGATTATTTTTTACTTTGGGAGTCTGATGCAGGAGAATTAACACTCAAATTAAATTAAATTGTTTGATTAAATTAAATTAAATTAAATTAAATTAAATTAAATTCTCTTGTAAAATGTTTAAATTCCTAGAAAGCATAGGTAGGGAATATGCTAGTTGAATTTTATAAACATATCCATGAAAAATGGTATATTAGAGAGCATATTTTCTTTTTATGCTCAAGAGATTATATTAGTCATAAATTAGAGATAGCAAGGATTTTCTCAAAATATAAGTGGTTACAAGTCTACAGGAGTTGAGTGAGGGCTAGATAAGCTCTGAAATTGTAATATAAATTCATTGTAAGCCTCGAAGGAAAGAAAATACCAATTAAAATGATGAAAATCAGGTCAGAGAGAGAGGCCATTCTAAAAGAAAGAAGATTAGGCGGAAGGATCAATTTAAATGAAGAGATCAGGTCAAAGATAGAATAAAGAGATGAGAGTCGAGAGAGAAGAGAGGGTTCTATAGTAAGAAAAGTCCATGCAAAAAAGCATCAGGCAAAGCTATATTGGAATAGGTTTTAATGTATCTATACATTTATTTAATTAATGAAGAGATCGAATTTTATTGAGATTATGTGATTGTTTCTTTTATGTGTTGAGTGATCCATAAAAGGAAAAATTTGATTCTATGTGATATTTCATTGTTGAATGAATTCTGATGAATGCATAAGTCCTTTCTGAGTGACATAAGACTTAATGGCTGGGTATAATTTGTGTGATTCCAATCTAGAGCAATTAAAATTGTGTGCAGGTCAAACGATAAGTAAACTCGAATCCTAGATTCAGAGTTTTAATACAGAATAGTGGTCTGTATTCAACATTGAAACAATGTGTAAGGCATTTGAACAATGACAAAAGGTGTACAACAAGTGAGAAGGCCAATGATATGAGTGATTGAATATAAGAAAGATCAAGAAGGAGTAGCGTGGAGAAGACGGAGTTGCAAAACAACAACAGTTGAACAAATAGGTGAAATGATTAAGGCATAAAAACCCTAAGAAAAATCTCAAAGGAGATAAGGGATAGTTCTGATTAAATCGCAAAGATCAGCTTAAAGATCAATGGTATAGATCACATCACAAAGTTTAAATTGTGAAAGTGTCGAAGTGGACACATGTCAGATGGATATTCCACGCGCATATAGCATAGCACATGCGATATGGTATAATAGTTAATGGTGGAGTTAAAAGTTGCAAAGTGCAACAAGGTAAGTTTGTAGTTTTCTGAAGTGTGATGGGAGTTAAAGGTGTGAAGAGACGATATACGATATTATATATTTGTCGAAATGTGATATGTTATAATCGTCGATGTGAAAAATGTAATATTTTCCGATTTGTGATAAACCCCAAAAACTGTGATAATGTGATATGGTTAAATCTGCGATATTGCGATAAAGTGCATAGGTTGTGATGCGATAAGAAGTTGGGTTTGCGATGTGATGCGATCGCATATTGCATATGATAAGAGGATCCTTGATTTTAGACGAGTATATATTTTTGGATTTGCGATAAGGAACTGCGATGCCGCAAGGAATAGTTTGAAGATGCATGTTGAAGGGATTCATCGAGGCATGTGAATCCATATAAATATAACATATGATATGTTATATTTGAGCTTTAAACCCGAAAACCATTTTATTAAAGCTTCCGCGTGCATATATGGAGTAGCGTTGACTCCATAATGGTGATGTGGGTAATTAGTGGGGTTCATTCCGAAAACCCTGCCATCAAGTTTCCATTGTAGTAGCAAGTTATGAAGTAGAAGTTGGAAATTCTCATGAAGTAGTGTGTGAACTAGCAACAACTATATGGCATAAGTAGAGCTACCAATGGAGAAAAAAGTGGTTTTGTGGATCCAACAATTGAAATTTTTTGTGTTGACTTTGATGAAGAGAAATTAAATGATGATGAGTAGCTACACATGATGCAACAAAAAGATCTAATTGATATATTGTTATTTGGTGAGAGAATACCACTTGTGTTTGGAAGATGAGTGAAATAAAACATAGTTGCAATAGCACAGGTTTCTAAACAAGTGCAAGAGAAGGAATAGAAGGAAGGGGAAGAGGAGAAATCTCTCACTGAAGAGAAAAATGAATATTTTTTTAACACTGATTTTGAGTGTACATGTAAACAAAATAGTTAACCAGTTACAATTATAGCTAAAAGATAATATGAATAAAATGATGCACAAAAGGACATGGAAGTTTCTAAATACAAATAATGAAGCATTGAAATAATATTTCAACAATGGAGTGAAGAAGAGATCAGATGTTTCTAAGAATAAATATGGCTAAAAGAAGAAGAGGATTATGAAGTGCAAGAAGGAGAGAAAAGTTCACAATATGAAGATGAAGAGTTGTGGAAACAATCCATGAGTGAAAAGATTCTTAAAAAAGAAGTTGTAGAAGATAGGCTCGAATTTTTTTTCAAAGCAAATATACGAGAAGTCAAAGAAAATTTACAGCAACAGCAAGTGAAGAAGTATGGGGCTTATATAAAGAAAGCGCAATCGAGAATGAAATAGTTTCAAGGGTATAGAATTTTGAAGAATTGAAAAAGAAAAACCAAGAGTAAAGATATGTTGTAGAAGGCATACTCAGAACAAACACAAGATAAGTGAAAGAAAAATTGCAGCAACAACATGTGAAGAAGTATGGAGTTTACAGTAAGAAAGTACAACCAAGAATGAAGCAATTTCGATGGTATAGAATTTGGAAGAAACGAAAAATAAAATCCAACATTGTAAAATTTTTGAGCCATTGTAAGCCTTGCTGAGACTTAGACCTCTAGGAATGTTTAAGTGATGATTGAGTCAATTTTTATGATAAGCCTAGTAGGCATAGTTGAGTTATGTTGAGTCATGATTAATTTATGTTGAGCTATGGTCGTAATTAAGGGGGGGGGGGGTGCTAAAAATAGTAAATTACTCTTGTATGAATGCAATGCATGGAGAGTGAATGTGAGTTAGTTTGATTTCATTCTATAGTTGTAAAATTCTAACTTAGTGTGAGTTTGCATGAACAAGTTAGTTGGAGTTGAGTCAAGTCTAGTTAGAGTCTGTCATTATTCCATAATTAGTAAGTGGGGTCTTTTGTATACCCATGATTAGGTCATCATAATATGTGAAAGAAATTAGGCCAGAAGAGTTAAGAGTTGCATCTCGGTGAATGTCTATGTGAGAAATATTTATGAATAGAAGTTTCTTTTGTGTGAATTGTGTTTTTCCTCTTCCCTTCCATCACTCTTGCCAAGGGATATGCAGGTGGAAAGAATGATTTAAAGGAATATAATTGGTACCTCTACAAAAATTCGATCACGACCAAACAAGTAAAATATTAATTAATTATGTTTTTAGAGATATGTTCTAATGGAATATTAGAAGAGGAGATAGGTCAAAACATAATTTATCAGTTTAAGGTTTTTGAGGTGACTATTAAAAAAATTGGGGTTAGAATTGAAGTTGTCATTCTGGATGATGGAATTGGAACCTGTCAAGGGACTTGGAGATTGACATGATGAATTGTATAACCCTTTGGGGCAATACTAAAAATTGATACCACATGGGCTATTGAGAAAATATCATACTGCATTGACAAACGATGATATAATGGTTTTTCACAATGCAATTTTTTGGGAGAAATAAGAGGTGAAAATTTGTGGTACGTTGA
Organism: Pinus albicaulis; assembly: GCA_034641835.2. Taxonomy (NCBI): domain Eukaryota; kingdom Viridiplantae; phylum Streptophyta; class Pinopsida; order Pinales; family Pinaceae; genus Pinus; species Pinus albicaulis. The sequence continues at coordinate 182,339,839 of CM076576.1, read as the reverse complement.
GCTTCTTAAGTTTTCGTTGCTTTATTTAGATTTGAACTATCGATAATAAACCATCTTCCTATCTGATTGTGAAGTACATTTTTTTTCCTGAAGACAAGATCTTTATTTGTTGACAAAATCACTCAAATTGATGAGTTATTATAAATACATAATATTTAATAATAGTCTCTATTGTTGGTCTTCAATCAAAATAAAAAAGTCACTTTCTCCAATATTCAAGCATGTTTAGAAGATGGAGAGCAGAAGATTAAGTTTTTTCAGCTCGAATCACAACTCCAAAGTGATGAATTTCAACAAAAGAGTCAAGAATTTGTATTAGTCCTTGTTCAAAAGAGTCAAGAATTTGAGAAATGTTATTATCTGTAGTTAGCACATGATAAAAAATGTGGTGCCATTTTAGAGGAAAGTTTACTTGAAGATGTAGAGGTTATACTTGCACTTCTCGAACCCATTATCATACCTTGGGAAAAAATCATTAACAACAAGAAGAGAATCAGTATTCCATATGAAAAGAAAGTGTCTTTTAATATTTTGGACTACTCCAAATCCATTGAGTTTAGTGTGTTGGATTTTTTCAAGATAACTCATTTTCACTTGCTCCTCTTCGACATACATTATAGGCTCTCAAACGCCAACTTTGTGATTAGGTTGGCAATGTCACAAGACTGATATTTCGATCTTAAAAATTTTGAGCATTGCAAAAAACATAGTCATAATTTAGAGATATGCTCAATATGTAAGACTCCTACAAGAGAAAATATTCACCTTAGATGGATCACTTCTTGGAAATGGTCTTTAAAAACCAATAAAATTTATCAATCATACCTCATTGTTCATTCTCAAGTATTAACAATATTGTAATAGCTCACATTTTATTTGATATGGGGGAATTGATAGTCACTAGCTTCAAAATCATATCAGATAATCCTCATTGACAACCTAAAGTAGAACATGTTTCCAAAGCCTAAAGCTAGAGTTGACCTAGTTAGATTGAAAGTTGTAACCATAGGTAAATTCATGTTCCATGATTTGTCTGGTGACCTACCTTAACCTTGGTGTCCAAAATACCGTGCTAGTTGAATCCAGTTGTCACACAAAATATATTTGTATGTATATTTTGTGACTAATATGTATCAAATGATTATCTAAATATTTTATATTTGTGTGTGAGAACATAAACTAACAATAACATGCTAGAATTATCAATGATTTTCATAGTTTTAAATGGATTTAAAAAATAAAAATAGAACTATTTCAGTAAAATAGTGAATTCAATTTGTTTAAAATGTATTTTTGGGTGCATAAATGGATTCAACTCGCCTTACACTTGATTTCTGGAAATTACATCACTGAAACTTAACATTCCAAAAATTTCCTACTATATTTTAGCCAAAATTAACAATTATAGTTGCCCAGAAAAGAGTAAAAACATCTAATGTTTAGACTACATCCAATTTTATTACAAATTTTAAAAAAAAGAAGATTTTTTTTACCTTTCTTAACCATAATTTTTTTTTCTAAAATGACGAGACTTTATTGCAACAATACATGTTTGAAATCTATAATTTGTACCATGTGAATGCTTAAGAATGATAAATACCTTTGGTAAACCAATGGATATGGATATGCCCAAGTCAATTATTAGGATGCACATTCTACAACCTAATATGCTCATTCAACAACCTAGTATGACCTTGATGTGTGTGTAAGTGTCACGTCCTCAAAAAATAATAAAAGTTATTTTGGCTAATGTCTTCCAAAACATTAACTTGAATCTTAAATTATATATATAATTTGAATGGATAATAAATTATCTCATGTGTTTAATAGTTTCTTTTATCATATATGTATATATGACTTTGAATGGATCTTAAATTTACCTATAAAAAAAAATTACCACATTAAAATTCCAAATTAGTTAAAATTTTAAACATTTGGTCTTTACCAAATCAATACCATTTCTTAAATTAAAGGAAAAATGTTAATTCAACACAAAGAATAGAAAATCTTGCTCCAAAATCTTTTAATATTTCTTTTAATTAAATATTTATAAAATGAATCTTCAAAAGGAAAAACAGTATCCTATGGATATATTAAAATCTTTAAGATCATAAATATTGTAATGTTTGAAAATATTAATTTGATGTAACTTTATTATAAATTTTGCTATCATGCCCTTTAAAAAACATCATTAAATCTAATATTAATATTAAACTTCTTTCATCATTTTTGGGACCTTGTAAAGAATGATGTCTGGCAATTGGTTGAGGAGTCCCACACAATGCATTGGGTCCTTCCCTCCCTAAATGAAACTTTCATTGCTCTTGTCCCCAAGGAAGATCATGCAGCCACCCCTGAAAAATTCAGGCCAATTTCCCTCTGCAATGTCATTTACAAAATCATCTCCAAGGTGATTGCCAATCGACTCAAGCCATTGCTCCCTCTGCTCATCTCTCCAGAACAAACATGATACTTGGAAGGGCGCCATATCCTTGATGGCATTATACTGACCCATGAGATCATCCATTCCCTAAATCAGTCAAAGAAAGCGGGGATGCTTCTGAAAATTGACCTCTCCAAGGCCTTTGATAAACTAAACTGGCATTACATTCAGCAGATGCTTGCTCCTTATGGTTTCAGTCCAATCTGGATCAGATGGGTCATGAGCCTAATCTCCTCCTCTTTCTTCTTCATCCTGGTCAATGGCATCCCTTCTCGCCCTTTCTCCCCATCCCGTGGTATTCTTCAAGGTGACCCCCTCTCCCCCTTTCTCTTTGTCCTTACGGCTGAAGGACTAAGTCACCTAATCAAGCGCGCCCTCCATTCCAAGTGCCTCAAAGGCATCACTGTGCATGGCATCCCTGCCACCACTCACCAACAAGTTTTTGATGACAACATGCTCTTCAGGCACCCTTCAGTCCAAGAAGCCTTGACCTTCAAATCCATCCTAGACACTTTTGTTGAAGCCTCTGGCACTTCTGTCAACGCCTCCAAATCTCAAATTTTCTTCTTCAACACTGCTATCGCCACTCAAAACTCCATTGCCAGAATTCTTGGATTTATGACAGCCAAGCTTCCTGCAAAATACCTAGGTGCCCCTCTGATCGATTCCACCTTAAAGCATTCCTCCTGGCAATATCTACTTGAAAAACTTGAAGCCAAGCTTTCCTCGTGGACTTTTCTCTCCCTCAACCTAGCCAGCCGCCTCATCCTAATTAAATCGGTCCTTCAATCCATGCCACTCTACTTATTTTCCATCCTCGCTACTCCCAAAGGTGTCCTCAAGAAAATCAAAACTCTTCAACGTAAATTTTTTTGGGGCTCTTCCGGGCAGAACAGAAAATGGGCATTGGTCAAATGGACCACTGTCTGCAAACCCAAAAAACTTGGAGGTCTTGGGCTCCACGATCCATACCACAGCAACGTGGTCATGGGGGAAAAAATTTGGTGGAGATGGGTCTCAACTCCACTTACTCCCTGGGCGCGCCTTTGGAAAGCTAAGTATGCTAACAATCGCCCAGCTAAAGATCTAATATGCCTAATCACTGTTGAAGCAGGCTCTCAAATCTAGAACGCAGCCAAGCAACACCGCCTACTGGTCCAAGAACATAGCTTCTGGGAAGTCCGAAATGGTCGAGCTGCCCACTTTTGGACCGATTCGTGGCAGCAACGTCCTCGATTTATTAGCACCATCTCCCCACATCTCTCGCCAAAAGTAATTAATAGATTGGACACCAATGTCTACCACTACTGGGAGGCTAACCACATACAATAGTTCAGGCAATGGAAATCGGCTACCACTTGCCTCAATCAGCACCAGGAGAATGCGCACCCTGCTCTAGACATGGAACTCAACTGCAAGAGAATTTGGTATTCAGAGGAAAAAGACATTCTAATATGGGGCTACACATCAAAGGGAAATTTCAGCACTAAGGAGGCTTATTCACTCCTTACACAAAATCCTAAACCCATCGATTCCCTCTGGGATAGTATTTGGTCATTCAATTCTTGGCCCAAAGTCTCTACTTTCTTATGGCTTCTATGTCACAGGCGGATACTCACTTGGGACAATCTCACTAAAAGAGGCTTCACATGACCCTCTAGATGCTCAAATTGCAACAACCATGAGGAAACCATTGAACACCTTATGATCACCTGTCCTTTAGAAACTTATCTATGGGATAAAATCAGCTTCAGGTGTCAAAGAGAAGGCAGAGGTCCAGGATATTTGAACTCAACCATCCGCAACTGGCCTTCTGCCCCCTTCAAAAGCAACCTCCTCAATGCCATGTGGAAGCTCATTCTAGGATTCACTCTTTGGACCCTCTGGAAGGAAAGGAATAGACAAATCTTAAAAAACCAGAGTACCCCCCAAGAAATTCTCTGGGATAAACTTCGCTGCAACATCTAGGAAACACTGGCTCTCCAGCACTTGCAACAAGAAGATCTACCCATGCAAGCCTTGGAAAAGGCCGTTTGGGATAATTGGCAGCTTGCCCTTCCACCCTGTTCTCTTCCTGCTCGAGCTCACAAACCTCAGGCTGAGACTCCTAGTAATTGGGCTCCCCCTCCCACTGGTCTATACAAACTGAACTTCGACGAAGCCTCAAAAGGCAACCCAGGTGAAGCAGGATATGGAGGCATCTTCAGGGATCATCAAGGCAATCCCCTGTTGATCTTTTTTGGTTCCATAGGGTGCGATACTAACAATTCTGTGGAGCTTGAAGGCCTGTGGCAAGGGATGCGACTTACTCTACTCCACAAATTCTTTCCCATTGAAATGGAGGGGGACTCCCAAATCCTTATCCACATGGCTCAACGTCTTCTCATGGGTGCCTCTCCTTCCAAAGTAGAAGACAGCTAGAGACTCATGGTGAGAATAGAACTCATTGCAAATTGGCTACAGCTCCATCGGGCCATTACCTTCAAACACACAAAGAAATCAGGCAACCAAGTAGCAGATCTCCTAGCTAACAAAGGTGTGACCAGCTCTCAGGCCCTAACAGCCAGCCCCATCTCCATTCTCAATGACAGTAATCTCATTCAAGAATGCACCAAGCTGGTGCTCAAGGATACGAAACCCCCGAATGCGGGTGTTAATGGGGCATGACATGGGTGGTAGGCGGTGGGACGGCACGTGGCCTGGCCACATGGCCACTGGCATGCCAACTTGCTGGCCTCCTCCTGCATTAAACACCCCTTACCGTCACCCTGCGATGCAATTAATTCATTGCAATGGTCGAGGCATTCACTTGGGCTTCAAAATGCCGTTTGGTTGCTGCTCCCTTCGGCTCTCTGCTCTTTCTCCTGAGCTCTCTGTGGTGATCCAACCCTCCTCTGTGAATTCTATGCTGACTTGCATCCCTCCCTACGCGTGGCTGTTTCTGCGCCCGCCGAACCTAGCACTCGCACGTCCTTTGGGAGGCGTTGCAGTTCAGTGGCTGTATAGAATACCTGCTCGGCATCCATTATTCATCGTCAGCCCCCATTGATTTCTTCGCTTCTCTGCCTCTTTCGGCCCTTCCTCACTCACCATCTCCCAAATCTTCCACGCACATCCGGCCTTCTCCGCCAGTCGAAGCCCTGCGCACCCAGGTTATGCAAGCATGCCTCTCTTGCGACATCGAATGCGATGTCGAAGAGGTGGCAGCAGAGGCAGAGCATCGTGCATTATCTCCTCTTCTTCTCCCTATACCTCGTTCTCCTCCTTCGCGCACTCTGGGGGTGTAGGTTTTAACCCTGAACATAAATTATCTACACACGAATCTTATAACAGAAAATAAACAATATCGAGAGCATAAAACATAAAACAGATAAACACAGAGATTTTCCCCTGGATCCCAAATCGGGACGACCAGCTTGATTTTTCATTATATTCCTTTTAGTGTTACAACACATATATATACATGCCGAAGCATACATAAACCTCAATCCATTAACCCTGGATTAGAACATAACCGTAGTTCCCTTGACCGGATCTACAAAATACCAGGGGCCGAAAACCATCGTACCCCAAAACCATGTGCAAAATCATGCACAAAACATGGGTGGGTCCGCCTATGAGTGGGTCCACACACCAAACAAATTTTCGCCGGGGCGCTGCCCCGAACCCCAACAGTGGGGGCTGCCTCCCCCCTTGTGACCCCCCTGCTGCGCCCAGCGCAACGTACAGCGCATGGGGCTAGTCGTGGAAAGAATATAACACATACCCAACATTCTCCCACTTGTTGTTTTCTTTCCACAGGGGGCCACAAGAGAGCTTAGTCATTGGGCCAATTATTCAACACCCATTGTTTCTCTACACCAAGAGAACTTCTGAGTGCTCACAAACTTCGTCAATGCATCTGCAACATTCTTCAAAGTGTCCACCTTTACCAGCAACACCCTTTTAGCCTCAACCATATCTCTAACAAAGTGATATCGAACATCAATGTGCTTTGTCTTTGAATGATAAGCAGGGTTCTTAGCCAAGAAAATTGCACTTTGGCTATCACAGTCTATCCTTATAGCTTTTTGTACCAACCCCATACTTGAACACAATCTCTGCAACCAAACTGCTTCCTTTCTTGCATGAGTGGCTGCTATGTATTCTGCCTCTGTAGTTGAAAGAGCCACTACAGACTGTCTTTTACTCATCCAACTGACTGCGCCTCCAAATAGGCTAAACACATACCCACTTGTAGATCTTCTTTGGTCTAGATCTCCAGCCCAATCTTCATCAACAAAACCACGAATTTCCAACATTCTTTCCAATCCTGGTCTTCCCTAGTAGCACAAGCCATAATCACTAGTGCCACGTAAATATCTGAAAACCCGTTTCACTATTGTCCAATGCTCCTTCCCTGGGTTTGACATAAACCTGCTCAATACTCCCACTGCATGTGCAATGTCTGGTTTAGTACAGACCATTGCATACATCAGGGTACCCACTGCACTTGCATATGGAACACAGGACATATCCTCCTCTTCTTCTTGTGTCTTGGGACACTATTCAACAGATAGCTTTACACCTACAGGAATAGGAACATTCACCGGTTTACTATCCTGCATATTGAACCTCTGCAATATAGTCTCAACATACTTCCTTTGGTTTAACTAGAGCTTCCTCTTTGCCCGATATCTCTTAATTTCCATGCCCAAAATATAGTTTGCAGCACCAAGATCCTTCATGTCGAATTTGGAGAACAGCTGGGTCTTCAAATCTTGGATAATTTCTTTGTCATTTCCAATCAACAACATATCATCCACATACAAGACCAAATAAATAACACGGTCACCAATTAATTTAAAATAAACACAGTGATCCTCCTTGCTTCTGGTGAAGCCAAGTCCTCGTATATAGGTATCAAATTTCTGATACCACATCCTTGGTGACTGCTTTAACCCATACAGAGACTTCTTCAACCTGCATACCAGTTCTTTCTTACCCTTCACCATAAAGCCTTCAGGTTGCTTCATGTAGATCTCCTCTTCTAGATCCCCGTGAAGAAATGTTGTCTTCACATCCATCTATTCTATCTCAAAATCAAATGCAGCAGCAACAGATAAAATTAATCTAATAGAAGTAACTTTGGCAACAGGAGAAAAAATATCACCTAAATCAATTCCCGGCACCTGGGAATAACCTTTTGCTACCAACAGAGCTTTGTATTTCTCCACCTTGCCTTCTACATTCATCTTCTTTTTAAACACCCATTTGCACCCGATGGGCTTCCTTCCAGCCAGCAACTCCACCATATCCCATGCCTCATTTTTGTGCAAGGATGCCATTTCATCAACCATGGGCTCCTTCCAGAGTTTTCCATCCTCTGAATCTACTGCCTCCCTAACAGTTATGGGATCATCATCAGTTATAGTTAAGGCAAAACCTGAACAAAAAGCAGATGGACTATACCTTTCTGGTTGCCTTCTTTCCCGAGTTGATATTCTCACAGCTGGAGTTTGTGGCTCTTCCTCTTCTGAGTCTTCTTATGTTGTAGAGTCTAATTCATCCTCCTTTAGCTCAAACTCTATCTTCTCAGGTTCCTTTGGTAGGAATTCATGTGTAACAACATCTTTCACCTCTCTAAACACCACATCTTGGCTGTACACAACCTTCCTTGTTTCTGGGTTCCAAAGTTTGTAACCCTTTAAACCATCCTTATACCCAATAAAGATGCACCTTTCAGATTTATTATCCAACTTGGTCCCTTTCTCCTTTGGAACATGTACATATGCATCACATCCAAATACCCTTAGATGTGAAAGAGAGGGTTTCTTACCAGTCCATACCTCATGTGGAGTCTTATCCTCCAACGCCGATGAAGGTGATCTGTTAACTAAGTAACATGCAGTCTCCACTGCCTCTGCCCAGAATTCTTGTCCTAACCCGGTACCACTGAGCATGCTTCTTGCCTTTTCCATCAGTGTTCTATTCATTCTTTCTGCAACTCCATTTTGCCGAGGTGTGTATGGAGTAGTCTTCTGCCGTGCTATACCACACTTCTTACAGAACTCTTCAAATTCCTTCTTGCAGAACTCCCCACCATTATCTGTTCTCAATGCCTTTATCTTCTTCTCTGTCTGGTTTTCCACCAGAGCCTTAAATTCTTTCAATTTGTCAAAGACTTCAGATTTCTTCCTCAAGAAATATATCCATGTATTCCTTGAGAAGTCATCTATGAATGAAACATAGTACACAGACTTTCCCAGTGATGGAACTGACACAAGTCCAAACACATCACTGTGCACAAGTTCTAATATCTTGTTCACCCTCTTAGCACCAGAAGGAAAACTCACCCGATTCTGCTTCCCATATACACAATGTTCACAAAAATCAAAATCCAGAGAACAATTAGACATACCTTCTACCATACCATCTCTATGCAGTATCCGAAGGCCCTTCTCTCCAATATGTCCAAGCCTTTGATGCCATAGCATGGTCTTTTCTCCAGAGACAGCTAGGCTTTCCGTCCCACTTTCAAGAACCATAGAACTATTACACCTATCAATAATAGTACTACCTTGTAGCTTGTACAGAGTTCCAGTCTGAACTCCCCGCATTAATACCAGTGCTCCCCGAACCATCTTGCAGGCATCTTTCTCGAACACTGTTTTTACACCTGCATCATCCATCTTGCTTATAGAAATCAGATTTTTGGCCAATGCAGGAATATGCAGAACACCAGGAAGTGTTCTAATCCTTCCACCTTGCAGCTTCAACTTGACCTTTCCATGTCCGACGATTCTGGCCTTCCTATCATCCCCTAGGAAGAAATCACCACCATCATATTTCTCATACTCGAAGAACCACTCCCAATGGGGAGTGAAGTGAAAGGGTGCACTTGAGTCAATCAACCATGACTCATGATCTACATGTGTATTTGAAGAAGAAGCCAAATACACATCCCCACCTTCATCCAAGGTGGTTTTCGCCTCTGCAGAAGGAACATCATCATATACCTTTCCTTTCTTAGGAGCTTTAGATCTACAGTCCTTTTTGTAGTGCCCTTCCTTTTTGCATTTTCAGCGTACCTTTACAAAATTTACAGGAGATTTAGATCTCCCTCTAGATTTGGATCTCCCACTCGAAACCTTATTCTTGTTTCTGTTTTGGGACCTTCCTCGTACAGATAAGGCATCTCCATTCTGGCCCTCCATATTTTTTTGTCTCATTTCCTCCGACAACAAGGCTGAGACAATGTCATCAAAATTCAAGGTAGTTGTATTGCTACCTATTGCAATAACCAGACTGTCCCACGAATCTGGTAGAGAACACAACAAACTGATGCACTTATATTCATCCGATATTTTAATATCAACAGATGACAGCTGACTTACCACAGTATTGAAGGCGTTCAGATGCTCTGTCACCGAGTCTCCATCCTTCATCCTCAGGTTATACAGCTTTTTCCACAGGAACAACTTATTCACCAGAGACTTAGATTGGTACAAAGTACCAATTTTTTCCCACAAATTCTTCGTCGTAGCTTCTCCAGATACATTCAACAATACTGAATATGAGACACACAACCGTATTATGCTCTTAGCCTTCCGATCCAGTTTCTTCCAGTCTTCATCTGACATTGCCGTTGGTTTAGTACCTGGATCTACCGTGATCCAGTGATCTTTATCCACCAGCAGATCCTCCATCTTGAGCTTCCATAACTCAAAACTCTGACCATTAAATTTATCGATCTCTATCTTTTTGGCGCTCGCCATCTTCTTTCACCACAAGAATCGATCCCGCAGATCTCCCACTGAACAGGGTCTACCTCAGGCCCGAGAAAAAAACCCTCAGCAACAAAGGCGTCCCCTTGAAGCTGAAACAGCTCTGATACCAAATGTAGGTTTTAACCCTAAACAGAAATTATCCACACACGAATCTTATAACAGAAAATAAACAATAGCGAGAGCATAAAACATAAAACAGATAAACACAGAGATTCTCCCCTGGATCCCAAATTGGGACAACCAGCTTGATTTTTCATTATATTCCTTTTAGTGTTACAACACATATATATAAATGCCGAAGCATACATAAACCCCAATCCATTAACACTGGATTAGAACATAACCATAGTTCCCTTGACCGGATCTACAAAATACTAGGGGCCGAAAACCATCGTACCCCAAAACCATGTGCAAAATCATGCACAAAACATGGGTGGGTCTGCCTATGAGTGGGTTCGCACACCAAACAAATTTTCACCAGCAGCACCCGCTCTGACCCCAACAATGGGGCGGTTTCCCCTTCAGGACCCCCGCTACTCCCGGCACTGAGACCACAGGATCCAGGTGGATATCGGTGGCCACCTACCTAGGTTCCATTTGACCGCACTCATCAATTCTTGCAGCTTTTCACATTCAAGACAACTTACTATTTTTAGTAAAGCTAAATGCTCCTGAGTCAGTTTTGCCTACATCTGTGGAACATGGCCACCCACTCATTCCATTTTATATCCCCCCACTGGTTCTTTCATTGTTGCAACAAAACTTACTATTTTTAGTAGTTTTTCGGGTCCTGAACTTCCGGAGCCGTTTTGAGGCCCTAAACGACGTTTTTTGGGCATCGTTTTACTAGCGAATTTCATGGAATGAAATTCGTCCCGAAAGTTGTGGTCCTCGGATAGATCTTTCTAACGAGCTATTGAGCGCATCAAACGGAGATCGGGTGCCAAAGTTACGCCCCCGGGAAGTTGAACCACCAATTTACCCAAACGGGCGCCCACAGTTTTGGCGCCTCATCTCCTACGGTTAGGTTTTTGGACGTTTCGGATTCTACATTGTTTCTCAATAATAAATAGGCCCTCAAGCCTCATTGTAACACAGTTCATAGGTCTATAGCCATCACATCTCTTCTCAGAGATTCGCTACCAACACCCTAGCTATTTTATTTCCATTATGTCTGTAAGCATATTTCTGTTATTAATGAAATGACGCATTATTTCCGCTGCATCTCTGTATTTATGGTTATGTGTTTATTCTGTTGTGTTCCTGCATAAATCCGGATCAGCGTGGGGCTAGTCGTGGAAAGAATATAACACATACCCAACAGGGGGCAGATATTCGGACACCCGTAGTGGTCGGGGTTGTCACCTTGTCTCTGCGGCTCGCCACCCTACCTCTGAGCCTCCCTCTGCTCCTCCTCCCCATCAATTCCCGACCTCAGCTCAGTTTCAATTCTAATGTTCCTCCTTCAGCCATCTTGTCATGGCCACAGTCTCCATCTCCTTCTACGAAATCCCAGGTCCTAGCCCAGTCCCCAGCCACCCCCCTCCATCCTCTAGCTAGCATGGCCACCTCGAGCCTTCGAAGGATGCAAAAACTCCACAAGCCTCACCTCTGCACACCTACAACTCACACAGCGACAACAGCTCTGATTACTACAAAGAGAAGCGGATGCAGGATGATGACAAGGGCGCTGAAGCCGCGACTCCTCGGTAAGAAGAAATTGGACTCCAGTTTGTTGAAGATGACGAATACAAGTGTTTGATCGTTGAAGAACCTCCTCCAGTTTCCCTTGATGCTCAGATTACCAGGTCTCCTTAGGTCTTGGACCTACAGTTTTACAGTCTTGCTTTTTGTTCTTGTTTACACTGAGTACATTAACTTATGTTTTATATTGTTGGTTTCCCCTTGTGGGCAGCTCCAGTTTTGGTTTTTTGCTATTTTGTTGATATCATGGCAATTACACACGCCAGCTACGCTGAGGCCTTAGCCTCTCTATACATTATGTTTCATTATCAATAGAAATTTTAGTCTTATTTACAAAAAAAAAAAATATTAATATTAATATTACTAAATTTAAGAACTTTGGATTAATACAATATTAAGTTTAATATATTATTCAATTTTTTATATTATAATATATATTAATATATCATGTTATACATTAAATCTAGATATATATGTAGGGAATAACAAAGACATAGAGTGCTAGAGATGGAGAGATCTACTAAGTGATAAGGGAGAGATGGAGATAAAGTGAAGAAGAGGAAGAGGAGGAATGAAGAGAGAGAGAAAGAGAGAGGGAGAGAAGGATAAGATAGAGAGAGAGACATAAATATGGAGTGGTGAGAGAGGGGGAGAAAGAGAAGGAGAGAGGGAGGGAGATAATGACAAGGTTAGAGGGGAGAGAGAGAGAGACATAGGAAGAGAGGGGAAGTAAGAGAGAGGAGGAGAGAGGGTGGAAAAAAGAGGGAGGGACACAAAGATAGAGTTGGAGGGGGATAAAGGGAGTCAAGAAGAAAAACATAGATAGAGAAACATGGAGAGAGAGAGAGGGAGTGATAAAGGAGAGATGGAGAGAGAGTGTGTAAGCTTTGGGGTGAGATAGAGAAACAAAGGAGAGAATGAAGGAAGAGGGGAGAGAAGGAGATAAATCCTATGTTTGCACCTAGAGGTAATAGATTCAGTGTTAGATGGATCTAAGCTAGTTTAGAAACACCTAGAGGTATTTGATCCCTTTCGGTGCATTATAGATTTGGTGTTAGATGATCTATCTAATTTAGGCGTAGTCGTCTAAAGAGGCTGAGGAAAAAAAATCAAGAAATCTTGCAAGCAATGTTTGAATCACGTTTTTTTATAGTGATGATGGATTTAACACGATCAAAAACCTCTGGGGCACCCAAAATATTATTGAAGTGAATTTTATTAAAATATTACTTGAATTTCCTTGATTTTCATGGAAAAAAAACAGACTAATTAAACTAAGTAAAGAATTTTTTCCTCGAACCTGAAACTTGAAACAGTTTCCCACAAAATTCGACTAAACCAGATTATAAAGAAATAATATGAATAGTCGTTGAACCAAACCAAATTATAAATAAGTAATACAATCAACAGTTCAATATGTCTTGAAGATTGCAGAGATCAAAATTAGAAAATCAATATTCAGATTTGACAGCACTATTCGTTACCTGAGTTTGGCCTTCAACCCATTTCCAACGATTTCCAGATTTTATTTGGAAGTTCCTCCTTTCTTAACTTCTATATTTAAAACATCTCTCAGTCTCTCTGCCGCCCACCTTAACTCCTCCCCTTCCATCAATCTCCTCACTTTTTCTGCAATTTCTTCCCTCCTAATAACCTTTTCATTATCATTGTTGCTCTTTAATCTCATTCCAATTTTCTATTCATCAGCTAAGATTTTTCAATTGGTGTATTGGTCATTCCCTAGAGGGAATCCCAGCAGGGGATTGCCCAAAGAAATGCTCTCTAAAATGGAGTTCCACCAGCAGTGGTTCAAAATCCCACCTATGGAACAATCACTCTTCGCCATTCTTGACTAAATGCATTTTGGAGTTCATTGATCTATTTTTCAAACGATTATTTTTCATTTTCGAAATATGATAACTTAATTGTTTTATTCTTTTCATATCCATTAAGTTTTACTTAAATACCTAAACAATCCAATCCACAAAATTTCCAAAATATTTAAAAATCTACAATCACTAAAATCCCTAATCTCGTCCATAGAGGTTGAAATTTGACAAAATTCATGTTGGAATTTCTGAAGTATTCCAAACAAAAGAGGAAATAAAATTCCTCAACTCAACACAGAGATTAATGGACAGAGATGTAGAAAACACTATTTCAGTAAACTTAAAAAAAATTACAGTGTTGCCACAGAACTGTTGTTATGGCTTTTAAAAAAAATTACAAGCTGCTACAAACACAATGTTACAAAATCTGCTTTCTATCTCTTTGAAAAATTGCACACACACAGTGATCCATTTTATTTTGCCTTCGGGCTTACCAAAACAAAATACACATAGTCAACTCTTTTTTTCACACAGAGTCTCACTCTACATACTCTACACTTACCAAGCACATACATAAAAAAAAATCCGTAGCTACTAAATCTAATCTAGTAACTGCAAATTTATTTACGAATAAACGTGCAACTACATTTTTCCTTGGGCGTCGACAAACCCATTTCTTCATTAAAGTCAGCACATAGGCCGTATACCAAATACACAGTAGAGCTATGCAAGAACATGTTCAATACTAAAAAACGGAACTCATATTTTATCAAATCCGGCTATTATCTTCACATTTAGCTCTATTTCTCGGATCGGTGGTTTTAACATTTAACTGTGCAGAATGCGAGTTAACTTAAATCTGTGTGACTACGATAGTGACGTGGAGCTTATTGCATCGCAATTCATATAACTTAGCCTGCGGGCGGTCCAGGTAATAAGCTTAAGATTTTGCGCATGCGATATGCGATAGCGATATCACATCACAAACTAAATAACATAGCTTTGTGGCTGTGGCGGAAAATTTGAGAATGTTGTGATGTGCGCTTCAGGCAAAATAAAAAAAAATAAAGGTAAGTCAAAATCCGTTTTCAAGATATTAAACGCAGAGTATGACTGTGCAGTACACTGCTTGTTGTGGTTGCGTGAAAAATGCCCCTGGGCTTGGATTTGCTCCTACCGTCGTTCCTCTGTCAATGTTTTTGAGTTTGTGAGTTACGCCACTGTCCATTGATGGAGGTGGTTGGGGATAAAATTCCAACACTCCCCAAAATAACCGCCGCCGTCACCACACCTCGACACTTTCCGAGATAATTAAAACTTTCTCGTTCCAATGGTATCATTGTGTACGTGAAATTTCTTCTCGTTCTGCAATGTTTCAAAACAATTTCACCATTGTTCACTAGCTCTCTGATGTAGTGATACTTGGCATCAATGTGTTTCGTTCTTTTGTGAAACACTGAATTATTTGACAATGCTATTGCTAAGCTATTATCACAATAAATTGTTGTGCCTTTTACTTGTTCATGACACAAACTCCTCAACATTCTTCTCATCCAAACTACTTGACATGTTGCTGCTATAGCTGCTACATACTCTGCCTCTACTATAGATAAAGCCACAATTGGTTGTTTCTTAGAAGCCCATGAAATGGCTCCTGAACCCATATGAAAAACATATCGAGAGGTGTTTTTCCTGTCATCTATACTTCCAGCCCAATCACTGTCAGTATATCCAATCAATTCATAATTTTCTGAAGTGGTGTATAAAATACCATACCTCTTTGTTCCTTTCACATACCTAAGAATTCTTTTTGCTTCTTTCCAATGTGCCTCCTTTGGCCTTTCCATAAATCTGGAAATTAAACTCACATCATGCATAATATTAGGCCTAGTTGCAGTCAAATACATAAGGCTGCCAACTATGCTCTTGTACAAAATTGGAACAAAATCCTTGCTGATGTCCTCTTTGCCGCCTTGCAATTTATAGTTTTTTGTTAAATCTTTCCAAAACTTCATTTACATATTTAGCTTGAGAGATAAAAACCTTGTTTTTGTTTTTCTCTACTTCTATTCCTAAGAAGTATTTCAGCAATCCCATATCAGTCATCTCAAATTCATCCTTCATGACTGTTTTAAAATTCTCAATCAGGTAAGCATCATTACCTGCGAATATAATATCATCAACATATAAAAAAACAATCAAAATCTTACCATATTTCTCTTTTATGTATAATGTGGGTTCTCCTTCACATTTCTCAAACCCATTTTCCAGTAGATAGGCATCTATCCTACTGTACCATGCTCTTAGTGCTTGTTTCAGCCCATAAAGGGCTTTCTTCAATCTGAAAACTTTGTGCTCTTGGCCCTTTTTCTCATAGCCCAAAGTTTGTTCAACATAAACCTCTTCTATCAATACTCCATTTAGGAATGTTGATTTCACATCCATTTGGTAAAATTTCCACTTGTGTTGTGCTGTTATGGACAACACTGCTTTTACTGTTTCCATTCTTGCAACCGGTGCAAAAGTTTCCTCATAGTCTCTTCCTTGTTGCTGCTTGTAGCCTTTGACAACAAGTCTAGCCTTGTGCCTTTCAATCTTACCTTCATCATTTCTTTTGGTCTTGTAAACCCATTTCACTCCACTAACTTCTTTTCCTTTTGGGAGATCAACTAATTCCCATGTCTTATTTTTCTCTATGACATTTATTTCTTCATCCATAGCATCTATCCACTTCTTATCTTTCACTTCTTCTTAAAAATGAATAGGATCATTTACATGAAAATACAATGCAAATAAAGAGCTCATACCTTCATTTTCTACCTCTTTCTCATAAATCTCATTCAAACTTCTGAATCTGGTTCCTCTTTCACTTAGTGAACTTGTGCTTGTAGAAGCACTCAAATCTACTCCTTGTGATGTGCTTGGAGAAGCACTATCATCACTTCTCAAGGGTGTTCTCATTTTTTCTTGTGGTGTCCCTTGGTGTCCTTCTGTTGGTGGAGGTGGTGCTACTAATGAGGAATTCCTTTCAGCCATTTCTTCCTCATCTTCATCATGAGATAAACAACTTTTAACATTCACTGTTTTCTCAATGCTTCCATCCCAAGCTTCTTCCTCAATGAACCGTACATCTCTGCTTATAACAAACTTCTTGGTGGATGGGTTATACAATCTATATGCCTTGGATTCTTCATTGTATCCAATTAATATGCACTTCTCCCCCTTATTGTCCAACTTCTTCCTTAGCTGATCTGGAATGTGTGCATAAAACACACAACCAAAAACTCTCATGTGGGTGACAAACTGCTTTATGCCACACCATGCTTCTTCATGAACTTTGTTCATTACAACTTTGGTTCGGCATCTATTCAAGATGTATGCTGCACAATGTACAGCTTCAGCCCAATATTCATTTGGAAATTTTTTTTCCTTCAGCATACTTCTTACCATGTCCATGATGGTTCTATTTTTCCTTTCAGCAGCTCCATTTTTTTGCAGTGTATACCTTGTTATAAATTTCTTGTGTATGTCATTTTCTCTGCAAAAACACAGAAATTATTTTGAGATATATTCACCTCCTCTATCAGTTCTTAGGACCTTGATATGTTTCCCACTTTGTTTCTCTACAAGAGCCTTAAATTGGTAGAATTTCTCAAACACTTCACTTTTATATTTCAAGAAATAAACCCAAGTTTTTCTTCTGTAATCATCAATGAAAGTTAGCATATAGTGGTTGCTTGCTAGTTATGGTGTTTGCATTGGTCCACAAAAATATGAATGGACAATTTCTAAGGGTGCCTTTACCCTTATGCTCTTTCCTGATGGAAATCTTTCTCTGTGTTGTTTTCCCAAGATGCAGCATTCACAAAGGTTGTCTTGTTTCTCAATCAATGGCAATCCCTTTACCATTCCTTTCCTATGCAAAAAATCTAGACCTCCAAAGTTTAGAAGCCCAAATCTCAAGTGCCATAACCAGTTTTCATCCTTTGCTTCTCTTTGGTAAGTCTCTTGTGTCACTTCTGCCATTTCAGCCTCTTTCTTCAAATCTGCTCTCATCCTGAGAGGGAACATTCTGTTCCTTGTCATTTTCACTTGTGCAATGCATTGCTTGATTGGTGGTTTATCCATGATGGTACATATATCATCTTCAAAGAAAACATTGTAGCCTTTCTGAATGAGTTGTCCAATGCTCAAAAGGTTACACTTCGTACTAGGCACATAATAAACATCTGATATGGTTTTTCTTTCTCCTCTCTTTGGCAAAACACTTACTCTGTCTTTTCCCATGACAAAGACCTTATTGTCTGTCCCCAATGTTACTTGAGACTTCACATTTTCATCTAACATGGAAAACATGGAAATGTTTCCAGTCATATGGTTGCTACATCCTAAATCTAGAAACCATATATCTTCACTCTTTTCGTCAACCATATTATATGCTAAAAATAACTTCTCTTGACTGATATTTTCTTTTGTAAAATTACCACTAGGTCTATTACCCATGTCATTCTATTTCTTTCTACATTTATTGGCATCATGGCCATAATTTTTATAGTAACGACATTAGAATTTGGATTTATCATACCTTTGTCCATGTGCTTTATTTTGTCCACCTTGCTGGCTGTTGCCTTATATTTGGTTCTGATTTTGATTTTTGCCCCTTCCATTTGTATTTACAGGGTTGTTTCTTCCTCCTCTGTTTTGGCTTATGCCTCTTCTTTTTCCTCTATAGTTTCCTCTGCCTTGACCTCTTCCTCTTCCAAAGGAAATTTGGGTCTTGAACGCATGCTCCAAAGATGAGTTTTTTGTTCTACCCAATCTTTGTTCATGTGTCATCAGTGATGCATGTAGCTTATAAACTATAAACTTTGAGAGATCATTTGTCTTTTAAATGGTTGTGACTATCACATCAAACCTTGAGGGTAAGCTCCTCAACACTTTCTCCACTATTCTTCTTTCTTCTACTGTCTCTCCATGAGATCTCATTTGGGTAACCAACCCAATCAGTAGAGTAAAGAATGAGTCTATTGTATCAGACTCCATGCAAATAACTTCAAAATCTCTTCTCATTAATTGAAGCTTTGTTGTCTTTACCTTCTCCATACCTTGGTAAGCTGTCTGGAGGGTATCACATGCATCCATGGACCTCTTAGCGGCTGCAATCCTTATAAATACACTTTTATGCATTGCTTGATAGAGATAGAAGAGGGCTTTTGAGTCATTTTTCCTATTACTCTTCAGCGAATCCTTCTCTACCTATGTCAAGGCATTAAATGCATTTTCATCTGCTAGTTCTTCTAGACCATCCTCAACAAGTTCCCATAAATCTTGAGAGGAAAACAGGGCTCTCATTGTGATTGCCCAATAGTCATAGTTATTCCCATTGAACTGTGGGAGTTGAGTATTTCCTATACTCGTGCTTATGTTGGCTCCTGTCATTGCTAGCTTCACTGAGCTATGCTTTAAAAAACTTGATTGTGTTCTTAAATAAACTTTCTCTCTGCTTAAGAGACAAACTCTGTCTTCAAAAATACTTCTCTGGATTGCACTTTTTTTACAACAAAACAAAACTTTGTTTTTGTAGACACTGGACTTTGTTGAGCCTTCACACTGCTGTAGAACTGCTTCAACAATTCCTTCCTCCTTCAGCTTCTTTGTCAAACGCAAAGAGTCTGGACTAGCTTCGATACCATGTTTTAATTCCCGAAGTATTCCAAACAACAGAGGAAATAAAATTCCTCAACTCAACACATAGATTAAAGGACAGAGATGCAAAAAACACTATTTCATTAAACTTTAAAAAATTACAATGCTGCCACAGAACTGTTGTTCTGGCTTTTAAAAAAAATTACAAGCTGCTACAAACACAATGTTACAAAATATTCTCTCTATCTCTTTGAAAAATTGCATAGGGTGAAAATGTAAAGTTGGGTTACACTTTTTGCCCTTTTTTGAGAAAAAACTTTCATTTTATTCCGTTCTTCAACTTTCTGCAAACTATAACAAGTTTTTTGTTTAGAATTTCATTTTGCAATAAAATAAAAGTTGTCAAAAATTTTGTTAGCTTTCTATTACTTATTTTTTGGAATTTTTTTATGCACATTTCATATGTCAACTTAGCGTTTCTTTGGGTGTGTTTTTTAACAATCAAAGGATTCATAAGAAGTCATGTTAATACGCAATGTTGTATTTTTTGAAAATTTGTGTTTTTGAGAAAACAAAATGTGTTACAACAATCTAGACAGAGTCTACTTTGGTTTCGTCATATTTACAAAGCCAATGGATGCATATCATAATTACTTGAATTTTTTGAACTGGTCAAATATGAAAAAA
Source organism: Pinus albicaulis (assembly GCA_034641835.2). NCBI lineage: Eukaryota > Viridiplantae > Streptophyta > Pinopsida > Pinales > Pinaceae > Pinus > Pinus albicaulis. Next base: position 182,319,761 of record CM076576.1, on the reverse strand, counting down.
CTACATATTTTGAGTATGTTTCGTGATGCAATAAATTTCTTAACATATAAGTTATAAACTAAAAATCTAAAAGTTACCCATTAGAGATGACGGACAAATGTAGTGCCCCATAATTTTTTCAATTTTTTTACAATGTATTTTGGGAGATACAGAATTTTGATTTCACTGAATCACAATGACCCTCAGAAATTGTTTGCACCTGTTTTATTACAAAATTAATTAAAATTAGTAAATATTTATGAAATTCCATAAAAGTTATATTTCCTGAAAGTAGATTCAATTTTGAAAATGATTGTCTTGGTTTCAACAGTTAATTCAGAATGTTTCATGGAGTTTAATCAGTCCAAATTTGCAGAAATGTATTCAGAGCTTGGATCTGCGTAATTGGTGACACGTTAGTTCGGCCGAACTTTATAAAAAGTTCGATCGAACTATTTTCTGCGCAAACGGGCCGTTAAGTCTCACACCTTAATAGTTCGGCCGAACTTCTGCCTACTTTTCTGTCGACTAGAAAATTTCGCGGAGCCCCTCCAGAAAAACATTTCGCGGCAATATAAATTGCCGCGAAATCATTCATAATTTTCGCACATTTCATACATTTGGTTTGATTTTACAAAGGTCTTGGTTTGGGTTTAAAGAATTTTCTTGGAGATTTGGGTTTAAGGACATTTCTTGGAGGCGGTCTGATTTTGCAAAGAATTGTTTGGGTTTAAGGACTTTTCTTGGAAGACATTTCCTAGAGGCGGTCTGATTTTGCAAAGAATTGTTTTGGGTTTAAGGAATTTTCTTGGACATACATTCAAAGGACATTTCTTGGAGGTATGTGATACATTTTTTTGGATGTTTTTTGTTCTTCATTTTTTTTTTGAAAGTATAGATTTGGGCTTAATTTCGAATTCTTGGAGGTGGTCTGATTTTGCAAAGAATTGTTTTGGGTTTAAAGACTTTTCTTGGAGGACATTTCTTGGAGGCGGTCTGATTTTGCAAAGAATTGTTTTGGGTTTAAGGAATTTTCTTGCACATACATTCAAAGGACATTTCTTGGAGGTATGTAATGGATTTTTTGGATACTTTTTGTGCTTCATTTCTTTTAAAGTATGGATTTGGGCTTAATTTCGAAAAGACATTTTCTGGAAGTATTTTTTGAAGTATTTTTTAAAGTGGCGTTTTTTTTTTTAAGTTGGAGGCATTTTTTGAAGTGACATTTTTTTAGAGTACGTGTTTTGAGTTGAAGTAAATCTTTTGAGCTTCATTTCATTTTTATAAGACATTTTTTTCTCAGATTTTTTAAAGTAAGTGTTTTGGATTGGAGTATGTATTTTTTGCAAAAATTTTAAAATGAGTTTTTTTTTAAATTAAATCTTTTGTGATGCATTTTTATTGAGTTATTGTCTAAATTTTTGAAGGAAATTTTTTGAACTTCATACTCTATTATCATGGGAAATCGAAGGAATTGTGCGAGAAAATATGATCGAAAAAGAGACCCTGAGGAACGTAGAGAAGAGACGAGACAATCTCACAAAAGAAAGATAGAAGCACTCTCAAATATTGAAGGGGAAAATCAACCTCAACTAGAAGTTGAAACAGGTATGTAAATATAAATATTATGATTTTGATATATTTAAAATTTTCCTAGTGTAAAATGTGAAGTTTAATTTTTATTTGATGAACTAATTTGAAAAATATTTTGCAATGTAAACAGAGAGAGATATTCCTCAAAACATTGATGATGAGATACAAAATTTTGAAAGAGAAAGTGAAAGAGATATTGAACCAATGATTGAAGATGGTGAAAATATTGAAAGAAATTCAAGTGAAGAAATTGAATCACAAGGTGTGTGTATATATATATATATATATATATATATATATATATATTGAACACATGCACGTATTATTGAAATTATACATATATTCATTAATTTAGTTATTTATTGAATATGTAAACTTATTATGTACTATTTATTCGAATATGTACAGATGAAATCAGTGTCGATGATGAGATGTTAGAAAATGTTGACAGTCACACATATGGAGATAAAAAACCTGACCATTATATATGATATCGTGTTAATCGCATTTTTGAAACGTATTTCATAAAGGAGCAGGTGACAGGTCAAGCTCAAATGTTGAAAGGTCTCCTATCATTAAGGAAATTAAAAGAAGCTATGACACTACTGGGTATTCGAAAATCAACCAAAGATAAAAAAATGAAGGAAAATGTGATACAAAATATAAGTAGTGCTATAAATTCAATTAGGAGATCTAGACAGAAAAATGTTTCAATTGTACGTAGAGGAATACATATGGCAATGGTTAATTCAATTGTATGTAGAGGAATACATATGGCAGTGGTTTCATCAAGTACTAAAGAGAATCGTTTGGTAACATCTATGGCACGAACATTAGGAACGTCGCAAAAAACTTTGCACAAACATCGAAAATTTCGGCTGCAAATAGATGTAAATGATGAAATCGCTTGTTGGAGAGCTATTTGTAGGCAACCATACAAATATAGACTTGGAGAAAATGTTAAGAAGATAATATATGAATATTGGAAGAACAATTTGCGTGTTTCGCCAATTGCAAAGCATGTGATGCAAAGAAGAATAACACAAAATCAGTACAAAGAACATGAAAAATATTTCTTGGAAACCACTCAGATAGAGTTATTCAACAAGTTCAAAGAAGAGAATCTTGAAATTCATGTTTCAATCAGTGCTTTTGTTCAACAAAAACCATGGTATGTAAAACCTATCACCGTACGCGACACTTGTTGTTGCTGTTATCATTTGGAATTTGAGTTATATTATGACACATTCCTTGATTTTGGTAGAACATTATGGAAGGATTCGCCTCCTCCTTCCACTATTCGTGATTTTATATCTCAAATTCTATGTGAAAGAGAAAGTGATGAACTATTCTACAGAAAGAAATGTGTTGGTGGTAAAAAAATGCGATGATTTTGGAAATTTGACTAAATTTCAAAACAAATATCGTACTGATATAAATGATCAATCATTGTCCAACATGAAAGTGAAATGGAAAGATATGAATATATTCATATATCGATTCAAGGTGCGAAATAATGTTAAAAGAATTGAATTACAAGAAGAAGAAATTCTAGTGATAGATTTTTTGAGAAAGTTTGCGGCGGAAATTTATAAAGACAACAAGCATTCCCATAGAGATTGATGACAGGACTTGCAATTCAAAAATCTCATGAATTTTTTCCACCAAGGACCATTTTTTCAATAGTTGATTTTGCAGAGAACAACACATTTGTTCCACAAAAAGAAATACGGAGTGAATACTATCATTCTGACCAAGTCTCCATGCTTGTCCATATTCTATATAGACATGTTGAATAAAATGTTGATCATATAAAAAGCACTACTGAAACTCGACATGTTATTAAAGAATATCACTTTTATATTAGTGATGATCATACACATGATACATATTTTGTACAAAATTGTTTCAGTATGATTCCTTGAAAAATGCATTGGAATAACATTCAATGTGGATATGGTGGGGCGGATCTGTAGTCCAATTCAAATCTGCGATCATTCTTTTGGTTGTATTTGTCTTCATAAGAAAACATGCATTAAAAATTGTTGGAATTTCTTTGAGATTGGCCATGGAAAAGGAGAACATGACGGTGCAAGAGAATGCATAAAACGAGCACTTTGAATATATCAAATGAATCCCTTTGCAAGCTGACTTGTGAATGCTAAAGAAGTTGTTCAATGGTGCATCACTACTCTAAGCCATGAGACTAAACCGTCAAGGGAAGTGTGAAGGTACATTCAATTTCATTTTTATTGGAAATCTAATTTTAAATATTGGGTACATTTATCGTGCAATGATTATCTTTGATTGTATTTTGATACCATATTTACAAATTCTTCTTTTAATTTTCCATATAAAGGTTTTTTTGGCATATTGGGATCGAAGACAAAGATAGATTAATTGGAAATGACGTTGAAGCTATAAAAGGGAATTGAAAATTGTATTCAATTAAAACAAAGTCGTCCAGAAATGTGTTTGCATTAGATAAAAGAAAATATTCTTGTTTTTGTGATGTTTGCATAGACAACACAAAATCCAATGACGTTTGTGAAAATAACATGTATGTAAAAGATTGGAAACATACAGAGCTAAATACAAAGGGAAAAATTTCTGTTGCAATGTTTGAAGAAATGAAATCAGAGGAAACTACAATATCATCTGATGGTGATCGAGTTTCTGATATTGTTAGAGAAGGTAACATTTGAATTTCTTTCTAATGATTTAAAGATCTAGAAATAAATTTAATTTAAATATGTATAATTTTGTTAAGTTTTTTTTATTGTGCAGGAAATGTTTTTGCTGTAATTGCACCTATTGATACAAATTGTTTTGGTACATGCACGTGCTCTAATATCAACTGAAAGTAGCTTTTCTATACATGTGCATTGATGAAAAATGTTACATGTATTGGAGATATATATATATATATGTTCTAGAATTCAATTAATTGTTCAAGTAGTTTTACTATGTGCATTGATGAAAAATGATTCACGTACTCAATATATATGTTCTATAATGCAATTAACCGGAACCAGTTTTTCTATGTGCATTGATGAAAAATATTGCACGTACTAGATACATACATGAACTAAATACATGCCTAGTTTTTCTTGTGGGATTTTCTGGTAAAAAGTATCCACAATGTAAATAAATCATCCATAGTATATTTTTGTACAAAGATTCCCTTCAGACAAGAGACTTAGAGCACTTCTCCGACTTTTGATGGGATTTGACCCACATCTCTATTCCTGATTGAAAATCTAGTACAAAATGTGTGTGTCCAATGGTCAGATATGTTCAATGTTCATTGATGAAAAATGTTACATGTATTTAATATATATGCTCTAGAATGCAATTAATTGTTCAAGTAGTTTTACTATGTGCATTGATGAAAAATGATTCACGTACTCAATATATATGTTCTAGAATGCAATTAACTGAAAGTAATTTTTCTATGTGCATTGATGAAAAAAGTTGCACGTACTGGATATATACATGAACTGAATGTGCCCAATTTTTCTTATGGGCTTTTCTGGTAAAAAGTATTCACAATGTAAATAAATCATCCATAGTATAGTTTTGTATGAAGATTCCTTTCAGACAAGAGACTCGAAGCACTTCTCCGACTTTTGGTGGGATTTGACCCACATCTCTATTCCTGATTGAAAATATAGTACAAAATTTGTTTGTCCAATGGTCGGATATGTTCTATGTTCTAGAATGCAATTAACTAAATGTCATCAATTTACCAATTTATAAATCAACAAGGCTACCTATTTGAGTGCATTAATGACTTTGACCTGAATTCAACAAAAATATATGTACTTCTTATATTTACAATCAAAATTGAAGGGATTTACATATATCTACTTCTTTACTTTTTTTTCAGTTATAGCTCAATTGATATGGTTAGTTGCATTGAAAAGCTATGTTCTTCCTATTGGAAAATTTTCCACTCAAACAAGAGTATGTAGAGATCAAAAGAAATCTTAAGATGCCAAATGTACTGCAACCATCCAAAACTTGAGTTTTAAAATTTTTTTGATTAAATAAAAATAATACTTCACATGGGAGTCTTCCATCTAGGCCAAATGTAGATTGAAACCATCCAAAACTTAGATCAAAACATTTAACACTATATCAAAACATTTAACATTTAACATTAAATCAAAATTAAAGGGATTTACATATAACTACTTCTTTACTCCTTTTGATTAAATCAAAACAATAATTCACATGGGAGTCTTCCATCTAGGTCAAATGTAGATTGAAACCATCCAAAACTTAGATCAAAACATTTAACATTATATCTTGAAACATTTACCATTTAAAATTAAATCAAAATTAAAGGGATTTACATATAACTACTTTACTCTTTTTGATTATATCAAAACAATACTTCACATGGGAGTCTTCCATCTAGGCCAAATGTAGATTGAAACCATCCAAAATTTAGATCAAAACATTTAACATTATATCAAAACATTTAACATTTAACATTAAATCAAAATTAAAGGGATTTACATATAACTACTTCTTTACTCATTTTGATTAAATCAAAACAATACTTCACATGGGAGTCTTCCATCTAGGCCAAATGTAGATTGAAACCATCCAAAACTTAGATCAAAACATTTAACATTATATTTTTTTTTTTCTAGGTTGGTTTAATCTGTTGATATTGAACATAATGTACATAGTGAGACCCGTCTCCTGGGTTGCCTAACTATCCAACACCAGAGGGGGTCTGAATGAAAAAACAGAAAAGGGGCTACCCATAACCAGGAAACCAGCCCAGAAGATGTTGCCCAATATCAGAAAACCAGCAGACATAGAGTGTTCAGAAGCACAGTGATTGCAAAACATGACAAAAGCTCAAAAAAGCTAAAGACGACCTGACATCAGGCTAGCTATCGATGTGTGTAGGAGGATTATCCTCCACAATTGGACAACTGTAGTCCTTCGGATCATCATCTACTCCCTTGGAGTGTTGGGAGGAGCTCTCTGAAGTGGAAGAGGAGCCAGAGTCATCTTTGAGCTTTTTCTCCACACAGTCCGAGCTGCCGCTGCTTGCGCCATCGCTGTTGGAGCTCGTCGAGCCAGATTTGACTAGAAGAGCTACCGAATTCCTGGTGTCTTGGGTTTGATGGGTTGGGATGGTGGACTTTCTCCGCTGCTTCCTGGAACCAGAGGCACCTTCATCTTGCGGCTCCTCCTGAAAAAAGACAGAAATGGTCATCGTAATTCGAGGTCTCACCATAGCGCTGGTGAAGTGAAATTGTGCGACACTGCTTGCCGGAGGAGGGTGGTTGCCTGTGTCATGGATTGAAAGAGGAGGGCGAGAGCTAGCACTCCTGCCCCCTCCACCCCTACCCCCACCTCCCCTTTTGCAACGCATCCGATGTCTACGAATGGGAGTCTTCCATAGGCCAAATGTAGATTGAAACCATCCAAAACTTAGATCAAAACATTTAACATTATATCAAAATATTTAAAACATTTAACATTAAATCAAAATTAAAGGAATTTACATATAACTACTTCTTTACTCTTTTTGATTAAATCAAAACAATACTTCACATGGCAGTCTTCCATAGGCCAAATGCAGATTGAAACCATCCAAAACTTAGATCAAAACATTTAACATTATATCAAAACATTTAACATTTAACATTAAATCAAAATTAAAGGGATTTACATATAACTACTTCTTTACTCTTTTTGATTAAATCAAAACAATACTTTACATGGTAGTCTTCCATAGGCCAAATGTATAGATTAAAACCATCCAAAACTTAGGTCAAAACATTTAACATTATATCAAAACAATTAGCATTTAACATTAAATCAAAATTAAAGGGATAATGTACAACTTCTTTACTCTTTTTTATTAAATCAAAACAATACTTCACATGGGAGTCTTCCATAGGCCAAATGTAAATTTAAACCATCCAAAAATTAGATCAAAACACTTAACATTATATCAAAACATTTAACATTTAACATTAAATCAAAATTAAAGGGATTTACATATAACTACTTCTTTACTCTTTTTGATTAATTCAAAACAATACTTCACATGGGAGTCTTCCATAGGCCAAATGTAGATTGAAACCATCCAAAACTTAAACCTTTAATTTAACAAAAAATTATAAATCACAACATTAAACTTCACACATGCCAAAACTTAAGCTTTAAAAACCAAACAAATTATATAACAACATTACTTCACATTCACATGCCAAAAGTACTTTGAAACCATCCAAAACCTAACTTTTAAAAACAAAACAAATTATATTAAAACACAATAAAATATATGTCCAAAAATTATAGATCTCTCTTGAGTATCAACTAATATATATATATATATATATATATATATATATATATATATATGACTGTACATCTACATAATATATAAAAAAGTAAATTTAAGACTAGAAATCTGAATCAAATCTAGAAATCTCCATCAAATACAGATGGATGTAGTGTCTTTCCTAGCAGAGTCTCAATACGCATGCTATCTTGCGAAGTGCAGGAAACCTGTACACAATTCACGTGTACAAACATTAAAATTTGATGTTTTAAAAATGAGTGAGAATATATTATAGAACTTGATGTAAAAAAATAAAATAAAATCATGCAATACCTCATGAGGTTCCCTATCCATTTGTTGCTCCCCTGCTACATCTTCCCCAATGGGAAGATCTCCAACAGTAAACTGTACAATATATATATATATATATATATATATATATATATATATATATATATATTATAACTTTTAAAAAAACATATATATATTTAAAAGTGGAAAATTGAATACTTCTGCATGTGCATTTGGGACATCTCCTAAGAGAGGCTCCAAATGAAAATCTCCCAAAACCTAAAATTCAAAAGAAAATAACTCAAGATATAGATATATCTCATTTTTTAATGGAAATTTTTGAGATGGAATATATATAACTTAAAACATAAATTTTAAAAGTGAAACATTGTCCATACTTGTTCTGGGTCTGGCACATCTCCTAAGGAAGAAGAAGGTGCATCCATGTGGAATTGAAATCTGTTTGAAAACATTTTATTATATATTATATATACATACATGTACATGTGTGCATAATTATTTATTTTAAAAATCACTTAAAAAACACTAACATTTGTCAACATATCTTGATGGTGAGACCCATCTTTATTGATTGAACTAGAGGCTCTGAACGTGATATTAACATTTTCGTCATTCATCAAGCGTGAGAACTGCAAATGGTGTTTTAACATATATAATGATACATTTTTGTTATATTAATGTACATAAAAATAAATGTACATACATATATACATGTGTATTTACTACAAATTGTACATGTATATGTGTTAAAATAATTGAACCCTAACCATTAACACATATTGTTCTTGTGCCTTCTTCCTCATGAAGAATTAGGTCTTGCGCTATATTGAGACAATTCTTTACATATATTTTGAGATCTTCAACATTCATGTTGTCAATCTCTTCATCTGTAAAATACACAAAATTGGCGTGTGCATTCTCACGTGCTCTTTGTCGATTTAGACAAACATCGACTCCACCCAATCCACTGTGAACATTGTCGATGATGGAAGCCCTCGCATCTCGACTAATTTGATAAGTCGTTTCCATCTCTGACCGCAAAGTTTCAACCCGAAAAGGTCGACTAACCAATGGTGGCTCAGGGTGAGGCAACTCACCATCACGCCTAGTGCCCTTACGGTCATACAAACGACCTTTCCCAGGACCAAAAAATTCAGACGGAAGGTCATTGTAATTGGGTTTCATTTTCAAAATGAATTATGCATAAAACAATTTTGCAAAATAAATAGAGACCTTGTCATTCCATGGGAGTCTTCCATATGCTGCAAGGTGTCTATCATACAAAAAGTGAGCTATCTCTGGGTGCTTGAAATATTGCACCTTCAACATCTTTCTTTTCGGTCCTTATTTGAAATTAAAAATTGACTTCGCCATATTTTATATAACATTTTGTTTTACATCCTCCCATCTATCGGGACCCATTACTATTTCCTTTCTTTTTCTCATCATTTCTACAAATGTATCAGTCGTTGGCCCAAGTTTTCAATACACCTCTACTAGTGTACCTAAAGAATGTGTAACTATTTCCAAGCTTTGTCGACTCTCAGCAGGTAGAGTCAAAGCCACGAGATCTCTCTGCAATTTTGTATGAAGTTGTTGACACCTTTCTAAGGTGCATTGCTCCATGTTTCTTTCCCAAGGTATATCGGAAATGTCGGCAAGATAAGTCGTGGTGGGTTGACAACCTTCTTCATGAATGAAGCGCTCTGCAGTGTGCCTTCTTTGACGCACATTTAGAGCATTTTCAGCCTCTGCATCAATATATAAAATTTTGTATATTAGAAAATACACATGTAAACAAATTTATACAAATTGAATAAAAAAATTATTCAAATTGATGGAAACCTCGACGTGGTTGGCCAACTTCTTCCCCACCCTGAAATTGTTGAGAACCAGAACGACCTTGCTGAGAACCAGCACCACCAGTAGTTGATTGGCCTTTGGGGGAATAAATATCACCACCTTCACGCAACCTGCTACCACTCATTGATGGCCCTCTAAGGGGATTTGAACCACCACCAACCTCTCGAGACGAGAGAGAAGCTTCATAAACAAATACGAATTTATAATCAATTGAAAAATACATTCATGTGTACATATAAATACATGTACATATTCATTGATTAAATTGTGTGAACCATACCACGACTGGGTGAACCATGGGCATGCTCCATGGATGGAGTAGAGACCCTTCTCTTCTTAGCTCCTAAAAAATAAAAAATGAAACTTATTAACAACTAATTTAACTCACAAAGTTAATAAAAAATCAATTCCATATGTACACACATGTATGGAGATTTAAGATTATATTTAAATACCATGAATATCCCCCGATCCCTGATCCCCCATATGAGATTTTGTTGATCTTCGTCGTTCATCCTCCATGATATATATATATCTATTGGTGGACATTTACACAAAATAAATTTCAGAAAATTAATGTAATTTAGTGTACACAAATTATGTAGAACACAACTTTCAAAGCACTTTACATGGTGTGGTGGGAGCACACTTGGTATATAATTGAAAAAAACACATGGTCATTAAAAAATATGCATTTATAAGTACACAACACACACATATCCAAGATATGTTACAATGTCCATCAATAAATGTTTAAGGAGAGTGTCTCAACACTAATTCATCTTTGAGAGATGAATCTTTAATTTTTTAAGAAGAGCATCTCAAAACCAATTCATCTTTGAGAGATGAATCTTGCATTGGCATTGCTTTGTATAATTCTAATTCATCTTTGATAGATGAATCATGAATTGGCATTGCCCCATGCAATAGATCAGCAGACATATTATTCACATTTGTACAATGCCTTATACTAAAAAATTGAAATTGGCTAACAATATTGTTTGCTATTCCATGCAGTTATTTTAGCCTCTCCTTCTTAACTTGGCACACACCGTTCATCTGGTTGCACACAAGTTCAGAATTGGTGAAAACTACAATTCCATTTGATCCATACTCCATCGTTGTTCCCAAGCCTTCTATCAATCCAATACCATATGCCTCGTTGTTTGTTGTTCTTCCCGGTGTAATCATTTTCCTTTGGACGAATTTGCTAGTTGCAATATTGAAAACCACATATGTAATCATTGTTTTCCCTGGATTTGGATAGAATGAAACTTCTATGCATAATTTCCATTTTTCAACCATATTTAATGGTTTTCTTATCCCTGAAAAAAAACAAATTCAATAAAAATATATATATTAAATCGACATTTATTGCAAATGCATAGGAGAAATGACACAAGATCATGAGGTAAATGATATGTGCATTGTTTATCTTAAATTTTGACTTAAAATTTTTATGGTAGAATTCACATCTAAAATTAATGGGAGGAAGCCTTTATTTTGTGGGAGAAATGACACATGTACACAGCTTACCTTAAAGTGGTTTTGTTTTATGGATATTAGAGGAAGCCTTTATTTTGTGGGAGAGATGACACATGTACACAGTTTACCTTAAAGTGGTTGTGTTTTATGGATATTAAAATGAAGAACTTATATTTAGATCCATTCGAGAGATTGACTATAGGGGCATTTACTAGATATGTCACCTTTCATAAAATATTATATCCATAGGCTACCTGGCCCTTTACAAACTCTGCCTATATAACTTGTAGAAGTTAACACTACCTGTCCCAATTTTACCATGTGAAGGGTGTAGAGGACCCGTGGAGTCACTCAAACTACTTTACATAGACATAAGGGTGTATAAGAATGTGCATGTGTTTTACATTGAATATTTTAATCTTGTATTTAAATGACATTTGATCTATGAATAAAAAATAAAATGGGATCATCTCTTCATATATATATGTGTGTGTGTGTGTGTGTGTGTGTGTGTAAGAGAGAAATAAAAATCAAAGGTAATTCCACGAAGCCTAAAGGATCATGTCCCAATGTAACATTAAATTATGACATAATACATTAAATTATGTTTGTCTAAAAATGAATTGGAACATGAATCATCGTACATTATTATCCTATATCTAAAAATGAATATGGAATGAATTAATGTATTAAATTATGTCATAATACATTAAATTATGTTTGTCTAAAAATGAATATGGAACATGAATCATTGTAAATTATGATAATTACGTCTATGCACAACTGGGAATGGGTTCCCAAACCCCAAGGACTAGTTCCTATTCAATGAACAATGTTGCATTATTCATCCCACACTATAAGCTTCTCACTTCTTTCTCAATCTTTGGGGCTATGATGTATTGAATTGAGAAATGGCAAGAAATTGTCAAATGTGAGCTATCAGCAATAGACGAGAGAGCAGAAGATGTGCGAAGCAAGAGATGAACAAACAAGAATTTCTATTATATATCAAGGTAAATTTTAAATGGGCCTCAGTTCATCTGCTACTAATAATTTAACATATTAATCAACCATTCACCAAATTATAATACAACTAGTTTTTATATTAAGTATACAGGAACATAAATAGAAGTCAAACTGTTACATAGATTGTATTTTGTAATTATAACAATTTCCAAAATGGTATCAAAAGAAATTTGCATCTAAATGGAAATTAGATACAATGATACAATAGAATAGCAGAATCCTGCTGTTGCACATTTAAATGAGATGTAGGTTGCATCGAGCTTAAGGAGGCACATATATAGTGTCTGTAAGATTGAAAGCTAGTTTCATTTAATATAACACAACTGCAGAAAGTTGTTGTTTGACATTGATATGAGATGAGAGAAATCTGGTTTCTTTCTCGTAATGCCCTTCCAAGTTCTGTATTAACTATTACATAGATTATATTTTGTAATTACAGCAATTTCCAAAATGGTATCAAAAGAAATTTGCATCTAAATCAAAATTAGATACAATGATACAACATAATAGAAGAATCCTGCTATTGCACATTTAAATGAGATGTAGATTGCACCGAGCTTAAGGAGGCACATATATAGTGCCTGTAAGATCGAAAGCTAGTTTCATTTAATATAACACAACTGCAAAAAGTTTTTGTTTGACATTGATATGAGATGAGAGAAATTGGGTTTCTTTCTCGTAATGCCCTTCCAGGTTGTCTATTAACTGTTACATAGATTCTATTTTGTAATTACAACAATTTCCAAAATGGTATCAAAAGAAATTTTCATCTAAATCGAAATTAGATACAATGATACAACAGAATAGCAGAATCCTGTTGTTGCACATTTAAATGAGATGTAGGTTGCACCGAGCTTAAGGAGGCACATATATAGTGCCCATAAGATCGAAAGCTAGTTTCATTTAATATAACACAACTGCAGAAAGCTGTTGTTTGACATTGATATGAGATGAGAGAAATCTGGTTTCTTTCTTGTAATTCCCTTCCAGGTTCTCTATTAACTGTTACATAGATTCTTTTTTGTAATTACAACAATTTCCAAAATGGTATTAAAATCAATTTGCATATAAATTGAAATTAGATACAATGATAAAACATAATGTCGTTATAAAAATTTATTCATTTTATTTAGATTGAGAAGCAAATAATAAATTTCATAGCTTGCTCGATATTCCAGTGAGAGTAATAGTCTAGAGAGAAAGACACAAATCCCATCCCTTACCCACTATTCCGGCCATAGTATTATAGAAAAGGGCAAAGACAAACGAAAAATATATTTAGAATCGACGCTGAGGTTAAAATTACAACAGAATGTCGTTATAAAAATTTATTCATATTGAGAAGCAATTAATAAATTTCATAGCTTGCCCGGTATTCCAGTGGGAGTAATAGTCTAGAGAGAAAGACGCAAATCCGATCCCTTGCCCGCTATTCCGACCACAATATTATAGAAAAGGGCAAAGACACATAGAAAATATATTTGCAATCGACGCTGAGGTTAAAATTAAAATAATTCGATGGGACTCAGAGAAAGTAGTGGAATCCAATGTGCCCCAATTAGTCATAATTATGATAGAGAGATTTTTTTTTCAGCATGAAAAAATATAGCTGGTTTATATTCATGTACCAAAGAAAAAAAAAATTTCATTCTTCAGTTGTTCATCATCATTTCCAAATTACATTTTGAGAGGGAAAAATTCATACTTGTTCAATAAATAGAATTGGAATAACATAAAACAAACAGAAAGCAGATACATAGCATTTTAATCAGGAAAATTTTAACAGTTATCTTTTTTTTGGTCAAAACAGAGCCTTGTGCTCCACCCAATACAGCTAAAGAGCTTCAACTGTGTATTAAAAAAGCAGAGTTACAAAGTAAAACTTTTAGGCGACATATGATAGAGAGATATAAGTTGGACAAATTTCGATGATGTCTTCTAATTTCATTAAATTCCTTACCGTGGTGATTTGCAGATGACTGTGAAGGGCAGTTTTTTTGAATGGATAAGATTTTGAGCTTAAAAGCTAACAGGGCAGGGAAATTTCAGCAAACATATCTCTAGAAAAGTCCATCGACAAAATTTGTGTTTGAACTAGTATCTAAGCTAAACAAGTCAAACTCTAATGGTCATGACACTAGGCTCACATGAGTAATTAGTGTTTTGTAATTACAACAATTTCCAAAATGGTATCAAAAGAAATTTGCATCTAAATCGAAATTAGATATAACGATACAATAGAATAGCAGAATGTTTGACATTGATATGAGATGAGAGAAATCTGGTTTCTTTCTTACCTCAACAACAGAATAGTGTGTATAAGACGAGTGAAGAAAGAGCAGGAGATGCACCAGCAAGAGACCAGAGAGCAAGAGACACGCTAGCAACAGACTAGAGAGCAGCAGACGTACGAAGCAAAAGTGAACAAACAAATATGTGGGAAAAGAATGAGGTTCGCGGGCGATATATTTATAATAAATAGTTCGACCGAACTATGTTAACAGTAAAAGTTCGGCCGAACTATTGTTGCCGGTTTTTCCATCTCCGGAAAAGTATTCTATTTGCCCACGCCATCAACGTGTTGTCAATCTAAATGGTAGAACGAGTTCAGCCGAACATTTTCATGAAGTTCGGTCAAACTATTGCTGAAAAAAAATTTCCGCCCCCAATTCTCACAAAAGTGTAACCCAACTTCACAATTTAGCCCCAATATGTATGGAATATGTTTGAATCTAGTCTAGAGTAGGGGATCTCCTCTCTCTCAAAGTAAAAATGAAGTCTTCTTCAAAATCTCCTATAAAAACCACATTTTCACCTACATGAGGAGCCTTAATTTCTACTTGGACACTGTCATAAAGATTGTTAAATATTTTAATAAACTCAACAATGTCTTCATTTGACTTCCTTTTTATGGAAATAAACTTTTTTAGGAAATAGCCATGATATTTTATCTCTCCCCATATTTGTATGAAAAAATAATCCAACTCTTTATAGGTATTAATTGAATTTGATGGGATGATTTTGAACCATTTTCTAACCTCTCCATATAGAGACTATACAAACAACTTCATTACCACATTCGAATATTCAACATTTAAGTTCTTTGCAAATGCACATAAAGTAGCTACATGTTTCTCTGTTGTAATTTCCTCCTCCCTTGTAAATATTGGAAATAACTTCAAATAATATTGAGTAATTTCATTCATGGGTTGAAGAAATTTTAGAGGATAATATCTATTTAACAGAAAGCTTGAAATCACCGTGTTTTGATTGAGGGGAGGAGGAAAGTTTCTTGTTTAAGATGTAGAGGAGGGTGGAGGAATTACAAATCTTGGAAAAAGATAAATAATAGCAGTAATAGTTTGATATGGAGCTGAAATGTCAACAATATTTATCTCTTTAAATTTCAACACAATAGGGAAAGAAAGAGAAATAGATTCAAAAGACTTTTCTTCAAGAGTACGCTCTAGAAAAGGAAAATGAGGAGGAAAGTTCCCCTCTGAAAAATTCAAGTTTCTTGAAATTTATTATGGGTGTCTTTCTTTGATATTCTTGGAAAAAGAACTAGAACAAGGGGTAGACAAAGTAATACTTTAGGTCTTAGGATATTCTTTTCTCTCCAAACCCTTCTGTAAACAACCTTTTCCATATTAGATAGGGGTGGGGATTTTTTTGGGAAGTATCTCATCGTGTGTGGGGTCTTCTTGGATCCAAGATTTTTTCTTATAACTTCCCACTTGTTGAGAAAATTCATCCATCACACTTTATTTTCTCACCAAACAAAGAAATTGTTTAAAGAAAAAACCACGAAAAAATAACTTCGTTCTTCATTCCCCGATAATGGCACCAAAAGATATTGTAACCCTGGGGACAACCTCTGGTTGAAAGGAAGTAAATTCCTAGCACATATATGAAAAATAAAGAAATATATTTTCATAATATATTTTTCATGGTTTCTCAAAGATATTCCTTAGAAGTGTAACGTATGGGTAGCCAATGCTGAAAATATAAACCCTCACAAGATGGCCATGCTATTTCTGAAAATTGCTTACTGAAATTACAGTGTGATAAAAGAAAGAAAAAAGAGGAAGATTAATTGTATAATGTTGAAATAACATAATATTTGACACCAAATATTAGATGAAATCATGAATGACTAAATAAATGAAACGATGAAAATGTGGAGTGCAGTTTAAGGTTACTTTTAATGAAGATAAACATGTATTATGAGCTATTTAGAGCATAAATAATATTTTTTTAATTAAAAAGAACTAGCATATTATTTACACATTTTCCAAGGAAGAATAACACATAATGAATTAGAGTGAGAGAAAGAAAACATATCATACTCAACAAATATTTGAAATCATCCATAAATTTTACTACTTCTCCAAGAAATCCTTGTACATTACACAACAAAAAATCTCCCTTTGATGCCAAAATTAAGAACCCCAAAAATAATCCCTTCATATATTTTTAAAGAAATTGTTACATTGAAAACAATTATGAAACTGATAACTATGAAACTACTTCAAACTACCTCTAACTATTATGACCTTATGAAAAATTAAAGACTCAACTACTTTTAAATTTGAACTTACAAAAATGACATATTTTCCAAAACTGAAATTAAGTGAATTATCATTGTTTGATGACTTGAGACTCTTTTACAGGCTTTCTTAATGAAAATCCAAGTTCCACCACTCAAACCTTTGCTGGGGAAATTAAATTATCACATTTCTTCCATAGTGTGAAGTCAAGAATTAGACACTACACCACTCTCTTGTAAAGTATCCTTAAATTGGTTACCTTGTTGTATATTGGATTCTCAATGAAACGAGTTTTTATTAACCATATTCACTGAAAATACCTATGCAAGTAATTTACAATTGTTGTTCCTTTTAAAAAAAATTATTCCATGAGAAACATTTATCTTACTCTTATCCTCCACTGGAAATGTTTCATATTGTTCACAAGGGAGGAGATTTCCCTGTTGGTCCTAATATTAAGGTAACCCTGCTCGAACTCTTTTGTCAAAATTATAATTTGAAACTACTAATGACTCTCTTACGTCCAATAGATTTATTTCTATATTCTTCCTATATATGTTTATCTGCACCATTTTATTTATCTCTAACATAAAAAATGTTTTGTCTACAATTTCCATTTCCCTCAATTCCAAAGAAGATTTGGAATTCAAATAATCAATCATATTTTTGGCTAGATGATAACTTTCCTATGACTGATATTTATTAGTACAAATTATAGATTTAGTAGCCTTAATAATTGAATTTTCTTCAACCATGACCACCATATGATCCCAGACTGCTTTGAATTGCTAAATAATGCCATTCCAGATGATCTCTCTTGCTTGGATAAGAGACATATTTCATTTTAACACCTCTTTCGATTGTTTAATTTCATAAGAAGTTGAATTGTATTACTTGTGATGTTGGGTTGCATTTTCACTAGAAATGTTTAATTTTCTCTCCTTATGCTTCAATTTCTCCTTGGAATAAATAAACTTTTGTATTTTATTCAACTCATCCTTTGAATTTTTCAGCTCTTTCATAATGCTGGTGAGTTTTTTGGTGGGATATTGTTATGAAACCATCTCCAAAAATAGAAGAAAAGAGAAATCAGTGCCTTAGAAATCAACCACTTCAAGCTGGAAACCTCCAATACATTACATAAATAAACAATTCTTGGATGATACAAATGACCAAAACCTCCTTCTATATATAGGAGTCCATGGGGCCATAATATAATCCTAGCCGACCTAAAAATAATAATGTAAGGGCACAATGATAACAATATTGGGGTTACAGGGGTACAACAATAACAATAAGGGGGCTACACTAATAACAATAAGGGACTAGACTAGTAATATAGGGACCTAACATGCCCCTTTCCTTCAAAAAAGTGTTGTCCTCAATGGTTAAGTAACTCTGGGTTCTTCTGTATAAAATTCTCATCCTCCCATGTAGAATCTTCAATGGGTAAGTTCTTCCACTTGATGAGATACTCTGAAATTGATCGATTTTTTTAGCTGTCAAGTTCTTCTTTCCATGACCGTTTCAGGTTCCAATATGATTTTTCCTTCCTCATAAAGTTTTGGCAATATTGTTTGAACTGGAAAATTTCTCTTATAACCTTCTTTAAGCATGAAACATGGAAAACTAGATGCACTCATGAAGAAACAGGAAGCTCCAATTTGTATGCCATAGTACCAATATTTTGCAACAACTTGTAAGGACCATATTACATTGGCGATAATTTATTATCCTTATTAGGTTGCTTGAGTGACATTTTTTTGTATGGTTGTAGCCGTCAAAATAACCAGTCTCCTACAACAAAACTTCTCTCGCTGCGATGTTGATCTTCCTGTTGTTTCATTCTATTTTGTGCCAAATTTAGGTTATACTTTAAGAGTTGGAGAACTTCTTGTTGATGCTCGATGTGATCTTCCACTGCTTGAACCTTAGACTTTTCTCTTAAATATGATGTGATGGATGGTGGATGATCTCCATAAAGTTCCATAAATGGGGATATTTTTGCTACAGTATAGAAGTAAGTGTTATACCACCATTCAGCGAGAGGTAACCACTTGACCCATTGAGTTTTTTATCAGATACAAAAAATCGAAGATATCCTTCCAAAAATTTATTCATTATCTCAGTTTGACCATTGGATTGAGGATGATAATATGAGCTATGAGCTAATTGAGTACCATACAAGAAAATAACTCTGTCCAAAAATTTCCAGTAAAAATGGGATCTCTGTCACTCACAATAATCTTTGGGTTTCCCTCTATCTTTTGAATTGTGTCCATAAATGTAGTAGGAACTCTATTTGCTTTAAATGGATGAGATAATGCACAAAAGTGTGAATACTTAGTAAGTCTATCAACTACCACCATGACGACACTCTTTCCTTCGGACTTAGGTAAACCTGTGATAAAATCCATTGAAATCTCCTCCTAACGTTGACTTGGAATGGATAAAGGTTGTAGAAGACCTGGGGTATTAATTGTCTCAACTTTATTTTGTTGGAAAACCAAACATTCCGCCACAAACTTTTGAATATCAAATTTAAGGCCCTCCCAAAAAAATTCTTTCTTCACCCTGTGGTAAGTTTTTAAAATTCCTGAGTGTCCTCCTAAAGGAGAACTGTGAAATTCCAAAAGAATTTTTTTTTTAGTTGGGAATTCTTAAAAATATATAAGTGATATTTGTACCATAAGGAATCATTTTTCCAACTAAATGTATTAGATGTACTAGGATCTTGTTGTAGCTTTTGAATGAGTGTCCACACTGTTTTGTCCTTCTTTCATTCATCCCTTGCTTCGATTATCCAATCTAGTTGGATAATAGAAATGGCACAAAACAATGCTTCCACCTCTTCATTATTTCTTTAGAGTGCATCTGCAACAACATTTAGCTTCCCTTTTTTGTAGATTATTTCAAACTCATAACCCAACATCTTTGTGACCCATTTTTGTTTCTCTTATGAAGATATTCTTTGTTCCAAAAAGGTTTAAGACTATCATGATCTGTTTTTACCTTGAAGTGTCATCCCATTAAGTAAGGTCGCCATTTCTTTAGTGCATGTAGTATTGCTAACATTTCCTTCTCATAAATAGCTTTCTGTAAATACTTTCCTTTGATTAGATGACTTTCAAAATAAATGAGTCTTCCTTCTTGCATTAAAACAACACCAATTCAATTTCCGGAGGCATCACATTCCACAATAAATGTTTTTGTGAAGTCTGGCATAGCTAAGACCGGTGCTAGGCACATTGCCTCTTTAAGATGATCAAAGGCCTTAGTTTCTTTAGGATTCCATGAAAATGCATCTTTCTTCAATAATGTTGTTAGAGGTGCTGTTATTCTCCCATAATTCTTAAAAAACTTGCGATAATACCCTGTTAACCTGAGAAATCCTCGCAATTGCTTTATGGTTGTGGGGATTTTCCATTCCTTAATGGCTTTAATTGTTTTAGGGTCTACCTTAACACCCTCTTTAGATACAATATGACCCAGATATTCCACCTCTTGTACTCCAAAGAAACATTTGGATGTTTTTGCATATAATTGTTTCTCCTCCAATAGTTTGAACACCTTGTCAACATGTTGCACATGATCCTTCCAAGACCTGATGTAGATTAGTATATCATCAAAAAATACTAGCACAAGTTTTCTAAGGAAGGGTTTGAAAACGGAATTCATCAACCCTTGAAATGTAGAAGGTGCATTGGTAAGACCAAAGGCGTGACCAAAAATTCATAACGACCCTCATGAGTTCGAAATGTTGTTTTCAGAATATCCTCAATCTCCATTCTAATTTGATGATATCCTAGACAAAGATCCAACTTGGTAAAATAGATTGCTCCATGTAATTAATCCAATAATTCATCAATCAAAGGAATGGGAAATTTATATTTAATGGTGAGCTTATTGAGCTACCTATAATCTAGACACATGCGGCATGATGCATCCTTATTGTGCACCAATACTACTGGAGCAGAGAAAGAACTTTGACTAGGTTAAATTATAGTAGCCTCTAACATTTCTACAATCATACGTTCAATTTCACTCTTTTGGACATAAGGATATCTATAAGACCTGATGTTTGGAGGAACACTTCCTGGAATCAAATTAATAGCATGATCATGATCATGAATAGGTGGGAGTCCTTTGGAAGTTTCAAACACCTTGGAATGATTGTCCAAGACTTTTTGGATATCTACAGAAATAGATGATTTTGATGTTGGAACTTCTAGTGAGCATAATTGTGTAATTATGCCTCGTTGTTCTTTCTTCAGAAGATTTTTCATGACATTAGAGCTTATTATCTTTCTCGGCTTCCCTGCGATATCTCGTAATTAGAATTCCTTTCCTTTTGAAAGAAAATTTTAAGAAAAGTTCTTGAAAATTAAAAGCTACCGTCCCCAAATATTGTAACCATTGTACTCCTAGTACAACATCAGCACCTCCCATTGGAATGGAAAGCATTGGATTATTCAATACATATTCCCCCATGGTTAGCTTGAAATTATGGAATTTTATAGAGAATTTTGTAGTTCCTCCATTTGCAACCATCGCTTGACATTCTGGTGCTGGGTATAGGAAAAAATTCAATTCCTTGGCTACCTTACAATGAATAAAATTATGGGTACTACCCAAATCAATCAACACTATTACCTTTTTCTTCTTGATATGTCCTTCTATCTTGAAAGTTTGAGGAGTGGTAATTCCTACCAATGCATTAAATGATATGGTTAGACTCATTTCTTTTTCTTCTAGGGTTTGTTCCTTGTGTATATCCTCTTCTTTTGAATATTCTTGTTCATTTTCTTCTTCCTCTTCACAATCTATGTAAAACAATTTCTTCTCGGCACACTTATGACCTTTAGTGTATTTTCTATGACAACTATAGGAAATCCCTTCTCCTCTTTTTTCTTCCAATCGTTGTGGTGTCAACCTTGTAGGTTGTAGAAGTCTAGGTAGAAACACTTCCATATTTATATATGTGAGTGGTAGGCTTCCTTGTTGCCATAATTTTACCTTAAATTTTTCTTGTCAACCTGAATGGATTTTCCAATGAATCAGGTTCCCAAACGCGAACTTCATGTTGGATCTTATCCTTTAAAGTCCCTATGAAGACATCAATCAAGTGTTCCTCTAGAATATCAGTTACCCTTATATTTAATTTTTGGAAGTTCTCCATGTGCTCCCCCACTGAATGCTTTTGTTTGAGATTTATCAATTGGCTTAAGAAGGTGTTGCTTTTTGTATCCTCATAATGTGCTATCATTTCCTCTGTAAAAATTGACCAAGTGACAATTTTTTTATGGGAGCAAAGCCATCGATACCATACAAATGTATTTTTTTCTAAATGTAAAGTTGCAATACGTACCTTTTGTGTGTTTTTTACATTATTGAGATCAAAATATTGCTCCATCTATAGTATCCATCTTACGGGATCCTTGCCATCAGACTTCGTCATATCCATTTTTGGAATATGGTGTTTCTTCCATCCAACATTAGAGTTTATGAAATCACAATTAACATTTATTTTGTTCTCATCATGAGTTTCCTCTACTATCTTTTCACCATTAGGAAACATTTCTTGTATCAACTTTGCCAAACCTTAAGTGTCTAATTTTACATCATTCTTCATGTTTTCCATGTTGTCTTTCATTTTTCATCGATCTTAGCTTCCATGTCATCCATCTTAGTTTCCATGCCTTTCTTCAAAACTTCCATTTCATTTTTGGTTTCTCTTTGCAATAGCGAAATTTGGTGCACTTTCTCTTGTAATTTTGATATCTCATGTTGCATTTCTTCGTCTTCATGAATCATAATAGAGCCTTCTGAAGGCTTAATGGGTGTTGAATTCTTTTTAGGGGAAATTTTAGAACCCAATACTGATATCTATTCTTTAGTATGCCCTTGGAATGAATTCAAACTAATTTTTTCAAACGAGACTTATGTAATTCGAAAAAAATACAAACCTTTTTCTTGATTTTGAGGAGCTCGATATTGAATATGAATTGTCTCTATGATTTTGGATCTTCAATATCCAAAATTGGGCCCTATGGTAACCCTCTGAATCTTCTTTGAAATTCCAGAGGTCTAACCTGATTTGGATTCTTCAAGGAAAAATTAAGCCAAATCTACCACAATGACCTAATTATGGACTAGTTCAGTAGAGCGACCTTGTACGGTGTGCCACATATCACTATTTCCTCCTTTGGCTCTGAAATTGATACATAGGAAACTACAGTCCTTGTACTTATGGTCATGTTTTATAGAATTCCAATCCAATGCTCAGAGAGAGATTTATGAAGTACCTCATTGAGATGAAATTTGGGAGCCTGAAAAATCCTTAACTTCCACAGACCCTATCTCCGAAAATATTGCGAATCAAGCTCTAAAATTTTTCCAAGACATTCCTCGACATTCCATATTCGCTCTGTGAAAATTTCAACTTCTAAACCCTCATAGAAAAACATTTTTATCTAAAATTCCATGATCACTTGTTTAGGTTAAATTTAGTAGCCTGCAAAAATCCCTAGCTTGCACAGATCATATCTCCAAAAATGTTGCAAACCAAGATCTGAAATTTTTCCACAATGTTCCTCAATATTTCAACTTCGATCTTTAAAAATTTATGCTTCTGAACCTTCGTAAAAAAATATTTATAGCTAAAATTCCAGGATGAGCTGTTTGGAGTAGTGAAACCCTAGAATCAAAAGCTTTGAAACGAAATGTTATGAAACCAACTCCAAAAATAGAAGAAAAGAGAGATCAACACCTTAGAAATCAGCCACTTTGAGGGGGGAACCTCTAATACATTACATAAATGAATAATTCTTGAATGATACAAATGACCAAAACCTCCTTCTATATATAGGATGTTGGGAAAAATACTGAGAGGGGGGGTGAATCAGTATTTACAGCATATTCAAAACTTTTTACTTTTCTTTACTTCAAAACCCATACGCTACTTTCCTGAAGAAGACTCGCGTATATACGCGGATACCCTTTATTAAACTCGCGTATACACAGTGAACTAATTATGTCATTAATTCTTCACTTAAACCATTCCATCATTTATTCATCGGATATTCAATAAACAGTAAACATGTTCAGTAAGAACAGAATAAACCATCACACAAAGCATCACACATGAACACCAGGATTTTTAGGTGGAAACCCAAGTCGGGAGAAAACCACCGCTGCAGTTGCTCAGCCTTCAATATTTTATTATAGTGAAAACATCTTACAACATATGTGCTGGTGCAGACTCTACCAGCACGCAGGCACCCACCTGCGCTCGTTTACCAGCCTCTCCTGGAAGGGAGCTCCAACCCCCTGACTCGTTTACCAGCCTCTCCTGGAAGGGAGCTACGACCCCCTGATCTCGTTTACCAGCCTCTTCTGGAAGGGAGCTACGACCCCAGTGAAGGCTACAACCCTCAGCACCACTTCGGACCACGTTTCATCAATTTTCACACTGGATCCAACAACTTCAATAGAAAAATACTTGTAGGCCACGTTTCATCATATTTTCAGACTGGACCCTCTTCATAGATTTAAGCTCAATCATAAAACCAAACTGATGCAGACAACTCAGAACAGTAGAATACAGATAGCAGCAATACATCAGAATAGATCAGTCATTTCTTACCACAGACTTCAGCAAACCCTAGTTTGCATACGCGCTTTCACTTCATTGATGTCGCGTATATACACGCTTCCATTCACACAAACCAGCATATACTTCTGTACATATTACAGAACCAATTTAATTGCGCATACGCGCTTTTCTTTCAGCGAAGCCGCGTATATACGCACTTCCTCTTCGGCGAACTAGCGTATGGTTCTTCAGATATTTTAGGTCATTGTATTTCTTCAGAATAGATACTTCACACAGATTTAACCCTTCACTTCAGACATATGTTCGCCTCTTCTTGGATCTAATCATTCCATAAACAGATCTAGCAAATACAAGCACATTTCAGATCTAGATCCCCTTCTTCATCATTGGTGCATCATACACTCAGATTTATCATTCATGTGTAACCCTTTCCATTCAGATCTACTTCAGAGAGAAGTATTCATTCAAGCTCAGAGATCTTGCACCCACGCTCATGATTTGCACAATGAATTTCTTCTCCTTATATAGGTTTACCCTTTTTCAATACCATGAGCCCATTTTTCAATACCATGAGCCCAAAACCACATTATATCCGATGGTATTCCTGGACGGGGTCAATTAGGCGGATCATTACCCAATACAATGGGTCAATACCATGGTGATTACCCCTAGTTTTGCACTTTTAGAGCGCTTTAGCCCATACGCGACTTGGCATGTTCTTTTCCGCGTGCATACGCGACTTCCCTTAGACAGATCCACGTATTTCTTGAGACATACTCTTTCACCATAGATTTAGCACAATCTGAATTCCTTTCTTCACTGTCTTCTGTACTCTCTGTAGATACATCAGATTTACTTCATTAAGAACATATTCTATCAAGCACAACTTCATCAAAGTGGGTTGCCATCAAGGACAACACTCTGCATCATATTGCCAACAATCTCCCCACACTCTGCATCATATTGCCAACAATCTCCCCCTTTGGACTTGATGGAAACCACAATGGTGTTTGGTTACCACAACAGATAGGTACATTAAGAATACAATGACACCATGTCACTCTCTCCATTTTTGACACCATTCAAACACCATGTCACTCTCCCCCTTTGACATCAATGGAAAAGGGCGGACCAAAACCATCATACTCTCCCCCTGAGTTCATGCTGAATCTTCAAGCATATTTTTCAATGAAGTACATGACTCTATGAACTTCCTATCACCAATGACTCATACTTAAATCAAAGATCCATCCAGGTGGATTTACATATGAGACTCAGCTACCCAACCAAGTGGGTTTACAAATTCGACAAGTCCTTACAAGACTGAATATTACAATTTTACATCATGGGTCTTAACAAGACCTTTTCAACAAATTACAAATGTGACTTTTCATAACCAACACCAGAAAGTCCTCAAGAAGGAGAACATATTTCAGAATCATCATAATGCCAACAATGCATTATAATCAGCAGTGCTAAAGCTCCCCCTGAATCTGTGCATCCAAGCATCCTTTCCATATGACTAAGGCTCCCCCTTAGTTTGTGCATTCTGAACACTTTCACCAACAAATCATCAAGGCATCTTTATCAAAACATGAGAAAAGAATTATGAGAACTGGAACACCACCAGATATACCAAACAGTATCAGAGATACCAAACATCACTGCAGCTGTGCTGAAGAGAGCTGACTCCAAGCAGAAAATTGTCAGCAATCAGACATACGCGGTTTTCTGTGCAGGAACTCGCGTATATACGCGACTGTGTTTCATGAAACCCACGTATCCACTGCCATATTCTAAATTTATGCAGATTTGTTCTTTTGACTGGCAGAGAACACTCCCAGCTTCTGTCTTAGATACTCGAACGCTTCCCTGGGCAGAGGTTTGGTAAAGATATCAGCAACTTGTTCTTTGGAGGGAACATACTCCAACTTCACCTTTTTCTCAAGCACTTGTTCACGTAATAAGTGATACTTGATGGGAATGTGCTTGGTCTTTGGACCATAACTTTTCTTTGAAATACGTGGCACTTGTATTGTCACACTTAATGGGGACGGAAGTACATTTGATTTGAGAAAATCTTGTAGGTTTGCATCATCCAAAGGAGTTGGAGTGCCTCTGATGCGACGACCACATATTAGCCTTGCTTGTAGATAAAATGGTAGGGTACAGCTAACTGCGAAAGAGGATACTAGCAGGGGCCCCATATGAATGCACCACCACTAGTGCTTTTCCGATCATCAACACTTCCAGCCCAATATGCATCAGTGTAAGCATGAAGAGTAAGATCAGCATCCTTTGGATACCATAGACCAAAGTATTGAGTTCCTTGTAGATATTTGAATATCCTTTTGACAGCCTGAAGGTGAGACTCTTTTGGATTATCTTGGAATCGTCCAACAATCCCAACGACATGCATAATGTCTGGTCTGGTCCCAGTGAGATAAAGTAGACTTCCAATCATCGATCTGTATTCTGGTTGATTCACAGTGGGAGAATCATCATTAGAACTGAGACTGCATCCGGTTATCATTGGTGTACTTACAAGTTTGCATTCTTCCATGCCATACTTCTTCAGAATTTGCTTAAGATATTTTGCTTGTGATAGGAATATACCATCTGCAGTTTGATGCACTTGTAAGCCAAGAAATAATGTTAGTTCTCCAAGTAAGGACATTTCAAATTCTTGCTGCATGACAGAAGCAAATTTTTGACTCAAAGATTCTTCGTTACTCCCAAAAATGATATCATCAACATATACAACGACAATCAATAGTTTATCATTTTCAAATTTTGTGTATAAGTTGCTATCAGCAGACCCTTTTGAAAAACCTTGTTGATGAAGATATTTGTCAAGACGATAATACCAAGCCCTTGGAGCTTGTTTGAGACCATATAGAGCCTTTTTAAGTCTACAAACAAGATTTGCATCATTTCCCAAAATGAATCCTTCTGGTTGTTCTATATATACTTCTTCTTCTAGATCACCATTAAGAAAAGTAGATTTGACATCCATTTGATAAACTTTGATTTGTTGATAACTTGAAAAAGCAAGGAACATTCTGATGGCTTCAAGTCTAGCTACGGGAGCAAAAGTTTCTTCAAAGTCTATACCTTCTTCTTGAGTATACCCTTTGCAAACCAGTCTAGCTTTGTTTCTTACAACATCCCCATTCTCATTTAACTTGTTCTTGAAAATCCATTTAGTTCCAATGACATTTTTATCATGAGGTCTTGGAACCAAATCCCAAGTGTCATTATTTTCATTTTGAACAAGTTCTTCATCCATGGCTTGCCTCCAACATTCATATTTTCTAGCTTCATTGACATTGTGTGGTTCAATTGTGGATAGAAGTGCCAGATGACTGGAAGATCCCACAAGAGTTCTCCTTGTTCGTACACCTGATTCCTTGTCTCCCAAGATTTGAGATTCAGGATGATTCTTTTGAACATATCTGGATGGAGTTTTTCCAGATAGATCATTTTTAGTTTCTTCATTGGATCCACTGTCTATATCATTTCCATCTAATGCAGAAGGAAATAAGTCATCATCATCTTCATTTGTTGTTTGTTTTTCTTCTTTAGAGGCTGCAGGAGACTCATCAATAACAACATCAACACATTCAACAATATTTCGAAGCCTTTCATTATAACATTTGTATCCTTTGCTTGTAGATGAGTAACCAAGAACTATTCCTTTATCTGATCTAGGTTCAAACTTGCCAAGCTTTTCATCATTATTTTTGATAAAGAACTTGCTTCCAAAAACTCTAAAATGCTTTACAGTGGGAGTTTTTCCATACCAGAGTTCATAAGGAGTTTTATCACTGTTTACCCGAACATGAGCTTTGTTGTGAATATTTACTGCTGTGAAAGCTTCTTCTGCCCAGAAAGTGTCAGGTGTTCCAGAGTCATCAAGCATAGCTCTGGCCATATCTTGAATTGTTCTATTCATTCTTTCTGCTACGCCATTTTTTTGTGGAGTGCCAGCTACAGAGAACTGTCTTTTTATGCCATGTTGTTCACAAAATTCAAGGAATTCATTTGATGTATATTCTCCTCCTCGATCAGATCTAAGACACTTGATTTTTAAATCCAATTCATTTTCAGCCATTGCTTTGAAGCTCTGAAATTTTTCAAAGGCTTCATCTTTGTGTTTAATGAACCCGATCCAACACATTCTAGAGTAATCATCAATAAATAAGATATAGTATTCTTCCCCTAGTAGTGTCTTTTTCCTCACAGGTCCACATATGTCAGTATGAATGAGTTCAAGAGGCTTACTTGATGATCCTTCTTTGGCCTTAAATCGTACTCTAGTCTGCTTACCGAATTGACAAGATTTGCATATGATATTTTCTGGTGTATTAATATTGGGAAGATCACGAACTGCTTGAAGTCTGCTTGCTTTATTGATTTGAGAGAAGCTCAGATGCCCCAGCCTTCTATGCCATAGCCAATTTTTTGAAGATTTGCTCAGGTAACATTGATCTTTGTAGCCCTTTAGTATATACAGGTTGCTTGGATTTCTTTTCCCTTTTATAATAATTTTACCTGTATCAAGATCACGAACCACACATTCTTTTGAACTAAAAACAACTTCTGTTCCTTGATCACACATTTGACTTACACTTAACAGGTTATGCCTCAATCCATCCACATACATGACATCTTTAGTCTTCACCTTTTCTTTTAGAAACACTGACCCTTTTCCTTTAATTATAGCAGGAGTATCATTTCCAAAAGTAACTTTCTTTTCCTTTTCTAGAGCATTATATGAAAGAAGTTTTCTTTTGTCACCTGTCATGTGTCTTGAACATCCACTATCGATGTACCATTGATTTTCTTCACCTTCTGCAAATAATGCTATCCCACAATTTTCAACCGGCGGTTCTTTCTTTTTCCACACCTTAGAGCTTGAGGGAACATGTTCTTTTGGCTGGATCTAGTTCTTGCATTCAGATTCTTCATGGCCAAATTTATTGCAATAAGTACATTCAACTTCACTTTGAAGAGGAGAAAAGTTGTTATAGGTATTCTTCTTTGGTTCAGTATCCAACATTTTCTTTCTTGCTTCTCTTGTCATGATGGTTTTATATGCAACACATTGAACAGCTTTATGCCCAAAATTGTGACATGTGAAACATTGCCCATTGAAGTAGAAATTTCTGCGATCATGGAATCTTCTATTTGAATTTACCTGTTGGGTGTAGCGTCTTTGAAAGCTATCCCTCTTAGTGTTCCTTGAATTGAGATGGTCCTGTTTTCCCTATAGAGATCCTTTATTCCCTTGCTGAGTTGCTGAATGTAGTAAACCACCTATAGCTGCTTTTAGATAGTTTGGTGCTGAAACTTGAGAAGATTCTCCGGTATATCCAAGACCTGTCTTTATAAGAGGAGAATGTTGTACCTTGATAATCTCATCTAAGGTTTCAGATCCTTTAGAAAATCTAAGATTCAAGGTCTTTGCTTTCTCAACTTCTTTTCTTTAACTTACCACTTCACATTCCAATTTTTCAATATGTTTCTTTGCTTCTTCAAGCTGCTTTTCAATGGTCTCTCTGATTATCTTTTGTTCTTCTAAGAGAATTTTATAATCTTCTAAGCGTAGTTTGAGTTGATTGTTTTCTTCAAGGAAATCATTTTCCTCTAGAGCATCCATAAAGGTATCCTTTTCTTCTTTTTGTTCAAATTCCATGAGAAGTCTAAGATCTTCTTCACATTCTTCCTCAGTATCAGATGACCCATCACTGTCTTCATTAGTATAGTAACTTTTCTTAGAGCTAGATCGGTTCTTATTCCTTCTTACTACTTCTTTTCCTTTATAAGGACATTTTGCAGCATAATGACCAACTTTTCCACACTCAAAACATTTGAAAGGAAGCTTACCTTTGAATCTTCCAGTTCCTAGTTGGAGTTTTCTCATGAAATTCGCTTCTTCTTCATCAGATATGTAGCTGGATTCTTTGACGACTTCCTTTTCTTTTCCTCTTGCAGATACCTTAAAAGCAGCTTCTCTGATTTGAGAAGGACCTCCTTGTCTCATTTCAAAAGCAATCAGAATACCATGTAATTGAACAATAGTAAGAGTTTGCAGATCTTTCCTTTCTTCAATAGCTGAGACTTTAGAGTCAAATTTTGAAGTCATGGATCTTAAGACTTTTTCCACCAGAGTAGTATCAGTTATGGTTTCACCCAAATTTCTCATTCAATTTACAACATCATCTAGACGAAG
Source organism: Pinus albicaulis (assembly GCA_034641835.2). NCBI lineage: Eukaryota > Viridiplantae > Streptophyta > Pinopsida > Pinales > Pinaceae > Pinus > Pinus albicaulis. Next base: position 182,288,787 of record CM076576.1, on the reverse strand, counting down.
GAAGAAACTGGCAACACTTTCATCACTATGCATCTTCAAATTTTCATATTCAATTCTAAGAGTTTGGAGTTTTTCATTTTTTACCTTTGTATCTCCTTCATAGCTCAGAATGATTTTGTCCCATATTTCTTTTGCTGAATGTAGCTGCATCACTTTAGAAAATTCTGATTCATACATGCTTCCTAACAAGACATTTACTGCTTTGGCATTGGTTTCATACTTCTTCCTTTCAGCTGCATCAGTAGGAATACTTGCCGGGTATTGATAGCCTTCTTCCACGATTGCCCATACATCTGCACCAAGACTTTGCAGATACGATTTTGTTCGTACCTTCCAGAATATCAGATTTCTTCCATTGAATAGAGGTGTCTTTATAGACATCACTCCTTCTTGACTTCCCATTGCGACGGATCTTCTTCAAGCGATCAAGCTTCTGCAGAAGAACCTCCTCTGATACCAATTGTTGGGAAAAATATTGAGAGGGGGGGTGAATCAGTATTTATAGCATATTCAAAACTTTTTACTTTTCTTTACTTCAAAACCCATACGCTACTTTCCTGAAGAAGACTCGCGTATATACGCGGATACCCTTTATTAAACTCGCGTATACACAGAGAACTAATTATGTCATTAATTCTTCACTTAAACCATTCCATCATTTATTCATCAGATATTCAATAAACAGTAAACATGTGCAGTAAGAACAGAATAAACCATCACACAAAGCATCACACATGAACACCAAGATTTTTAGGTGGAAACCCAAATCGGGAGAAAACCACCGCTGCAGTTGCTCAGCCTTCAATATTTTATTATAGTGAAAACATCTTACAACATATGTGCTGGCGCAGACTTGACCAGCACGCAGGCACCCACCTGCGCTCGTTTACCAGCCTCTCCTGGAAGGGAGCTTCAACCCCCCGACTCGTTTACCAGCCTCTCCTGGAAGGGAGCTACGACCCCCTGATCTCGTTTACCAGCCTCACCTGGAAGGGAGCTACGACCCCCTGACTGAAGGCTACAACCCTCAGCACCTCTATGGACCACGTTTCATCAATTTTCACACTGGATCCAACAAATTCAATAGAACAATACTTGTAGGCCACGTTTCATCATATTTTCAGACTGGACCCTCTTCATACATTTAAGCTCAATCATACAACCAACCTGATGCAGACAACTCAGAACAGTAGAATACAGATAGCAGCAATACAGCAGAATAGATCAGTCATTTCTTACCACAGACTTCAGCAAACCCTAGTTTGCATACGCGCTTTCACTTCACTGATGTCGCGTATATACGCACTTCCATTCACACAAACTAGCGTATACTTCTGTACATATTACAGAACCAATTTAATTGGCATACGTGCTTTTCTTTCAGCGAAGCCGCGTATATACGCGCTTCGTCTTCGGCGAACTAGCGTATGGTTCATCAGAGATTTTAGGTCATTGCATTTCTTCAGAACAGATACTTCACACAGATTTAACCCTTCACTTCAGACAGATGTTCGCCTCTTCTTGGATCTAATCATTCCATAAACATATCTAGCAAATACAAGCACATTTCAGATCTAGATCCCTTCTTCATCATTGGTGCATCATACACTCAGATTTATCATTCAAGTGTAACCCTTTCCATTCAGATCTACTTCAGAGAGAAGTATTCATTCAAGCTCAGACATCTTGCACCCACACTCATGATTTGCACAATGAATTTCTTCTCTTTATATAGGTTTACCCTTTGTCAATACCATGAGCCCCTTTTTCAATACCATGAGCCCAAAACCACATTACATCCGATGGTATTCCTGGACGGGGTCAATTAGGCGGATCATTACCCAATACAATGGGTCAATACCATGGTGATTACCCCTGGTTTTGCACTTTTAGAGCGCTTTAGCCCATACGTGACTTGGCACGTTCTTTTCCGCGTGCATACGCGACTTCCCTTAGACAGATCCGCGTATTCCTTGAGACATACTCTTTCACCAGAGATTTAGCACAATCTGAATTCCTTTCTTCACTGTCTTCTGTACTCTATGTAGATACATCAGATTTACTTCATTAAGAACATATTCTATCAAGAAGTGTTAACTTCATCAGCGGGTTGCCATCAAGGGTAAATACTGCATCATATTGGGCCAACATTAGGATTCATGGGCATCAATATTAATCCCATCGACCCATCAATAATAATAATAATAATACACACACACACACACACACACACACACACACACACACACACACACACACACAAATACTATCCATCATCAACAACAACAACAACATCATCCACACACACACACACACACACACACACACACACACACACACACACACACACACACACACACACACACACACACACACACACACACACACACACACACACACACACCCCCCCCCCCCCCCCCCCCCCCCACACACACACACACACACACACACACACACACACACACACACACACACACACACACACACACACACACACACACACACACACACACACACACACACACACACACACACACACACACACACACACACACACACACACACACACCCCCCCCCCCCCCCCCCCCCCCCCCCCCCGAAGGGCACAATAATAACAATATTGGGGTTAATAATAGGTAAACAATAACAATAAGGGGGCTACACTAATAACAATAAGGGACTAAATTATTAATATAGGGACAACATATATCTGTCCCATACACCACAACTATGTAGACATGCTTATCTATCTTAAGGTTTTTAAATATGTATTGTTTTATGCTGTACACCCATTTATTTCTCTCCACAAGTTCATGAGTCGAATCTCCTTTCTTCTTTTCAAATGTTCTAACTTTGGGCTTCACCTTCTTCAACATTGAATCACAAACATCGCACTTTAAATCAAAGATTGAACAACTATCTTATCCTCTGATTCACCCTAAGATTATGAATTAACTTCTTGTCTTCATTTGAAACATAAATATCTTCATAAACATCTTTCCACCTCAATCAATTAATTATCTTTCCACATACCAAGGTTTACTAAGCCCCAACATCAGATTTCCACATCATATTGTATATCAATTTATCTCCACTTACAAGTTTATCTTTTCAGAAATGAATGTCCTTTGTATCTGCAATATCCATGAATATCAAAAAACAACTCTAAACGAAATTTATTGTAAATGTTAACTGTAAAATAAAATGTCAATTGGTTTCTTTCCATCCATTAAAACAAGTCTAGTTTTAATAACCACAACATGGATTGAGATTCTGAATGTCTTAAAATAATTTGTCTTTATCTTTATTTGTTTTCCAATTTTTCTTACGAGTTTTCACACTCCAAATAACTATATTCCTCATTAGGGATTGGATATTATCGTGTACATTTCATTCCTCCTAGTTGTAACTAGAAATCCCAACTTCTGATTGGAAGGTCTTTCCATGAGCATCTTCAATTATATTTACCACATTTTGTTCTTTCCTTCTTTCTACCATGATAAATTTCTCCTTTCATGATAAAATGACAAAAACAACAGCTTATTTTTAATATGTTTTCAAAGGTGGGGAGAGTATTTGTCTCATTTTCTTGTGTCTCAACTAAGTCAATTACATTTTCTTTAGATTTTACAGTTTAATATTGGGTTCATTGATACAATGGCCAGGACAAATATATCTCAACTTCCATTTGAGATGAGGCTTTTAAAAAATTATAAAGAAATTTTTTCTCCCTGTTTTGTACCCATTGTTCAAGGTGTGATTTTTTCAACTTCCTCCCCTGCCATCAGTATTATTATTAGCCTCCTGGCCAACAATCCTTCGTAATTTTAAAGAAATCCTTATCTCGCTGGGGAAAAAGTGTATTTGATCCAGTTTAAGAATTTTATGATAAATTTCAATGTAGGATATTCTCAGCAGGCATCACAAAAAAGGAAGTCCCTATAAGGGGAATTTATGTACGTGAGCACCCGATCTCTACGATATCTTCAAAATAACAAAACCAATCTCCTACCCTCTCGAGATCCTTTCTCATTTGTACGATAGATTGAACTCTTTTGGTAAAATCCCTGATGGGGGTAAAAACTATTATAAACCCTTATATGTAATGGACATGAAAGAGGGAATATAATAATACAAAAAACCTTCTATTGTATGTTTTATTCCTGGCTAGGTCAGTACTAATTGACAATTGTTTGGTCCTTTTCTCTGTCTTATCGTTTTATCTACATCCATAACATATCTAGACCTGTGTCCATAAGTTTCTCGCTAAATATATGTATATAATAAGAGTAGTACATTATAAACGAAGGAACCCAAAAACACCTAATAATACTGCTGAAATTTAATTGTGAATTAATTGCATGATCCTATATATTGGAGATATCCCAAATAATACATCAACAAGTTGCATCATCTATAGAAACAACGTTATAACTTGGAGCATATACATACTCACCGAGGTTTCAGCATCTATTCCTGCAGTCTCATGTATGATTAGTAACTGAGGTAAAGCAGTTATCTCCATAGGTCAATGACCAACTCTAACAACATATGATAGATGGAAGATAATATATCTTTAAAAACACATATGATGGAATGAATCACTACCGAAATATATTCACACGTTTTTGTTGTTTCTTGAGCTCGTAAATGCTCCGATTGCTACATTAGAACCTATACAAATAGGTGAAGGACAAACCAAGAAACTATGAGATCTATGTAGTATATTCAAGTACTATATTCAATATACTTCAAACGATGGTATTGAAATAAGTTAAATAACGACAAATCGTTATACTAAAATAAATACACTTTTGCATTAATATAAGTGGAAGGAGATGACAACCATAAAGATGTGCTGATCATGTAGAAGACCTAATCCAAGTTGCTTCTTTCCGCTACATTGTTAGAACATGTATATCCAATCACCTCTAAATGCAGTGGAATGTTAACCTCTCACTCGATACAGACATATAAGGTAGAGTCACTTCTCCAAAGACAATCCCCCTCCATATGAAAGGTAGTAACATATAGAGATGAGTGTATGTTGGGAGTTCTTATCCATATTATGAATCTACATGGTTTTGGATATGCTTTTCGATGGAGGATGGGACTCAAAGGATAATGATAGAAACTCCAAAGAAGGATGAGATATGATTCAAAAAACTTTAATCTGGTAAAATGGTTGTAATAAATTCGTAGTTTTGAAGAGGATAGCCTCCAGAATTGTCTTCTTTTTCCCCAAATTTTCTATAGACTGAGCGCTATTGCAAAGGTGATGCAACTTGTAGGTGACTACTGCTGGCCAAAGTCAATGTAACGCATAGGAACATAACGTTCAGGCAAGGACCATCGATGTTACGTAACGTAAAATCTGGCCCGAAGATGAGGTACACTTCAGAAGAAATTATAGGAAACAAGACGAGGTTCTGTTACTTACAGGATTTGTGCATCGATAGTTTGCATGGGGGATAGATGCGATTGATCCCATTAGAGATGCTCAATGATTGGATGGTCACATGTCCTATAACAGAATTCCCTATAAAGTGAAAATTTAGAAGTGATGACTAAATGACTAAAGATGTATTTACCTTGTGACAAGTTGGGATCAAGAATGACAACACCCGAGCTAAATGTGTTACAATACATTTAGATCATGACAGTCCTTTGCAAGCAGGATGTATACCGATGACTAGCACATAAGAAAGACATACACATGAGTAGTGATCTAAAGGCATATCCACTGATGTATCAGTAATCTACTGACCGGATGACACTTTCCATATGATCAGCAACCATTTTCAAATTCGGATTCTGCTAACTCGAAATTGCAGCCCATATGTGACTGAAACTAGATCCAGCACTTCTATTTCGTTCATGAAATCAACCATCTTATGAGTCTAACAATGTGAATGTAATAACATACAACATGGTAAATGAAACCATGAGGACCACAGATTAATTATCGTAATTAGCTAACGCACATGAGATGAAACTCATCGCATGATCTTAATCGGCTCTCAAGCTACTAGAAGTGCAACGATATCATGTGATTAAATGTTGATTGTCAAACACCACACATATAATCTTTTAACAAATGACGTAAATATGTCACCAAGAGTGATGGAAACTTTCCATCGATGTATGCAAGATCCAAGCTACCAAAGTGTGTCAAGCAAATTCTGGATGATGTACTGATGTTGAAAAGTAACTGAAATGCATAGAGGAGAACTTTGATAGTATCCCCATGAAGCACATGAAATGTGTATCATAGATTGAGATAGAATCACAATGATAAATAAATGGATCATGAAAAGTGGAAAACATGGAATGATGCGCAGCCATAAGATTATTGCAAATGCAGTAACAACCAAACTGATCTTGTCAGGAGACATAATGTAATTGAATGGAGTTCGAAGCATTAACCCAAAACCAAGATCAAGATATGAAAAGGTATGATAAACCAAATGATAAGAATATTACATCAAAACCAATAGCATACAGACATGAAGTGAAGACTCATCATGTTCAGAGAGTGACTTTCCATGCCATCGAAAAAAAATGGAGTACCATGTTTTCTCCAAATTACTTCCAACTTCATACTCAGTTAGTAACTTTTCATTTAATTTTAACAATATTGAGTGAGGATATGCATATGTTGATCATGAGTAATTTATCCCTTGCATATGAATCCAGTCTAAGTATTTTGTAACAAAACCTTGTACGAATAGTGGTTAGCCTATGTCATGTCTAACAAGCCCATTCGTGTTTGATGTTAATGAATCTGTATCTGGTCAAGGTAAAAACTCTAGACCATATTTTTTCTCATCGTTTAGAGAGTTTGTAAAAAAGGAGAAAAGAAAAAAATCCAGAAGCATGTTCCCTTTTCGTAAAGTAAAGTATCTTAAGTCCAAAAATGTATACACAATACTCGACACGAGAACCTCTGTAGCCATGTTCGACTTCAAGGTATTCTTTTTTCATAAATAGTCCATCGCAAAGTCACAAAAAGTGTTAAACCTATATTGAGTAGATCGTCTCTTTCGTATACAGTGCAATGAGTTCAAAAAGGCAAGTACTCAACAATATTTCATGTTTCCTGGGGGAGTCCTATGTAGCTAAAAGAGTGATTTCAAGGGGTTCCTTTTTGCAGTAGGTTTATAGAGAGTCCAAAAAATTGTGATAAAAGCAGTACTCTTGGTCAAAATAACCCTATTTCTCCACATGAAAAAGACATCATTAATTGCTCAAACCCTACTCAAAACACCGATCAAGAAGGATTAAACATGTATATTTTTGGTAGTGAAAAATGAAGCATATCTAGGTCAAAACATTAAATTTGAATAAAATATATGCAAATAAAATGACCATATATAATAGGGCAAATTTATCTATTCATTTTTACCGATTTCACAGTCTCTACCTTTCAATAGTAAGTATTTTTGAACCTGAAAAACTTTCGCTTTCTAGGACCAACACACACACTTTGTCTTGAAAATTTCACTTCGCACCTAGTGCGTACTCAATGACTACTAGGAGAGTGTGCAACACGAACGTTTTCACTATAGGCGTACGTTGGAAGTGCAAAATGATCAATATTTCATCAATTTTCCTCAAATTTTGCTTTATTTTTTCGCATGAAAAGGAACCTAATGTGAATCATTTGATGTTTCATGTGCTCATTACAATAGATGGGATTGAAAGCAGCAGAATACATGAAGAGAAATATTTTATTAGAGAAAATGATCATGTCACTATCCCGACACCTAAAATCATTTGATTAAGTTGAAATTCATTTAGGCTAAGCATGGCATGAGTGAAAGCAAATGGAGTTATTGAAACATCCTATTCATTCATGGAATATAGTCTGTGTACATGCATCATGTTTGCTTAACATCTTCTTTGAGATAAAGATGAGATGATATCTACTTTCGACAATTTTATTCAGAGAGGCTCCCCCATCTTCTTCTAGTGGAGGAGTGTGGGGAGACCACGCAAATACTATATCAACGACCATATACAAGAGCTCTATACCCAACCTACTAGGGATGGAAATACTCAACATCAAAGATGATGACCATGTTAACTTTAAGAGCTGATCTCTATGTATCATTACTAGATTGGAAGGTAATGATGGCGCTTTCAATGTAGTGAGCTCGATCGCACATGAGTGTGGAGAATGTTTAGATGACAACAATGTTCAACCGAAAGGAGGGTACCTTGTCAATATGAAGGAATAATTGAGAAAAGTGAAAGAGGGAAAGTTGAAAAAATTCCGGTTAATATTCACATTTTAGTCTCCTTTGCTTTAGATCCAAATGCCATTTTTAACTCTCAAAGAAAGTATATACTCAAGCCTCATGATCCGAGGGTACTCATGGATGAGGAGGTCTGATATATCATATCTCCCAAACATGTAGGTATGTCGATAAATCAGGATTTCACCACCTTTATTTTGATAGTTGCAAAGATATTTTTCATCATGATCAGATGTATTGATCCCTTAAACAAAGGATGGATTTCCTGCGTGATGATCTCGAGTCTAGTGCTTCCCGAGGGTGAGAAATGGATGTTTGTATGAAATATTTCTGTACCATTAATATAGTTGAAGTTTTAGCGATTTTTTTGTGTATTTTGATAGCTTTTTCTGAGAACTAAAATATCTGTATTTCATATATATACAGAATTTGCCCAATTTGGTAGAAAGAATTTATCTTCTGACAAATGAGGAAAACTACAACAGGAGCTGCTGGTACCAAGATCGTCACTACAAGAGGGACAGATATGCCACTGCATCTTGACGTGTTAGCTTCCAGATACTATCACAGTAAAAATTCCATATGATATAATCATTATCTAAAGTTGATGGTTCTAGTTGATAAGGTTCCCAAGTGAAACTAATGTCAAAATTTCATTTGTTCTACTTATTATCTAATACCATAATATATCCTGAAATATCATGAGTATCAGATGAATTAGTACTTATATTCTAGTAGAAATTTTTCATAGCCATGTTACATAAATTGAAAAGTTTTTAGAAATTAGATCATATATTTATATATATATGTGTTTTAGTAGTTTCAGTCTCTATTAAGGCTTTATATATATTATCATTATTTATATCTGTTGCTGTAAATACCTCCTACTTAAACATTATGAGCTAGACCATCCGCGGAATTGTGTTTTATATTTTCAGAGATGTCTCATTTTATGAATCAAAATGTATTTAGAAGATGTACTCTAAAACGGCGTTGATAGATTATTAGATTTTCATCCATTATAAAATTTAAAGTGAACAAGGTTATGGAAATGGTCTGTTAATTGCTCAGATATCTTAGAATAGCATCAAATAGTATTTCAGCTACTACTTATACTCCACGATTTATTTGTGTTCATCATCAATAAAATTTCAATAATACCGCTTCATTAAGTAAAGATACCAAGCTATAATATAATTGCATTTAATAATACCACTTGTACAATTTTAGGCAACAATGTAGAAATGGGACTTAAATAAATTATAAAGAAGTATTAGATTAACACAACCAGATAAAGAAAAACATTTTTTCAAGTTCTATTTTAGCCATTCTGCATAATATATTGGTGGAAAAATCGTTGATGTATCATTTTTTTCCTTTACATAAGTGAGTGACTACTTTTATAATTTTTATGACTTCATGATATTAAAAATGAATACATGAAAATGGATTTAACCGCTTTTTTCGGCATTTCTCATTTTTCGTGTAGCAGTTCAACAAAGGGAAAATATAAAATTTTTGGATATAATTAACTTTCATCAATATAAATTTCTCCAAATTGGATAAAGACAGGGAGAAAGAAGTATGAGTTAAAAAAGGTTTTTATTATTTTAATGGTTTTTTAATATTTTTACGCAATTAAAATAAGAATCATCTCTGTGTTTATATCACTTACTCAACTGCTATTTTGTAGAGTCATTGAAGGTATTTTAGTAGGAGTCAATGCAGACTCAGTCTCCCTACCATACCCATAATGTATGGTTCGACGTTTATTAGCGAAAAACCAAATGTAAAAATGGGAATGGGACTAATAGAAACCATGCAAAACTATGAAAAGACATGCCACTTACAAACACACTCAAACACACTCATAGACATTTATGTAGACAGAACACACAGATCATGTTTTCAGGGCATCCTACTGTACTGTTGTGATAGTGGAGCTCCATCGAAATATAGCAACCCAGGTCTTTTCGTAAGGAATCACTTGAGAATGTATGGACCTAACCAAAGAGGTTGGATCTTTCTGGACCTAACTTATCGGCCTCTAACATGTTATAAGAGAACTGTGTCTCTTCTGTGTTTAATTAGAGGTTTGAAAAATTTTTCATTGCACCTTGACACGCCTTTTTATGAGCTTCATTGAGAAGAGCTAGTCGCTTCATCGAACGTATTCAAAATGTAAACTACAATTTCTTTCTTACGTATGGTAGGAACAAGTTTGATATCTAGTTTCAATGTTGGAATTTCAAACCTTGGGGAGGATCATCTCCAAGAATGGTGAAGGTTGAATTTGTAATTTCATTGTTGTCTGTAGCTGGCATATGTAGCATGAAATCAACCAATGAACATCTTTAAAGACTGAAGCATACTTGAAATGCTGAAACTTATTTTTTCAACACTACACATGAATATGTATCTGTACCTTGAACAACAACTCATTTTACTACTGTGTGACTTCATAAACTATTTTTAAATGGTACTATCACCGTATACAAACTACTAATAACGTATTAGATGTTGAAAAGTATGAAATTGTTCATTAGTAGTTATCAAAATTTTTCCAACAATAGTAGTATGAAGAATAATGACACATATAACTATCGCCTATTTGTTGGGAGGTTATATGCTGAATCAATAACAATTTTAAAGGACCAACAACTACAGAGATGTGTTGGAGAGATATTACAAGTTCTAGACCAGTAGATTCACATGATATACCTCTAGATATGCCTAGCTACTAATGATAAAGAAGTACAAAAGTAACCAATAGATCTATACAGTAGAGGAACTGCTACATCATCCAAATATATATATTTTATAGAGAGGTAAAGGTTTTTTATATTGGACGTGAAAAATGGGGAGCCCATTGAACGTTATAAGGTATAAAAATTGACGAAAACAATGACAACATCATTGAATGTAGGCTTTAAAATGGTACAGCTTTAATGTATTCTAGAGGGGCAATAATGTGGATTTTTAGAGGTATTTTCCGCATAACAACATAAAATTTTATGCTGAACTGGCATATGTCAAGGGGTGAGGGACTTCAGACTTGACACACGTTAAAATGTAAAGTGTACACCAGAAGATGGGAGCCAGATTTTTATTAGTTATATCACAGTCGGTATCAGAGGTATTAGAAGAAAAATTAGGTTGGAGAGAACCAGAAGACCAAGTACTGCAATAAGAGAAATCAACAACACTGTTAGGATGAAGTTTTATATCTTAATCAGAGAAAGCCATGACAGCTAGAAAGAGATACTTGGATTTAATTAATTTCAAGGCTAAACCAAAGAGAAGAAAAATCAAAAGTAGTACCTCCAGCACTTCTAAAAAACTTCATATGAATACTACAATATTTAGGGTCTTCATCCCAAAGAACCGTAGTTTTTCAAAAAATTATTTAATGGAAAAATCCTTTCGACATCTTGAACGACTGCTGTCAATCTCTTGTATGAGAGTATATCTCGATCTCGATATCACTGAGGTTTTTGACTTCACATAAAAAATGGATTTTCAATCCAAATATCGTACTCTTGACCAATACCATTGATAGAGTAGAAATGGAAGCAATTAGGTACAGGAAATATTCACCTAATAATCAAGGCTAGTATAAGAGATGTCTGAATCCAAGACATCTTTCAGTAAGTATAATCTCTAAATGATTTTAGCAAGGTCATCAATGTATAACCTTTTTTCACACATCGTTCTTTATTTGCTCATATAGTTGGGAAACGTACTTTGTAGTAAAGTGTCTTTTCCTGGTTTTGCATCAATGATAATGCACAAGTCAACGATTTCTTGCACTTTCATAGGATCAATATAAATTCCTTGTTTTGAAATAACAAACCTAGGAGATGACCACAACTACCTATATATTACACATTTTTTATGAAGTTAATTCAATGTTAGAGTGTCTGCAAATAAGAATGAGTAGTTTCCGATTATCTACTGTTACCAAACCACAAACAGGTTGATAGGAGGGAGATCGTCCAAATATGGTTGTGTAATGTGTTTGTTATCATGAGAAAGCATAACTGATAATTTCACTTAAATTTTGTAGTTGAACTTCAGAGAATAATATTAGAGAAGAAAGCACTACACGTGTTGACAAAATGAAAATGTATCTAGGTTCATTCTGATTGTTGATTTTATTGTCAAAGAAAAGTCCATGAATGAATAGATTTTGTAGTGAGCGTATTCATCAACAATTCTGGTCAAGGAAAGGGATCATAGTTTTCCTTGGGAAAAACCATGATTCATCTCGATAATCGACACATACTCATCATGCTGCTGCAGGTAATAACATTGATACCAAACTACTGTTGAATATAGTATAGAAACAAGTTTCAATATTCTTTTCAAACATCCTCTGATCCTAAAGCCTTCTTGGGATGAACCGATGGAGGAATTGTCGGACGGCTTTGGTAGCAGATACATATTAATCTCATGTACTAATATATTTGGTCGAGGCTTGGAATTTCTTCATAATTCCAGGAAAACACATCCAAAACTCATGAAATACTTGCAATATCTATCTCATATGGAGAACAAGATCTTCCAATACACATATTTTTTACAATGCTTGGTTTGATAGAAATGTCAAGAGGTGTCATTTTTTTCCATATTTGAGAGGTGATTTTTGAGTTTAACTCATGAATAGAGATGTTAATTTGTAAGAGTTTAACAAAATTATAATATCCACTAATATGATCTCACTGACCTAGAATTATGAAAAATAGATACCATTCATAACTACGATCATAATCGTTGATCCTTCATGATGTTTATTGATAGAGAATGTAAAATATAATCCAATGATCAATTTACCAAATTGATCAAAGAGAAGCTATAATTTGCACATAACATGCTACACAATCATTTGGCCATAAGACTTTGCACATTAAATAAAGATGTTTGTAATGGCAGATTCTGATGATGAATCATATAAATTTAGAGACCACCAAATGGACTAGAAAGGTATATAGTTATGTGGGTCATGGTAGATCCATTCATCATGCACTCACCTAAAATGGACTTCAGGTCAAAGGCTAGTGATGGGGGCCCATAAGAAAAAAACTTTGGACAATGACTACCTGAATGGCGGTTTCCTAGGATAGGAAAGGTCAAGAAGCTGATGGCAAAATATAGCTCACAATACTTAGATGAGCACACAGACATACATTCTACAACATATTTTTTAATAAAGGTACTCACTAGAATGTGAGCATAAGTAATCTGTCTAATAAATCCATCATTATAATGTGAGAATGAGGAAGTTTTCACTGGGTAAAGATACTCATTACTGGGATGTGAGTATGAGGAATGATTATTAGTAATAATGATGAGCTGGACTTATTTCCCTATGGATCCCAAGGAAGGAAATAGTAACTATATCATATGTATCATTTTAAATAATTTTCTATTGATTTTTTAAATGGATACATTTATACAAATTATTAGGTTGTGTATGTATATATAAATCTATTATACCAACATAAATAAATCATTTTTATCAAAATTAATATAAGAGCAAATAAATAAAATGTAGAGGTGTAGCACATCTTGGTAGAGGCTAAAGACCTTAAGACTAGGAATGGTGACACTGAACTCTAATAGGAGGAGAGTCTAGATCATGAAAAATGTCAGAAAAATATGTTTTGGTTATTGCAGAAAGTAGAGATGGAGGTTTTGATATGATATCACTGTGAATTTTCCTTGGAAGAATCCTTGCTAAGGAATGGATCACTCGAGGATTAAATGGAGCCAAGGGAACACCAACTTAAGATGTGGACTGCATAGGAAGCAAGTATTTATTTTACAACAAAAATATTCATTAATAGATAAAATTATGTCCTGCAGCAATGAGTTGATTTTCCTGCATCTGTCAATGTACACTAATATGCATGGTTAGACAAGAAAATTTAGAAATGGAAAATTTCATTGAGATAAAGAGTAATGCATACAAATATGATTTATTATTTATTTTATTTACTATATAACATCAATGGTGTTCCTTTAAGGGGTTGGGTTTATAACATCCCCCTATTCCATGCCTACTATTGTAATGATAATTCTAATCAAATATACAATAGCATGGAGAGAACCATGATTGGTTAACCACTTATTAAATCCTTGATAAATAATATTTAAAATTTATTAACTAATTAACACAAATATAGAAGAGACAACCTTATAGGTCCTTCGTCTTAGGGAAGCTTTGTTATAGCATCATTTCTCACCTTGACATGATTCATGATTGCTACATGGCTTTATGGGCACCCATTCCTACAGACTTGGACAAATTCACTTAAAAACAAGAAAATCCTTCACGCGACTATGCCCATGTTTTTCCGTGTATACGCGAGTACAAACCTAGAATTTTCCGCGTATGCCATTTTAATGATTAAAAATATATAAAAATCCCTAATTTCTCGTTCGGGTTGATGGTTACCTGTGTAGTTCAACTACCTCAAACTCGTGGCCAACCTAAGCTTCAACTCGAAACTACTTGGGAGGACTATAAAAAGATCTCATATGTATGGCCTAAGGGAGAGAGAGAATTATTATTATTATACTCCGTTGGTTCCCTATCCAAGTCCGATTCCCGTGCCTCCCGCACTTTCCCGTTCATTTCTCAGAAACCCTTGTTTCCTTGAGATACACATCCCTTTATATGTTATCTCGTATGCACTCATTTGGAAGGAGTCTTAGCGAGGCAAGGGTCGGACTCGGATCCTGGATTTACTCGTCTCTGCGAAGGCCTTGGAAGGATCAGTGATCTCTCCACTTAATTTTGTACGTACTATTTTTATAATACAGAAGTATCATACGTTCCGAAGCAAACGTGTTAGTGTATGCTTTAATGTATGAAGAATATTTGTTATACAAGCATTCATGATGATTTATTTAATGTTTTATACAATCTCACTAACATATAGAGTAGAAATATACCGTACAACTTGTCCTTTGTGTTGGTTTCTTCTTGTATTTCAGGTGAAAGGAGGAAGGACTACAGGTGGAGTTTGAACTCCACGTGGATCTACTTCAAACGTAGGACCAACGGGTAAACCTCTCATTCTACTCGATTTCATTTTTATGATCGTGCATGATCGTGTGAGTCTCTCATAGTACGCTCTCCTTCCGTGGAGGTTGAATCCCAACCAACCTCTAGGTGTTAAATCCCCGAAACAATCGATACTCCTACTGGGATCACATTTTGTGATTCTCCCCGTTAACAGCTCACCCGTTTGGTATGTCGTCAGCTTTTTATGTCTTTGGCGGGCCCAAATTTTGCTTTCTGGCACAAATCGTTTTCTTTATACCTTTCCAGGCTTGTACTTTTTATTTTTCATTATCTTTTCTTTTTTTGTATACGCAGCTTTTCTTGCACACAATGATATACCCGCGAGTTTGTGTAGAAGGAACCGCGTATACGCGGTCTCTCAACACGTACGCGTATACACGCCCGCGCATAACCGCAAGGTCGTGCCAGACACCTAGGGCCGAATTTGAAATTTCCAAGATTCTAGTGTTTTTGGTCTTTTACCGGGCCGTGGAAGCCCTCGTGTTTGCGTAGTCTTCGTACCACCGGAGTGTGACAGTATGGTTTTAAGTCTTGGTTCTTCGTTTGTCCGAAAACCTGATCTTTTTGGCGAAGTATTCTCATTGCAAGCACTCCCGGGATTGGAGTTCCAAGATCGCTTCTCGGAAGGCTTCGGTCAGTTTCCGTTTACCGTATCGTAGAGCTTTTTGCTCATCGACTCGCTCCGTCTTTGTGTTGTGCTTCGCATTGCGTTCTTTTGCTTTGTTTTCGATTGGTTTTCTTGAGTTTCGTAGGCTAGGTTTTGTTGCACTTTTCGAAGATCTTTTCTTCGTTTCTTTGGAGTTTTGTGTTGCAACGAATTTGCACTCGTTTCTCTTGGTCAGTTTGATTGAGTTTTTGGTCTTCCGTTGCTCTCATTGATCTTGCTATCATTAGCCTTATAAGGTTTGGGGGCATAGCCGAAGTTTATGCTTGAAATTCGGTCTCGTTTTGGCTTAGATTGGGATAGTTGTTCTTGGTTTTCTTGAAACTCTTGTTTTATAAAATCGAAAAGCCCAAAAAACATTTGTTTTTGCTTTGTTTTTGCATATCAAAAACTCAAAAACATTGTTTCTGTTTTTGTTTTTGTTGTTGCCTTTTTCATTTTTCGTTTGGCTTCATCTTTTGGGACTTTAGTGGAAGTTTTCGCTTCTAGTTTCCCCGCTCGATTGTGAAGGGAGGTTGTCTTTTGATTTCTTTCTTCTTCTTGTTGAGTATTTCTCGTGTCTTATATTGAGAGTTCTTGTTCGCAAGAATTGGCTTTCGGATATCAAAAATATTAGTTGAAACTCGAAGGAGCCTTTTGGGAAATTTCACCTTGTTTCTATAATTTTTTTGCATCTTAGAATTTACATGCTAGTGGTCATTTGCATTAGGGTATCGAATCATTTAGTTAGCTTCTTAATTTTTGTATGCGTGTGAGTTTGTAATTCTTCAAAAGAAAATACATTTTTTAGCCTCGTAGAACTTACATAGAAATTGCTCTTCATCGAAAGACAAAGAACTGCAATGTGCATGTAGTCGGGTTTTTATTAATTTCTTTTGCGTCAGAACATCATTGGTTTCAACTCCATATCCTTATGACTTAATACAACAGCCCTTAAAATAAGCGATTTAATCTAAAATCAACTAGCAAGTTTTATTAAGTGTCATTCACCAACTAGCTAGGTTGTAGGGCCTGGGAATAGGTGAGAGGAGGATTAACTCTCTAAGTAAACTCAAACAAACATAGAAGTTGATTAATTAAAGAAGCAAAATCCAACTCCGTGGTGGAGTGAGAAGAAAGCTCATCCAAGTCGGGGAAGTGAAGATTCAGAAGGATACCCTCGATTAACTGAATCTAACCTCAAGACAGATCATACAAACCGATACGGATTGGTGTCCATAGTTCTTGTTCCTGGTTCCACAGGTGACTACGGGGAGGGAATACAGTAATTTTGAAATGGAGCAATCTTTATCACTTTCGTGGTACTTAAGAGTGCCCTTAAACTTGGGTGTGAACGACGAGTGTTGTTAGGAGGTCGGCGTAACTGCTTCTGATACCTTCGCTAGTTGTTCTGGGCCCTAATCATCCCAGACTGCTTTCGGAAGGTCCTATACTTCGCTTTCCTGTATTTTGGTGTCCGGTCCTCATCACCCGGAGCGGAAATAATTGGAGGCTGTTTGCTTGCTGTTTCTCAGGGTTTTGATTTTAGTGAGTGCTCTTTGCTCCTAGCTTGCCTAGCTTTTCACTTTTCTTGAGTCTAATATAATAAATTTGTAAAAGTGGTTGATCAAGCGCCTCGACGTTCGAGGAGAGTCTGGGGGCTATCTCCCGAGAGTGCAGAGCCTTCTTCGAGAAGGCGTAGGAGCAATCTAGCAGGTGGTTTTCACCCTGTAGGGTCTGACGCTGTGGAGAGAGATCCTCCACTAAGGTCTGAAGGTTTCGTTGCTGAGTCCGGTGTCGGTTCCGAGAGGAGCGTTCCGCTCACCTCGAGAGTATTGTTTCCTCAGGAAGAAGATTTTCAGATAGAAGATATACCTGAGCCTGCAGCTACAGGTCCATCTCCTCTTCCTGCCGATCATCCGTTTGTTATTCAGTACGTCGGACCGGAGTCTGAGAGACCGCCGGATCTTCCATATCTTTCTTATCTTTCGATGGCCACGACTGGGAACGCGGCTTCTACCGTGAGTGCTGCGGGCATTCAGACCCCTGCTTCTGTCGAGGCACGGGGCACTCTTGCTCTATCTTCGAGTGCTTCTAGCACTGCTATGTTTGGCTCTGGGTTCACCCAAGCATATGCTTCTCAATCTGGTCCCTTTGTTTCAGGGATGTCCATTGCTGGAAATCCCTCTTTTTCCTTTACCGCCGGTGCAGTTGGATCTACGCCCATGTCCAACATGGCTAGTGGATCAGCTTCTTTTCAGGGTTTCCCCTTTGGGACTGGGCATATTCCTAGTCCCAATCCTTCTTTAGGGTCGTTTCCTTTTACGTCCCAGACCCAGAGTTTTAACCCTTGGGCTCAGGGACCAAGTTCGACCGCTTTTATGGGATGGAATCCTATGTTTGCAACGTCTGGGGCAGGGAATCAGTTCATCGCGAGTCATCCAGGGAATGATTCTTTCTCTGCATCGAGTGCTTATCAGTATTTTTCTCCTCTGTCTAATGCGTGGAACCCCTATCAGGGGCTTTCCTCTTCAGTCAATACTTCAGCGGGGGGAACTAGCCTGGGTTATGGTAACTCGGCGTGGGGAGGAGGTTCTTCTCCGTTTTCTACGGGTCCTTACTGGCAGCCTGGTGCCTCATCAAATCCAGGCTATTCTTTTCAGAATGTGGGAAATCCATCCCATCAAGGATGGAATTCTCAGGCTCCGCCGCGATTACCATTTCTGGCAACGTTAAACTTGCGAGACTTGGCGAAGTTAACTAATGACCCGATTCGGTATAGTCCGGGGTGGCCTCCGGTTCCAACCAAACTTCCTTCAGACATTCCTAAGTTTGAAGGTAAAAATGGTGAAGATCCGGCGGACCACGTCACCACATTCCACTTATGGTGCTCTTCCAACTCTCTGATCGACGACTCGATTAGATTGAGATTATTTCAGCGCACCTTAACTGGGAATGCAGCCAAGTGGTATATAGAGCTCACTGGGGGCAGTTTCGCCACATTTGGAGAACTGGCTGTCACTTTTCTTAACCATTTCCAGTTGCCTGTCAGATATGAGGCTGGGACCGAACTCCTGGCCAATTTTAAGCAGGATGAGGCAACTCACATTTCTGATCATATTCAGGAATGGAGGAGAAGGAAGAGGCTTATTAAAGCCCATATTCCAGGTGAGTTCCTTCTCGAGTGGTTTTTGAAATCGCTTCAGTCAGATATTTCAAAGGATGTATCCATGTCAGGGGTATATTCCGAGGAGCAGGCCATCTTTAGGGCCCAGCAGCTAGAGTTGATCTATTCTCAGTCTGGCATGCTTTACAAGTATTTGCCTAATGCTCCTCGCTCCAAATTGGATCTATCGAAACCCAAACCTGGTCCGCATGGTGACGGACTTGTCGGATCGGTCGGTAGTAGTGCAGCCAGCCTGCTTTCTCAATTGCAGCAGTTGTCTTTACAATCTGCTTCTTCTGGTCAGGCTGTGCCTGCTGATTCATCACCTTCCCAGTCTTTGTCCATTAATGTTGTCCAATCTTCTGAACCCAAAGGAAATCAACAGTCCGATGGGAAGAAGAAGGGACGTAATAACAATAAGAAGGGCAAGAATGGGAAGGGCAATGCAAATAAGACCAACGAGCGTGTTGGTGAAGGGCAAAAGGAGAAAAAGAAAGTTAAGTTTCCGTGCAAGCTTTGTGCTGGAGATCATCTCACGCACCTTTGCCCGAAAATTCAGGATGCTCAGCGCCTGTTATCTCAGCAGGGTTCTTCTAGTTCCCAGGCTGTGCTAACAAACCCTTTTCCCCAAGAGACGTGATTAATTCTTTGTGTGAAGACAAATCTGGGGCTTCTCTGGAGCCCTCAAGAGAAATTCATGAAGATATCTTTATGATAGTGCTCACGTGGATGTCGCTACGAGATCCCTTGATTGTAACGGAGAGAGGAATCTTTAAAAGCTAAGGAAGTTCACGAGGAGGCGAGCGCTTCACATCACGGGGAAGCCAAGCCCAATCGAAGTCTATGCCTCGGATGCAAAAGCATCTTCTAAGCAGTCAACGGTTAATCCGAACGCAGGCTGCCCCCAGCCGATCTCTCGATTGTAGAAGATCTGGCAGCGCGAGTCCTCTGTCTTATGTCGGCTTTTAGAGGTACTCCGGTCGTGTTAGAGCTCGGCGCGGTGCTTTGCTCCTTGCCATTGGGGCTATTGATCGAAAAAATCTCTTACGATTACCTTTGATATGAAGATTTTAAGAGACTTTCTCATCATATGGCCTTCCATATTAAATCATCGTATCGGAAGACTAATATCTTTTGCACGGTCGTTGATGAGGGTGCTTCTACTTGCATGATGTCTCTCGCATGCTGGAAGACACTAGGATCTCCCAAAGCTGTTCCATCTAGCACTATTCTTACTGCATTCGATGGCCATTCTCATAGGCCCCATGGTATTGTCCCGGCTTTGCCCATCTGTGTTGGGGGCAAAACCGTTAATATAGAGGTTGAGGTAGTAGATGCGGCCTTGGACTACAACCTTCTGCTGGGGAGGAACTGCATATATGATATGGATGCTATTGCATCCTCACTATTTTGAATAGTATGTTTCCCCCACGAAGGGAGGATAGTCACGGTGGATCAGCTGTTTGTCCTCCTTGAACCTGGATGCGCCTTCGACTCATCTGTTCCTAAGTTGGACAATGCTAAGGCGCACAGCCGAAATCAGGAGTTGGAATGTATTCTTCACGATGGGTTCTTTGCAGTCTTCCTCCTCTAAGGTGTCTATTAATACTATTTCATCCTCAGGCTCTAAAATTAAAGAGAGTTCTTTAGAACTCATTATTTTCGGACCTTGGACCTTACCTTCCCAAGTTTGCCACTTTGGAGGAAGGGCAAGTGGGTGGAATGGCATTCCGGTCTAATTTGAGATTGCATATCGATCACATTTTTGACTTCTTGCGATGCGATGATTCTCCTCTTTCGCCAGGAGAAATTGGATGATAGTGTAGCTCAAAACGGGCTGACTTACTTCTTCTTAACGAGTTGTACAGAACCACTCTTCCATCTGAAGAGGCCATCTTGGAAGCAATGACAGGTATAGAGAGACCGTGGGATGACTTGCATCATCGGTCTTACTTCCTACCTGACTTGAGCGAAGTCGAAGCTAGTTTTCCAAGTCCTCAGTCTTCTGGACCTGTTCACCCAGTCTTGAGCCCTTAGCACCAGCAGGTTTATCTTTGAGAGAACATGGTACGTGATCTCTCTATCCGGGTGACATCTCAGAGCTCAATATCGAGAACGTTTTTGTGGAGGTGAATGTTCCCATGAAGAGGTTCAAATCTATCCAAACAAAGTATGGGATGTTTTGCTTAGATCTTATGAAATGCAGCTGGGCCATCTATCGTCCGGCATGAGATCAAGACGTATGAAAACGCTAAGCCGGTCAGGCAAAAACTTCGTCCGGTCAATCCTAGGAAGGCAGCAGCTATCAAAGCTGAAGTTGAAAAACTGCTTAAGGCGGGATTCATTTTCCCAGTTCCTCTGACTGAATGGGTTTCAAACCCTGTTCCCGTTGATAAAAAGCAAGGAACAATTCGAGTGTGCATCGATTTCAGAGACCTGAATAAGGCGTGTCCTAAAGATAATTACCCCACACCCTTCATTGATCGGATTATTGATGAGTGTGCCGGTAACGAAATTTTTTCCTTCATGGACGGTTTTTCTGGTTATAATCAAATTACTATCCGTCCAGAAGATCAACATAAGACCGCATTTATTTGTCCTTGGGGTACGTTTGCATATAAGAAAATGCCTTTTGGTCTTAAAAATGTGGGGCTACCTTTCAACGGGCCATGTCTTACGCCTTCCACGACATCAAGAAGATTATCGAGGCATACCTAGATGATCTAGCTGCTCATTCTCGAAAGAGGATGGATCATGCTGATCACCTCCGGCAAATATTTGAAATATGTCATTTTTATAAAATTCGATTGAATCCTAACAAGTGCGTTTTCGCGGTTACATCCGGTCGGCTATTGGGATTCATTGTGTCTAGGGAAGGGATAAGGGTAGATCCCTTCAAGGTTGAGGCAATACTTCAGTTGCCTCCCCGTCTTGTCGTGACCAGTCTCAAAAGGGAAGTCTAACTTTCTTGAGGGTTTATCGTTCTTATCTTTGAGATTACAAAGGGATATATATGAGATTGTTGAAAGAGTTCCTTTTATTGGGACATTAAGCATAGCTCATTCAAATCTCATGAAAAACATTTTAGCTTGTCTCTCTTCTGGGTCCACTGATTACAAACGAGAGATTTTCTTTATATACGCTACGCGAGAATCTACCATTGGTATGGTTGCGGATTCAGGAGGATGATGCTGAGTGAGTCTGTTATTTACTACCTTAGTCGAGGACTGGTAGGACCTGAACTGCGATACACCCCGATAGAAAAATTAGCCTTAGCAGCAGTTCATGCTGTGCAGCGACTCCGGCATTATATTATTCTTCGCAAAACTTATGTCTTGGCAGCTGCCAATCCATTTCAGTTTGTCCTCAGCGGGCGAGTGATTGGGGGCAAATATAATAGATGGATTGTGATTTTACAGGAATTTGATCTTGAGTTCATGTCTGCCAAATCCAAGAAGTCATTAGTTTTTGCGGAATTGATCTCCGAGTTGCCCTATGGAGAGGAGATGATCTATGATGAGTCCTTTCCGGACGAACACTTGTTTCTTATCTCTCCACAGGATCCTTGGTACGGGGATATCATTGTGTATCTCCAGACTGCGAAGTTTCCCTCTACTTTTTCGAAAGATGAGCGTCGTAAACTGCATCACTTGGCCAAGAATTATTTGATTATTGGTGATGCGTTGTACCGTCGAGGGGTTGATTCAATCCTAAGACGCTGCTTAACTTTCGAAGAAGCTGAGGCTGTGCTCAATGATTCTCATAGTGGAGCTTGTGGGGGTCATTTATCAGGGCTTGCTACAGCCCAAAAGATTTTGCGTGCTGGCTACTTCTGGCCCTCGATTTTCAAAGATTGTATTGAATCGGTCAAGAAGTGTCATCCTTGTCAAGTGTATACTCGAAAAATGCGCGCTCATCCCGCTCCGCTTTTTCCAGTCGTTACTGTCGGCCCCTTTACAAAGTAGGGTATGGATGCTCTCTTGCCAGCCGCCTTCGGCTCGTCTAAATACATTATCGTAGCAGTAGACTACTTTACGAAGTGGGTCGAAGCTATGCCTACTTTTGGGAACGATGGTGAGACTGCAGCTCTTTTCTTCTTCAACCAAGTCATCGCTCGTTTCGGTATACCTAGAGAGATTGTCACTGACCATGGTAGTCACTTTCAGAACAGTATGATGGCTGAGTTGGCTCTTAAATTGGGTTTCCAGCAGGAGCATTCATCTCCATATTATCCTCAGGCCAATGGGCAAGTGGAAGCCGTTAACAAATCCTTGAAGACAATTCTTCAAAGGACAATTGATAAACATAGATCCAACTGGCACATTATGCTATATCCTGCACTCTGGGCATACAGGATGTCAGTTAAAACTGCAACTGGCTTTACTCCGTTTCAGTTAGTCCACGGGGTGGAATCCGTATTTCCCATCGAATGTGAGATTCCTTCCCTTAAATTAGCTGTTGAGCTTCTTCCTGACACTTCTAGTCTGGCAGAGCGGCTTCTTCATCTGGAACATCTTGATGAGAAGCGTCGAGATGCTGCCACGTTGAATGAAGCCCATAAAAACCGAGTTAAAGCTCAGTACGATAAGGCAGTTAAGCCTAGGGTATTTTCCGAAGGTGACCTTGTTTTGGTCTATGCCCAAGAAAAAGATGCCTTGGGGGCAGGAAAGTTTAAGTCAATGTGGTATGGCCCCTATATCGTTAAGAAGGTCCTTAAGAAAGGAGCGTATACCTTGGTTGAATTCGAAGGGAATGAGTTGCCGGAGCCCCGAAATGGGCTCTATCTGAAGAAGTATTATGCCTAGGCTTTGGCCTGGCATTTTGCTTTGTATATAGTAGTTTTTTGCTTTGTACATATCTGTTTGATTTTCGATTTTTGATGAGATGGTGATGTTTTTGATCTACTTTGGCAGGTTGTGTTGATGTCATGAGTCATTTTGGTTTCGCCGATGGTGCTAGTAGACACACCCGGAACTTAGCTTCCGCGGCTTGGGTGCTTCATTATCCTTCCGGTCAGCTGTTGGTATCAAGAGGGGTCTGCATTGGTCTTGCTTCCAATAACGTAGCAGAATACACTGCAGTCATTCATCTACTCTCGGAGGCAATATCTTTGGGTGTTGATTCGTTGGTAGTTTTCTTGGACTCCCAGCTGGTGGTGTCGCAGTTGAACAACACTTATCGGGTACGAGATCCATTTTTATTACGATTGTTCTTGAGGGTGCGTTTGTTACAAAGGTCATTTCAATTTTTAACATTCATTCATATTCCTCGAGCTGACAATTGGTTTGCTGACTCATTGGCTAATCAAGCTTTAGATTGGCATATTAATCATTCAATACAATAATTTCTAATCATCAAAATCATCATACATTTGATACATTTATCACATCACATCATATATCGCTGTATATATATCATCAGTATGTCAAAAAACTTTACAAAATTTTGGATCCATCAATGCCGTACAAAACTTGGGCTTATGCCCCATCATGTTCAGTCTCAAAAAGAATATACAGTCATCTAATATGTAAAATCTGTCTACTCCTGAGGACCCTGCCCAGAAGTTGCGTTCTTATAGAACATCACTGCAGTGGCCACACGGCGGAACAGTCTAACCCAGTCCCGGGGTACTCCTACAACCCGTCTCTGGACGGATTCTGGCAAGTCCTCCACAGCAGCCAGAGGGATTTGGCAGGTCAGTCCCTCCAAGTTTCTCTGCACGGCCTGGAGTGTCCTGTCAGAATCCGCTGTTTCTGCTTCATTTCTCACCTTGACATGATTCATGATTGCTTTATGGCTTTTGGGCACCCATTCCTACAGACTTGGACAAATTCACTTAAAAACAGTGTAAAATCCCCCATACGCGACTATGCCCGTGTTTTTCCGCGTGTATACGCGAGTACAGCTAGACTTTTCCGCATATGCCATTAAAACGATTAAAAAATATATAAAAAATCCCTAATTTCGCGCTGGGTCGATGGTTACTCAGGTAGTTCAACCACCCCAGCCCGTGGCCAACTGTTTCCAACTGTTGAAACTACTTGGAGGGACTATAAAAAGCCCTCATGTGTATGGCCTAAGGGAGAGAGAGAATTGTTGATATTATACTCTGTTGGTATTCCCTATCCAAGTCTGATTCCCCGTGCCTCCTGCACTTTCCCAGTTCATTATAGGAAACCCTTGTTTCCTTGAGATGCACATCCCTTTATATGTCATCTCATATGCACCAGTTTGGAAGGAGTCTTAGCGAGGCAAGGGCTGGACGGATCCGGACGACGGTCTGCAAAGGCCTTGGAAGGATCGGGTGATCTCTCCACTCGTTACTTTTGTACATGCTATTCATAATACAGAAGTACCATGCTGTTCCCGAAATAACCGTGTTAGTGTATGCTTATATGTATGAGAATATTTGTTATACAAGCATTCATTATGATTTATTTAATGTTTTATATGAATCTCACTAACATTTAGAGTAGAAATATGATGTACAACTTGTCCTTTGTGCTGGTTTCTTCTTGCATTTCAGGTTAAGGAGGAAGGACGGTTGTAGGGAGTTTGAACTCCACGTGGATCTAATTCAGCATGGGATAGTGGGTAAGGCTCTGGGCATGTTGCTAAGTTTTAGGCCGTGCATGATTGTGTGAGTCTCTGTTAAGTAGTACGCCCCTGCTCTGTGGAGGTTGTATCCCAACCAACCTCTAGGGTGTTAATTCCCCGAAACAGTATTCCAAGATGAATGTTGAGAAAAACATCCTAGTGGGTGTTCATTTGGTTTATTATGGCTAAAGTAAATTGGCAAAGGCAATGACAAAGGCTTTGGAAAGGCATGAGGCATTAATTGGCATTTATTTATGACAAATAATGGAAATTAGGAGAAAAGGAAGGTGAAAGGTCACACGTTGCATGTGAGGAGGAAAATGAAAAAAAATAATGGAAAATTGAAGAAATTAGAGGCCTCGTGAATAAAAAGGCTTCTGAGGATCAGTTGGTAAGCTTTTTTCAGTTTAGTTTTGGAGCTCTCTCATTATTCTCTCTCTCTCTCTCTCACTCTT
>CM076576.1:181564382-181647795 GCA_034641835.2 Pinus albicaulis | reverse complement strand
TTGAAAGTCGTTTCACATTTAAAATATTATATTTCATCCGATTTCACATTTAAAACAGTCTCATCACCTTTCTTATACCATTACTCTCATTTACTTGTAAAACGCAGGCACGAAGGAGCAATCGTCTATACAAAGCTTCCACTAAACACTATGGGTAAGAAGGAGAAGAGCTCAAATTCTGAAAACAAAGAAATGGCTTCGCTATATGCAGACATCGCCTGTAATAAGGATGCCAATATATCCACTTGGGAAGGAATGTATAATCTGTTAGAAGAAGAAAATCCTGTGGTGATAAAAGTTGTAGCTACAGCATGTTCCAAGAATACGTCTGAAGCAACCCTTAGAGACTTGGCTTGCTCATTTCTGCATAGAATAGCAGCAAGGCCAAGGATTCTCCCATATACAGACATGGTGAGATGGGTGCTGGATAGCACCGATATTTCAGACAGACAATTCAGAACTCCATCTGAATAGCTAATCGGGTCATTCACCATAGAATATCTGAGATTAATGTATAAGTTGCCAGAACCTCAGGCGACTTACAACAAACAATTCATGGAAGATTTTGCCAGAGAACATGCAAATTTGGCAGAATGCACAAAGGAGTGGACCAAAAGAAGTGAACCATTGAAGAAAAACAAACAAGGTATGTACAACACGGGTTCACTTACCTCTCCTTATTGTTTTACTGCTGATATGTTATGCAGGCTTTTTGGAAAGCCTGACATAAATATGATCTTACCCAAATGGCTTCCTTTGTTGAATGCAGCCGTTAATTCTACAATTGTAGACTGGGCCAAAATCCTATATGATAATTTGACCACTGCTATTTTTCACTACCGGTCCAAACGAAATGTTTCTCAGCGGGTCTATCCGCCTTTTTATTTATCGGCTTATGTCATGGATGCTATCTGTTATGTCTCTAAATTCCCTGTGATGGGTTGGCAATGGACTATCCACGATCCTTTGCCTATTCATGTGTACCATAAAGAACTATGGGAGTCTAAGTTTGTCCCCCATTTTTACCAAATTTGTCATGGAATAATGCTGCCATTGTACAGAACATTGTATAATAAGGATGCCCCACGGTTATCCTCAGAAACAGAGGTTGATATTCTCCCCATCGCGAGATGGTTTGGAGAAGAATTGTTCACTTATAATAGGGTTTTTGGAAGTTATGCTTATCCCCATGTGTTACCCCTATATGTTCCAGATAGACTTGTAGCTCGGGAAATTGCTTATCAGACCTGTGGCCAGGGAGGTATAAAAAAAGATTTAAAAGAGAAGAAAAAGGGCATTTGGCCACAATTTCCCGTAAAATGTGGAACATTTTCACTGTTTGATATTGGTCATGCATTTCAAGAGATAGGAAACATTACATGCCTACAGCTGTTCAAATTTTCGAGAAGGTTATTCGACCCAAATGATATTGTTAAGAATTTTACCAATGCAATCAAAGTAAGGAATTTTCCGGGGAACAGGATCTTTTTGATGATATGTTCCAAGCAAGAAATTCATTCAAAGAAGTTTTGAATTCAGCTCAAGCATAGCTATCTCCAGAGGAATTTCAAGAATTCAAGCTTTACAGAGAAAGAAGACTAATTCCTATTCCTTTGGATAATCTACGCTTAGAGCCCGCAAGGGAGCAAACTCCTAGTGTTAGTCTTAACGGCAGTTCAAGTATAGGTAAATCTAAATCAAAATCTGACAGAGATTCTGAACATTCCAATAAGTCTAATGAAAAGGAAGATAAAATGGAAGAATCCATTAAAGATTCTGCACAATCAAAAGAACTTACTCAACAGCAAATTTTGACTTCTCAACAGACAAATCCTCCTCCAACCAATGTACAGCAACAGCCAGTCACCATTGAGTTAGACAAAGAATGGGAAACCTTTAATCAATTGATTAATGTAGAAGGACAAAATGTACAGACCCCTGTCCAGACAACCAAAGTTTTGAACACAGGAACAAGCAGCACAGTCACAGTGACAGAGCACATACCAATCACACCCTCCTCTAAAATTGTACTTAATGTAGAGGACATTCCTCCTCTGGATGTATTCTACAGCCCAAAATACAAAGCAGTAGTGAAGAGACAGAGGAAAAAGAGAAAATTAGAAAGTGCAATTGCTACTGAAGCAGAACAAGTAGATGTTTTGTGGAAAGATCTTGCCATAGAACCTACTCATAATCTCACTAAGTTATCTCAAATAACAGGAGCTTATGCTTCTGCAACAATTGATAAAGCATTTGAGATACAACTTTTGTTGAACAAAAAAGAAGAACAGGTAAAAGCTCTGCAACAACAATTGCAACAGGTATAGGCCAATAAGGAAGCACAATTGAAACTTGAAGAGTTACAACAACAACTTCAAGAAATGAAAATAGGACATCAAAAAAGCTTGGCTGATAAAGACAAACAAATACAGATTATCCAAGATCAGCATAAAGATGATCCTAAGCTTCCAGAATTCATTTCAGAAACTATCTCTTTGAACAATCAACTACTGCAACAAGAGGAAGTTTTCTGCCAAAAAAATCTTGCAATGGAATTCTTTGTGCCAAGAGAGCGATAAAATCACAAATCATGTCGTAGATTTACTAAATGATTATGATTTGATTAATGAAAATATCAATGATTATCTGGCATGGAAAAAGACAGAAGAAGGAAGAAAATCTGGTGCACCCATCGTTAATGAAAACCATAAAGAAATACTGTTCAATAACTGGGATGCACAAATCAGAAGGGCAGAAAAGGCAGCAGAGGAGGCGGCTACAGCGGCAAACACTCTCACTGATTGTGTAAATGACAATTTACACAAAGCTAATTTGATCCCAGAAACTGTTCCAGGATATCTCCCACAGGAAAATCAACTGCAAACAGAATGGAGGCAAAAGGCAGAAGAAAGAGCAAAATCCATCCAAGGGTTGACAAGATTGAATTGGGACTCATACTGGATGTACTTGGTAAAGCCACACAGTCAGCACAGTGCGCTCAATTGTATCATCAATGCTACGGAGAAGATTGCTCCTACGCTTGCCGACTCTGTCTTTTCAGGACAGTTGAATTCTGAAGTCGGTCAACCGCATCTTCTCAAAACTATGCTAGATGCCTGCAAACTTAAAGATCAAGTTAATAGATAGATAGATTTAGTTTTAATTTCACCGTATTTTAGCCTAGGAAAAGGACGGTCATTGAACCGAATCCTTAATTTTTGTAATAAACTATTTTTAGAGTTAGTTAAGTAGTATTTAAACCCCTCTCATGCATTTAGAGAGGGGTCCTGGATCTTAATATTTTTGGACTTGGAGATTGCATTTCTGTACTCCATTGTCTTATATATTTTTTAAAAAAGGATCACATCTGGTGATTTTCATGCGGAATTATCTTTGAAGTGTTGCATTTCTGTACCTTTGGAATTTGATTTTGCATCATAGTTACTGGATAGAGTATCAGATTGCATTTGAAAGTCCTCAAGATGAACAAGGTTTCTATTTGTTCACTGTTGATTTCTTTTGTCTTATGATATTCATTTTAAAATTGCTATCATTTATATGTATATTTGTTTTCACAACGCTTCCTTTTATATATCATTTCTGAGTATAATTGAAACGTTATTTTTCATAATCACATGTAGATGGTATACAATGATGAATGCAATATGCTAATACAACTCCGTTTAATTTCTTAAACAGAGTTATCTTTATTTGTTTCTGCACATTTCAATTTAAAATAATAATACATTTTCATGGTTATTGTTGAATTGGAACAATCTTAAGTTGTATTCACATATAATTACCCGGGTTAGTGTTAGAATTTCTTTATCAGTATTTAGCTTAAATTAGATAGTTTTACTTCGGTTAATTTAGTCCCATTTCCACCCATCCAATCCAATCCATTTAGTTACAAGGAAACTGGTCCTTTAAATCCAGTCGGAGCCACCATACCAAACGGAAAAGGATTTGTCTTAAGGTTCCGACCGGGTGGTTTTCCCCGATGTTTGGAGCAAAGATTTTCTAGGCTTCAACAGGTTCAAAAGGCAAAAACCCCATGCCTTTGCAACCGCACATATCAAGCCTTCCCTGCAATACTAACCCTTCCCCTCATAAAATTTTAACCCAAAATTTGATTGAAATAAATACTTAGGTTTGTTTCAAATAAAATTTAACCCGCCATTATCCATATTCGCCATCCTATATAAAGCCTCACGCTTTGTATTATTTAACCCCCATTATGTTATTTTAACCATATAACCCCGCCCATATGTATACAACCGTTTATATATAAAAAAACCTTTACCTCGAGTCATATTTTATAAAGGTTTTAAACTTCAAAACACCTGCTTAACATTGGACCTATCCCACCATTTCCCTTTGGCCGCACCTTTCCAGTTAATCCTCACCCTTCGCTCTCGATCATGAGATCTAACGGTCTCAGATCGATGTCGCACACAAAAATCAATCGCTCACCTAAACCCAAATCGAATGCAAAATGGGCAGTTTTGCCTATTTCTCCATCCGCGACGTGTCATTTTCTTATTCGATCGCGTCCACGTTGATTGAAACCGCTTACTGCCGGAAATGAACGCGAATACCATCGTCTGGTTTCACTGTTTAAACTGAAACCTCTCCCGGCTATGATTTGACCTGCAATAAATGATAAATAAATAAAATCCAAATAAGGTTAAAACCTTTGAAATATACATATCATTTCATTTTCGCGCAGTGTATCCATTTCTTCATTTTGCTCTCGACTGTGTAAAAGCTTTTTTTAAGCCCCGATTGCAGATTTTATCCATAGAAACTCCCAATTGACCACATTCACCATTGAAGAACTGATAAAGAATTATTCACTGCACCAATATACCAGTAGACTTCAGATTCAACCACGATCCTCTCAAAACCTTTTTCAAGCAACCAAATACCTTCATCTTAAGGTATTTTTTGACAAACTAGAACCTGCAAATTTATTTTAGACCATCAGTGACTAAACTAGGCCCTTGATTAAGAGTTTTGACCGGCTTAAAATTACCTAAAAACGCCAAAAAGAGGCCAAACCCTGGAAATGTTTTTCTAGGAAGTTCTATATTGCAAAAGTTACTCCTTGAAGCCGATTTCCTCAAGTTTTAAGCCCCTGAAGACCAAATTCAAAGACGTAGAAGGACTTAAAGCCTGAAGATACCTTAAAAAAGCCCTTTTTCAATCAAAATCCATTCAGGAAACCCTCGTTTTCTGTCTTATCCCAATTTACATTCTATAAGAAGCCTAATCGAGCAAAAAGACCCATAGAGACTATCTTTTGCTTAAAAATTTCCCAATTCATCCTCTGAAAAAGAAAAATAACTTTTGCAAAAAATTTAATCTTGCAGAAGTATCCCAGAATGAATAAAAAGCATAGCACAGTTAAACCTGGAGGATCTAAACCATCTAAACCTGGGGGATCCAAACCCCCTAAATCTGAAGGATCTAA
This sequence comes from Pinus albicaulis, assembly GCA_034641835.2. Lineage (NCBI taxonomy): Eukaryota > Viridiplantae > Streptophyta > Pinopsida > Pinales > Pinaceae > Pinus > Pinus albicaulis. The sequence goes on along the minus strand of CM076576.1, from coordinate 181,642,322 downwards.
AGCTGTTAAATCTACTCCAGTCCTTACTGCTAAATCCACTGTGTTAGTGAATCCCCTCCAGCCACCTATAGTTGTTGTAGAAAGCCTCCCATTGACTGATATTGACTACAAAATTGTTGATCCTATTATAGAATTCAACCTCTTGGAAATACATAATTGGTGTTATGATAAATACTTGGAAAAGGATGAAATGCCCATTTGGGAGATTCATTTTCCCAAATATATAGTTCCATTGACCCACCCTGGCCAAGATCTTATCAGATTATGTCAAAAATACTATGAACCAGATCAAAGTGCCATAGTCAATGTTGATAGAGAAATCCTTTTTACCATCACAGCAGAATCAATAAATCAAATGCTTAAATTACAATTTGATCCTCAATCAGTCCCCTTGACTATAGAAGCTTTGACCCAGTTGTACTTAGTCTAGACTTTCCTAAGAAGTTCATGATATTTCAAAACTTTATGCCTTCCCATGTTGACATTCCTAAGTTAAACCCTCCTTATTCCACTGCTAAATTCCCTGAAGGGTCCAGACATATTATCTCTATGCTATCTTTTATACTTAGATACTTTACAAATGGATTCACTGATGAGCCCATTCTAGACTTTCTATCCACCTTGTCCCCAGGCCAACCTCCTTCAATCATCTTTGATTTTGCTGGTTTCATAGCCAACAATATACATTATTAGCTGATCAAATTACCCACTGAAGGGGTTTTTATATACTCATCCTATCTGTTTCACTTATTCTTATTCTTTCAAGCTGATAGATTTCCTATTGCATTGCAAAAGATGGACTTGGAGGGTAAGCCTTTATCCATTATCTTCTGGACTTCCTTGCTCAGGAAAGAGGGTAGTGATTTCACCTACACAGATTTTTCAGACCTCTTTCTACATCCAACAATGAACATTTTGAATAAAGCAGAACAACCTAGAGTCAGTGAAGAAATGAAAAGAATCCTGCAACTTTCATAACAGATTAAAGTGGGAGATTGGTATCTATATGAGAAGCATACAAAGTTAAGAATTTTTGGATCTTATTACCTTATAAGTTGCCTAGATATTTGAGCATGAGAATTTTTGCATTGGAGTATCTGAGACAAATTCTCAATTCTGATTCTATTAACTTCATGGCTACTAGAAAAAAAACTCAATTTAAGTTAAAGAATCAGGTTGGTCCCTTTATCATAAACAACAAAGATGCAGAAAAAGAGATCACAAAAAGAATAGCAGAGTTTAAATTTCAAGAAAGTTTTCCATGGAACTATGATCCTCAAGGGATCCTGAGCAGTCTAAGGGTAAAATAAATTGACTCCATTCATACATGATCTTAACCCTGAGATTGAGAAGTTTTCCAACCAAGCAGAGTGGGTAGAAAATACACTAACAGATACAACTAGTACAACAGAGACAACAGGTAAAATGAATAAAGCACAAGCTCTTGAAGTTGTAAATCAGCCAGAAATATCAGCAAAAATAGGCAGAGAAGAAGGAGCATACACATTGGAAACAACTACAAAAACTAAATTCAAACTGATTTATAATAAAAGGCTTAAATTCAATTCAGTTGGGAAAGAAAAGGTAATTGAAATTGAATATACAAATGCTCAAGAAGTAAATAATGATGAAGCAATAGTGATAGTGAATGAAATACTTGCAGAAATTGAAAAAGAAAAAACAACAAGTAAAATGACACTCAAATGATTGAAAAACAGAATAATATGGAGGCCTCTTCCTCACAAACAACTGAGGAAAACGATTTAGATATCAAGGAAAAATATAAGCAGATAAAGCAGAAGAATGAGGAAATCAAATCAGAGATATATTCTCAATTCCTCAAGCAAAAACCTGGGAATCAAAATAGGCTACTGACAGCCTTTGATTATTCTACAAACAAGATGATTATGTCATTTTTGCAACCAACTACCTCAGCACCAAAAACAGTGGCAGATTATAAAAAGGTGGAGTTTGAAGTAGACACTGAAAATGTTCATGAGCTAGACCAAATTGAATTTCATAGACAACCCTGAAATGTTGTACTCAACAGTGGTAACTAAAGCAATAAGTGCTACCAAGTTACATAATACTATTCTTAATATGTAGGATCAAATGAAGTTAGAAAAGGGATGTTGTATGCAAATAACCTAAGGATTAAATCCTTAGAGGATTTAGTTTTACAAGTGGGATATGATCCCTCAAATATTCAAGCAGCAGAATTGTTGGTAAAGAAAAAGAATGAGGATATAGCAGCTTTGAGGAAACAACTTAAGCTTCCTCAAAGTGAGCATCCACAAACCAAATAAATCCTTCAAGATCAAACTGAAAAAGAAGAGATGATGAAGCTCATCCTCAAATTAACTGCTCAGGTCAAAGAAATGGAATCCCAAATGGACCAGCTTGTCCAAGAGAAGGAAACTGTGAAAGAAACTGACACTCCTATCATTCCTTCAGTTATACCAGTGATTACCACAACAATGGCTTCCACATTAGGAGAGAAAATAGCACCAAAAGAACCACTGGCAACTGCAGTGCCAGTGATTTCAACTACTACTTCAACCACAGATTCTTCTACAACCCAGGTTCAACAAACAGATGAAGCAAGACAAATTGTTAAAGCTATGGAGGAAATGTCTTTGAAAACTAATGAAATCAACAGCCTAAAGAAGATGATTGATAATCTTGAAGCTACAAATAAGTTAGCTCTAATAAATGCTAAAATCCATGAACAGAAGGCAATCAGACTTGGAGAACAAATCAAGGGCTTACAAAAGGAGCTAACTTTCACTGAGAAAATTTCATTTGTAAAAAAACATCTATGGATAAACATAATTGAAGCCATTCACACTCAATGGCCTTCAATTCAGGTTATATATGAGCATAGAGACTTATTATTAGCAGCTCAGGCAGAGATTCAAAAGACCAAGTTTGATTTAACTGATAAGCCTGCTCAGGCTTTAAAACTCATCACATTCGTGAACAACAAGAACAGGGAAGAATTGGAGGAATTACAGGTATTGGACAGAACATAAACAATATTATAGATTAAAAAGGTTGTAATTAAGAAGAATTTGATGAACAACCTGGAAGAGAAATGTGAATCAATGAACATTGCCATAACAAAGTTTATGGTAAAATACACAAACTTAAGACAGAGGGGTCTACCAGAAATCCATGTTTTTAATGAAAAATTGATGCCCCAAAAGGATTATGATAAAAAGATCAGGGAATTTTCCAAGGAGCAAGTCAACAAACGATTACCACAAGGCACTCCCACAAGAAAATTTCTCCTTCAGCATTTTGAAGATTTGTTCTTTTTACAACATGAGATTAAACATCTCTTTGTTTTCAAGCCCACTTTTGCTAAATACATGGAGGATGATGATAATTTTAGAAAGCTAAAGAATGTCAAAATTCCCAATGAAGAATAGTGGCAAACATTTACTGATTCAATGTAAAAATGAGAGGTAAAAAAGTGAAGAAATGTTACCTTCAAGAAACAGTCAAGAAAGCAGTCAAAAGAACAGTGAAAAAAAAAAAAAATAGCTTGCTGATTTTATTGCAAAAAGACATATTTTTACAGTAGTAAAATAGTGAAACTGTAGCAGCGTTAAAGAGTATCAGATGAAAGAGTGTCAGCAAAGGCAAGTCAAAAGCCAGCTATTTTCTAGCAGCCAGCAAGCAGGACAACTAATCAATCAAAATCTCCTTGTTAGATAAAACATTCCTATTTATTTTGGATAAGAGGACAGCTTGCTGATCTGTTAAGCAATTGTCCCTCTTATTATGTAAAGATATTTTCTTTTTCCTAAAGATATTCCTAGATGTCTCCTAGGATATTTGTAATTACATTTTGTATAAATACTTCTACATTATAAGTATTCAGTGTGGAATAAAATTGCTGGACTTTACTATAGACATTTTTGCTGAACATTGGAGGCTATTGTGTGTTTGAATTCAAAGTAGCAGACTGGACAAGCTGACTAGCATCATAATTTAGGATCCCTATGATAAGTTGATAAGTGAAGTACTCCCTTCTTGTCATTGTTTCCTTTTTCTAAGTTTCATGCAATCATTTTATGTTCGTTCTGTCTGAATGTGTAACTAGGAGTATTACTATAGGATTAGTCAAGTGCTCCCTGTCTTTAACTAGTTGCCATTTTAATGTTTTCTTCTGATTTTCGGTGTTGAGAATTCTTAATTGCTCTCACTCCCATTTGACCTCTGCCTTCTACTTCCATTTTCCGGATCAAAGGATCCTTAAGTGCCCTTTATCCCGATCATACCATTTCACAAAAACCACTTTCCCAAATCTCTGAGGGTTATCTATCTTGCCCTAAATATAGTTGTACCTTTTTAGTCTTGATTTCTAGTGCTACTAGCTTGATTTAGACTCCATAGCCCAATGGACAAGTATATTTCTCTCTATCTTACCTCTAAGTGATTTTTTCCCACCAAACCCTTTAAACCAAAACCAAGTTGTACTTTCATAACTAGCCTAATATTTACAAATCAAACAAAGATAAATCTTAAAGAGAGAGCCCTCTCTGAATTCTAGGAAGGCTAGATCCTAGAATTTGAAGTATGTTTGTCGTTACCTCTAGTATTCTTTGACTAAAAACTCAAAATCCTACAACTTAAGAAAGTACTAGAGTGATAACACACCCCTCCTGGGCTACATCTCCTTGGTCTAGCTTCATAGTGTTATCTTTTTATTAGCTTCAAGTGTGCTCAAATTTCTATTACAAGCTTCAGAACCTTTGTAACCTATTCCAATGAGTTTAAAAAATCATAATCTCCCAAAAATGACTATTTGTTTGCTGAATTTGGACTCTAGATGCTCTGGCAATGACCCCAACACCTGGTGGCCCTAGCCTTCATAAACCTTCAAATGCACAAAATTAAGAATTCTGCATAAGTCTAAGGCATGCAGTATTTAACTAAATACTAAGTGGCCCCTTTTGCATATCATTCCATGATCTTTATATTTTTCTAGAAATATCTTTTGCATATCATTCCATGATCTTATTGAATTAGTACCTAGACTCATGAACCATTTAAGAGCTCTATCCTTCAATGTTGCAAGAAAAAATCTCAGTTTTTGAGTGTGTGATAAGTAGCCATAATATCTACAAAGTATCTCAAATTCAAAGTGAAATGTTTTTGGATTCTCTATCCTCATACCATGGAAGTTGGGAAGGAAATATGGAGGGATGTTCTTCATATGTACACTAATGTCCATATCTTGAATGGGAAAACCAATAAGATCTTCTTCATTGTCATCATATCCATCCATCTCTACTACCTTAAAAAGTGTATGGTGATGTGATTCTTACTGTACCACGTGGTCAAGTGGGGGGGTTGGTATTGGAGAAGTTTTTTGTTTTTTGTTTTTTTTTACTGAGTATCCCTACTCCTATGAGGCATGAAAATCATATCTTTTGTATTTTTTTTAATATTTCTGAAATGGCATGAAAAGAAAGGAAAGAAGAAAAGAATGCTAAAAACAAAATCAAAGCATCTACTAGACAGCTCCCCGGCAACAGCGCCAAAAAGTGGTGAGCCCTGGTATTGCACCAAGAGTGCTGCAACTCACAGGGGCTTCCCTACTTTACTTAATCAACCCGAGGTTTGTACAAACTTGGAGGTGACCGTACTATATACACAGTAGATGCAATTTGTTCATGTCATCCTCTTCTACTTTACTAAAGGGTGCTACTTCTTAAACTATGATAAGAACTGGAAAGTAAATTGCTGGAAGGAAATGATAGAAAGGAAAATTGAATTGCTGAAAAGAAATGATAGGAATGAAACTAATTAAATTTGCAAAAAAGGAAATGACTAAAAAGAAACTAAATTATATTGCTGAAAAGAAATGGTAGAAAGGAAACTAAGTCTAAACCACACTTAACTTGGCCAAATGGCTAAATGCACAATACTTATCCTATGGTCTATCTACCATGCTTCTACCCATGCAACTAAGCTATCCATGAATTAATTCTAATTGAAAAAGTGTTGAATTGCAGCTTGGAGGAAAGAAAAGGGCTAAAGTGGCTAATGGATGGCTTAATGCATGAAACAAGGCTTAGAAGTGGAAATATCGAGGTTAAAACTTATAAAACCTTATTATAGCGCAGAAAGGGCTTTGGAGCGGAATGAATTGAAAAGTGCAATGGAGGAAAAAGTTGCAATATGCGATATCACAATCACAATATCACAAAATTAAAGGGATAGCGGAAATGTTGTTCAAGAGTGGGAGCAAAACGTGAAGTGCGATAAGATAAGAATTGCGAAATGCGAAGTGCGACGAGGAAAAAGTAGTGACGTGTGAAATGTGATATTGCAAACGGAAAAAAGAGTGGTAAGTATTAACGAAAACCAACTGAACAGTGCGAAGTGCAAAATGCGATGGGTGACGTGGCAGTGGGACCGGTGGTGGAGCGTGATCACAATATCGCGATCAACTGATCATAGCGGTAAGTCTTAACACAAAAAGGGAAAATATTGCAAAGTGCAATTTTGCGAAAAGGCGTAGTACAGTAGCGGAAGTTTCGAGGAAGAAAAGGGCGAAGGTCAACCTATGAGGTTTTGAAGTGTTTTTCCGTTAAAATAGAAGTGATAGTCGTAAAACGTGAAAATGAAGGAACAAATGGTAGACTTATTCATTTTGAAGAGTTTTTGGGAATAAAAGGGTGTGGCAGTTGCAATAAGTGAAATAGAAGGGATTAGAAGCATAACAAAGGTGTTTGGAAGCGAATGTAGAGATGGATAGGGACTGGAAAATGGAGCGGAATGGCTTAATAATCTCTCTGGGGATTTTGATGCCTATTCGTGCACACAAACCAGTAGATTCATGCATAGGAAAACATAAAATAATGTGTGATAAAATAGTGAACAGAAAGCAGTTTTTGGGTATGTGGGAAGGTTTTCCCTCCTTGAGCTCTATTGACAAAGATGAGAAGGGAGTCTTCATCCACAATTTTTTTTGGTTTTTTTCCTCTATTCTATTACTCACAAGCAAATGAGAAACTACAACAACATACTAAAAGCAAAACTAAACATTGATGAAACTATGAGAAGCAGAACTAATTGAATGACAGAAAGAAAACTATCTTAATGGTAGAAAGGAAAAGATAATAACGATAGAGAAGCTGAGGCACATGGATTGGGCCTTAACCATTGAGCCTAGCTCTTTGAAACTTAAATCAGTCTGCTCATTTCATAAAATAATAACCTCATACATCTCTAAAAGTTTGATCACTGAGTAAAATAATGAAAATCTCAATAGCTTGCAACAAATTTCCAACTAGAATCGACTAACTCTTCCTAGCTCTAGCTCTACTCTATTTATTCTACAGGGAAGCTACCAACAACTCCCTTGAAAATGGTGATTGAGTCCACTTGACTCCAAGTAAACATACATTTAATTCTCTCCTCTTTGAGTTGCTTGGATACCTCTGGAACTCGAATTGTTGGAGAGAATATTCAAGGTGATTGAGTCCACTTGACTCTAAGTAAACAAAGATTGAGTGCTCTCCTCTTGGAGTTGCTTGGTTGCCTCTGGAACTCGAATTGTTGGAGAGAATATTCGGGGTGATTGAGTCCACTTGAATCCAAGTAAACAAAGATTGAGTGCACTTTGTCTTCAATTTGCTTGGATGCCTTTGATAGTTAAGGAGGGTGGGAAACCCCCTTGAATCTCTCCAAGATTTCTCAGTAATTTCCTGATATTGTGCTCATTTATTCTCTAATATTGATCTTCCAGTGGCAGTTAGTGAGTCCCTACATTATCTCCTTCTCCAAAACTACATAATCTGCTCAATATTTTCACAATGTTCTACAAAAATAACCAATATTAGGCAAAAATATGCAATTACCTTTAAACCTTCCTAAGAAAATATAAAAGCATAAGAAAACATTATTAAGTGCAGAAGGAGATATTTAATATATATTTTCATGTGCATAAGGAAGGTATATGAGTCTAAGAAAGGTTATATGGGCCTTAATTTATGTCTAATTTAAAGGCCCATTAATGACTTATCATCTTTGGTGCGCATCCAACTCCTTAATCGATTATTCCATTCGATTGAGACTTTTTCAAATAACATTGATAGGCTTAGCTGTAAAGTGGTAAATTGAATTACCATGTGGCTCTTTCAATATATTCAATGCCTTAGCAATAGCTTTCCTAACTCATTTTCAGTTGTCAGTTTGTTACGAAAATGGCACAAAACTTTTGACTTCATTAAAACAATGTACGTCTACATACATTTCAGGTCACATACATGAATGGAGACGTAGACGACGTTTAGTGAAGGTTTTCATTCCATATCAAATTTTGGCAGAATGGTTCATTAAATCACTACTTCCAAAGATCACTGAAGACACAGCCAAGGGAGGTGTTGTTACAGAAGAAAAAATCATAGCTCAAACATAATACTTAGACCTTGTATACACACAGTCTGGTACTCTATATGAACAAATTCCTGACTTATCGTGCTCAGTTCAAATTACCGCAAGTCCTTCTGATTCTCATTCTGCAGATGGTGTAATTGGTAAAGTTAGTACTACCAAGAGTAAGAAGAAGTCATCTAAACCTACTTATCCCATAATAACTTTACCAAATTCATCTAAAGGATATTATTCCCTTGAAAATTCTGCCTACATTCATGTTGTAGAATCATCCACAACTAAAGTTAAAACCAGAAATAAGAAGAAAGGAAAGAATAAAAATAAACAAAATGCATCTCCTAAAGAGAAAATATAAAAAACCGAACCATATAATGAAAAGTGCATCCCTCGTTATCCTTGTCTTATCTGTGATGAGGATCACTATACCAAAGAGTGTCCACATCAGGCCGAGGTATCCAAATTTGTCAAAGGTTCACCCACACCTGCTGTCTCGAAGGATCCTTTTCCATCTCAAGATAGTAAAATGATCGGATATTCTTCCAATTCATCAGCATATATTTTAATGATGTCTCGAGTCATGGTTGCGACACGATCTCAAGACTATGGATCTAAGAGTCCTATAATTGGTAAGAGAACGAATATTCTAGTCAAACACTAGCCACACCTCCTTCAGTTTCAGAACCACTTCAAATCGATAAACCTAACCCTGATTTAGTGATTAAACTGCTTGCTAAAGGTGTACTTCGAAAATCGGCTTTCAATCCACATGCGAGAGCTGCTTAGAATTACAACATTGTTGAAGATTTGGCCATTTTCCCTTCAGAAATGTCGGCCTTAGAAGTGCTGCAATCATGTCCAGCACAAAGAAATTATTATCAGCGATCGGAGCTATTGATCCTCAAGACTCGAACCTGATGGTCTTTGATCTCGAAAATTTTGTACCTAGACTCCCTCATCAAATGGCTTTTCAGATTTTAGTATTAGTCAAATAAAGACAATTTTTTCGTACTATAATTGTTGAGGGGGCATCTACATGTATACTATCATTAAATTGTTGGAAAACCCTTGGTTCTCCAGCACTTAACCAATCATCGACTATCCTTAAAGCCTTTGATGGAAGAGGTTTTCATCCATATGGAATACTCCAGGATATACCTATAGAGGTAGAAGGAAAAATTGTTAGCCTAGAGGTGGAAGTTGTTGATGCCCCTCTTGATTACAACCTTATTTTGGGTCGTAGTTGGTTTTACGCAATGATTGTTGTTGTTTCATCAATCTTTAGGGTAATCATGTTTCCTCGCAAAGGAGATATTGTTAAAATTGATCAGTTCTCATACTTCTCTTCAGACCCTACTTCTATATATAACATTCAACATGTCAGAAAATCGGTTATCCCATATGAAAATGTTGGTGTAGGATTAATGAAGGATTTTTCTCTCATGGGAACTTTCTCTATACCCCCACCCAACATACTACGGACAATTTCCAATATCAATATGATCTCATCAAGCACAATACCATTTGATGACATATGGATTGTGCCTTCAAAATCAGAATTGGACTCTTACAACATCAAGATGCCTTTAAGTCCTTTTGAATCGGCATATGTAGTGGCACAATCATATTCTGACACCCCATCAACTTCTATTCATCAAATGAATGTGATCAAAGAAGAATCATCTTCTATATCGAGCTCAACCTTGACATCATTTCTGGATCCCTTTCAAAATGTATTTGTAACTGATGAAAGTATTTGGGAAATTTTTCATCGGATGAATTACCATGGGATGATCTTTATCATCGATCTTCCTTTTTGCCCGATCTTGATAAACTTGAAAATTATTTTTCGTCTATTTTTACAATTGATTACGTTAAGGAACCACATAATCCCACATTGATTACACATTCGGATTCTGAGATAAATATAGGAAATATTTCTACAACAATTCCTATTGACATATCGATTAAACCTGGAATTATTGAAAACATTCATATAGGTGCTTCTTGTTTGATGGAAGATATTAACACTTACAAAGCCCTATTTCAAGAATTCTGATACATTTTTTCCTGGTCTTACGAAGAGATGCGAGGTATCGATCCTAATATTGTAATTCATGAAATTAAGACATACCCGGATGCTAAGCCTATTAGACAAAGATTACATCCAATACATCCGCGGAAAGCTGCAGAAATCAAAGCTGAAGTTGAGAAGCTATTATGAGCAGGATTTATTTATCCTATCCCTTTGACTCATTGGGTATCTAACATAGTTCTCGTTACGAAAAAACAAGGGACTATAATAGTATGTGTCGATTATCGAGACATTAACAAGGTGTGTCCAAAAGACAACTATCCTATACCCTATATCGATCAAATTATTGACGATTGTGCCAGAAACGAAGTATTCTCATTTAAGGATGGTTTTATGGCTACAATCAAATCAAGATACTCCCTCCAGATCAACCTAAAACATGGTTTATATGTCCTTGGGGTACATTTGCATATTGCAAGCTACCTTTTGGACTAAAACTTTCTGGTTCAACTTTTCAAAGAGCTATGTCTTATGCTTTCCATGATATCAAACATATTATACAACCTTATCTATAAGACTTACCTCCTCATTCTTTACGCAAAGAATATCATCCTATACACTTACGAGCTATCTTCATGAGATGTAGGCATTACAAAATTCATTTGAATCCACACAAATGCGTTTTTTTGTGTACAATCAGGACGATTACTTGGGTTCATCATTTCGAAATATGGAATTTGTGTCAATCCATTGAAGGTTGAGGCTATCATCAGCTTACCTCCTCCTTCCACTCTTCGCCTGAACTCTAGCGTTTGTAAGGGAAAGAAAAAATTTTAACGTAGATTTATCCCAAACTATGATAAGTTAACAAAAGGTTTTACCCAGTTGTTGAAACAAAATGTTCCATTTATTTGGGATGAGATTGCCGATAAATATTTTGATGCACTTAAAAACGTGTTGACTCATGCATTGTTATTGCATCTTCCCAATTACCACCAGGATTACTTTTTATACTTATTTGCCTTTGATTCCACTATTGGAATGGTTTTGGTTCAGGAATATGAATCTCACAATGAACACGTGATCTATTACCTAAGTCGAAATCTTAACCTGACGTAAATCAAGTATTCACATGTGGAGAAATTGGCCTTGAAAAAAAGTTCAAGCTATCCAATGATTCTGTCATTACATATTGTTACGCAAAACCACAGTGATATCTAATTGCAACGCAATGATGTACATATTGACAAAAAAATTGATCGGGGCAAATACTCCAAATGGATTTTTATCCTGCAAGAGTTTGATTTGGAGTTCGAGAATTCCAAGTCAAAGACATCACTAGTGTTTTCCGAAATTATGTGTGACTTTCCCAATACTGAGTCAAAACGGTGGTAAAGGATCCTATCGCGGATGAATATTTGTTTCTAATCAATACTTTATATCTCTGGTATGGAGATATCATTATATATCTTTAGACCCAAACTTTTCGCCCAGAGCTTTCATGATCAGATCGACGAAGAATCAAAAACCAATCCTAGCAATACAATATTGTTGGCGACACTCTTTATCGTCATGGTGCCAATACTATCTTTCGATGATGTATAACTCACGAATAGGCTGAAAAAGTTTTGAATGATTGCCACTCTGGAGCGTGTGGTGGTCATATGTCTGGTTATGCCACAACCCAAAAAATATTGTGCGTTGGTTATTTTTGGTCATCTTTATTCAAATATTGTATTATCGTGGTTAGAAAATGCCACAATTGCAAAAAAAATTATCGAAAGATGCGTGCACCCCCAGATCCTCTTCACCCAATCATTGTTGTTTGTCCTTTTTCCAAATGGGGCATTGATTTCATTACATGTAACCCTCACTCGGCCGAGGGGCATGGGTATATTATTCTCACTATAGATTACTTTACCAAATGGGCCGAGGTGATGTATACATTCACGGCTGATGGAAAAATCGCAACTACTTTCATATTAAATCATGTGATTTCTCGTTTCGATGTCCCTTAAGCTATTATTACAGACCATGGGATCCATTTTCGAAATATTATGATGACTGAAATTTCTGATCAACTTGGTTTGTGCCATGATAATTCTACACCATATTACCCACGGGCTAATGGTCAAGTTGAGGCCGTCAACAAGGTTTTAACCACCATGATTAAGCGGATTGTCTGGACTCATAAATCTAATTGGCATACCATGTTTTTTTCAGCATTATGGGCATACCATACCTCTGCAAAAACTTCTACAAGGTTCAATCCTTTTCAACTTGTCTATGGTTTAGAAGGTATGCTACCCATTGAATGTGAAATACTATCACTCAAATTAGCCATTGAGTTGTTACCAGCTACCTCTGTAGAGGAAAAATTCTTTCTATACCTAGCACAATTAGATGAGACTTGTCGCACCACTGCATTAGCTGTCGAAGCTCAGAAAAAATGTGTTAAAGCTCAGTATGATCAAAGTGTTAACCCTCACATTCATTCAGAAGGTGATCTAGTTTTAGTATATGATCAAGCTAACAATAAGTTAGGCGCTGATAAATTCAAACCGATGTGGCATGGTCCCTATATTGTCAAGCGTGTGCTTACAAAAGGAGCCTATGAATTAATTGAATATGATGGGGTCTCTTTAGATAAACCCAAAAATGGCCTTTATCTTAAGAGATATTATGCATGACTTTTCATGTGAAGATATCACTTGTACAATAGTTACATTTTAGAATAGTGCCCCTTAGATTAGACAAGTGTGTCTAGATTAGTTTTTGATGTTACTACTATCGCTGCTTATCATGATTACTCTTGATATTACATATGTCGACATCTCTTCAAAATTACATTGGTTTTTCTAATGGCGTTTGTCTTAGTACACGAAACATCTCTTCCGCGGCTTGGGTTATCTATTCACCCACCGATGAGTTAGTTTCTATTCATGGGATATGCCTTGGTCAAGCAATGAACAATATTGCAGAATATAATGCAATCATTGAGTTATTATCTGATGCCATTACATTTGGTATTCGACATTTGATCATTAGGTTAGATTCGCAACTCATTGTATTACATTTAAATAGATTTTATGCTATTAGAAATCTAGTGTTGTTAATATTATTTTTGAAGGTTCGTCTCTTGGAACGACAATTTGATTATATCGAATATTAATATATTTCAAGAAATTTAAACACATTGGCTGATGCATTAGCTAATCGAGTTTTAAATAGACATCTGCAACATTAAAAAAGTAAATCAAAACAACATTCAATCCATGTCAAACAAGATACTCAGAGAACGAAAGTAGTATTATCATTAGGATAGAGAATTTTGTGTCCAAAAATATTACATCGTCTGTTATCATAGGTTCAAACACCTTATGATCTAAAATATACTGATACAAAAAACAAAATGTCGATCAACATTGACCATCAGCTATCCATGATGATGGTCATGATAACAAACTATGGCACGCGCCACCTTGCGCAAAAATATCCTAAGTGGACCTGGAACATAGTCACGTGTCTCTGGAGCCTGAGAGGGATATCAACGGTTCCTGTCTTAGGAATATCAATAGTCAACCTCTCAAAGTTGTGCTCCATATCTGCCAGGATCTCTGCTGCATCATCCTGTGGGGGTGCTATGGCTTGTGCCTCTCGCCTATCAAAGCGACGAAGCGCCGCTGGTCGTGTCGGACGGAAATCTGCATTTAAGAATATTGTCAATATTGGACAATAAAAAATCAAATAAGAATTAGATTAAAAACTTAAAAATGATTCATTAACTTTCCTTATCCCACTGTACCCCTGGTGGCAAGGATGTTTCAGGATCACCTCTATAGTCCATTCCCGCATAAGGAAAATCTTCAATAATGAAGATCTGGTTCGTGAGCCACGAGAAATAAGACGCAATGAACCGAACCACTGGACCACCCTCGCCACCATGGTGAGCTATCAATGCTACCCACCCCACCATATGAGGTTCCTGAGGACTTCCACCATCCACTAGAGTCAGTTGGGGCGCAAGGAGTGGGATCCTCTCTAGAGAAAATGAGATAAGAATGACACCATATTCGAAGTTTTTCAACTTCCCATTTTTTGCTCTAGTTAGTTGGCCCTTCATATTGGCTAATACTTCTTCATTCTAGTTGAATATCGTCCCTTCGAAACACTCAACTACAGTTTTCATTTGTGCTTTAGTAGCCACATTAGGAGTTGCACTCCCGCATAACCTGGTCACTGTGTGCCATGATTTTAAGTTCCAGTCGCAAGATGGTTTTGATGTCTATGAGACCATCCTTTAGCTTTGAATTATTGCTACAATACTGAGCCTTGTAGCTAGCAATGAGAAGACCTCCTAGTCTAGTCCCAAATAAGGATTCAATGTTTCTCCCTCTTCGAGGTAATATAGTGAGGAAGTATATGTCTTCCGGATCAATCTCAAGCCAGTGGTCACCAATTATGAAACATTGATGTTGCACGTCCCATCCATTTAAAAGCCAAGTCATCATCTCAACTTGTGCCTTCATGCCTTGAATTGCCCTAAATTTTTATAAGCCACAATTTTTTAATGCACGCATGGTTTCCGGAACGTTTATGGCTTTGATTTCCACGAGCTCGTGTTCTCGTTCCTGCCATTCCAACATGATTAAAGACTTGCAAATCAAAAAATTTAACATTAGAAATTAGTTGGAGGAAACTTGAACCATTTTTTTATGGAAGAATTTAGGTTTATCAAAATCTCACGGCACCTGCGTAGTTTCTATGTATACACAGTGTGTTTTTCCGCATGCATCCCACATAGAAACCGTGGCGTCTCGACGATTTTTCTTTCAAAAAATCATTGGGGTGTGTGGTTTTCGCACAGAGAAAAAGTGCACCCCCCAGGGCGGATTTTGAAACACAATTTCCTCCTAAAAATGCCATGAAAGCTTAAAAAAAGAAATGAAATGGATGAAAACAAAGACAATGATGATTTGGATTACCTGGTTCTAACGGTTCTCAAAATTACCGGTCGGTTATTCTGATATCAACTCCTGAAGTTTTTGGCCAAAAGCTCTCTCTGCATTGTTCTTAAAAAAAAGGTGAAAATGACTTGTTTTAACTCCTTTTTGTAGTTTTTAATGAATACAATATTATTATTTTATTTATTTTTACTTTTAAAAGGTAAAATTTAAATATTTTTACTTTTTGAGAACAGATATTTGTAATCGTTTGAGTTTTTGTGCATGATACAGGATTTTGGTGAAAATAATTATTTTGACATCAAGTACACTTTTATCACTTTTTCGGCTCTGTAAAAATATGAAAAAGTGAAACCCTGGAGTCATCTTTTAAGCCCTTATCAGACTCTCGAAACATGAAAATATCGTCGAGTACTTGACTATTCGAACTCGTTAAAGTAAATGAACAGTCGTCCATTCAGTATAAGTTTACCCCTTGTTCGGACTGAATTGGACTAATTACGAAAAAGGTATACGTTGACTGAATATGATCAATAGAGTTTTTTCCTGCATTATTTTATCCTTTTTTGGGCTTGTGGTACTTAATTTACGAAAAAGAACAACCATGGAGTTTACTTATGTTTTTCTTCTGACTCCCTAAAACTGAAAAACGTCAAGTTATTCCTATACTGGACTCGTTAAAATTCAACAATACAGGACCTGTCGATCACAACAGGACCAAACCACTCCTTCTTAGGGTTCTATTTTAATACTTAGATGGACTCATCTAAAGTATTAGCTTACACAACAAGCAAATTTTATCCTCCTCAAGATGGACAAAAATAAAGAGGTACTTGCCAGTAATGGTGGGGGAAAAAGAGAGAAAAAGAATCGAGTTGTCATCCTTATTTTAGAAAGCAACATGTTGCTCTTGAACATGACACTTTGTCACACTTGTACCTGGGTTGGGAAATCCTTTGTCTAACAGTTAATTGAACCACATTTAAAGTCTTCAGCCAGTTTCTGGGTATTCACTTTAGGTCAAATGCTACCAAGCCATCTACAATATTGTTATGTGTTTAAGAGAAAGTTCAATAAACCATTCAATGCAAACATTTGTCTCCATTTGCGTTGACCAACCCTGAGTCAGTCCTTGCAAAATATTTCTTCAAAACTTGATCTAATGGTTTCGTGTCGTAGGATTTCTTGCAACGGATCACTTTCTATCGACATCAGCTCATTATCTAGAAATTTGATCTAGAATCCTATCAGTACCTTGGGATCTGCATGCCCTAATGGCAGGTTTCTAGCCTTCGACGAAAGGTTTTCATCATTGAACTTCGATCGAATGATTCTATGAGTGTTCTACTGCAAATCATTCATTCACACTTCATTGATTGTACTAAATTACTTTGATGGTTTCTCTCACATTTTTAACGATTCTCATCATTAACCGGTAATCAAGTGGTTTCTACCATGTTCGACTTCAAAAAAATCAATCACATCGATAGATTCGTACTATTTCGAGAAGCAAAAATCAAGACCCTAGATCTAGTTTTCACCATCCAGGCTGCGAGAAGTTTTATTATTCATGATACAGTAGACTACTTATGACAGATGGATGCATCCATATGGTGTCTACTTTTGATTTAATATTGAGACCATATATGTACTAGAACATTTAGTTAGTTTTGATCTGAGTATGGGAATGCCTACCTCAGAGATGATATATATTTGCATTGAATGTTTTTACAGGTTTTTGACCGACGTCTCCAAGCCAATCCTCAGAATGATAAAGCACTTCACTCTTCAAAAAAAAACTCTCAAACTTCGCACTTTAGGGGGAAATCTGTTACACATCATTTTTTCGCCATGACATTTGACTGTTCATATGGGCCTATTACCATCCATATCATGTTCCCTTAGAGGTAAAAAACACTAATGTTCCTGAATCAAGTCTTGTAAATTGGAGAAAAGCTCTGTAAAACCCTTAAAATTATTCTTGAGTGGTTTTATTAGCCTTTCCCTACGCATGCACTGATGATCCTTCCATTAGCTGCAACGACTACTACATTGTTTGCCACTAAAACATGTGCACCGCCGTGAAAAGCAAGTAAAATGAAAAAGTAACTTCTAGAAGCCTAGTTGGTCGAATATTCCCCCAACTGGAAGCCTCTAGAGTCGCGCTAGTTCGAGCTTTATCCCTCTACTCATGGAGCTTATCCCTTGGTCCAAGGAACTCAAATCCCTTCATGAGAGGAATCCATCCCCCCCTTCCTGGAACTGAAACTGCCTCCATTTACCTATAAATTGAGCTCAAGTTTTAGGTTGAAGGTTAGATCCAATGTGATTAGATATTTATCTATATAGTTTCTAAGCTAAAGAGAGTTCATAGAGTGCATACTTTCTATACTAGTGAGTTGTTTTTGACACATTGAATATCACACCTTTGTACCCATAACTTCATGCTGGTTATTCTAGAGAGGAATGCTTATCATACTGACAGAGAACGATTGCTCAGGACCCCGGGAGAAATTTGTACAATATCAAGGCATCCGGTTGTAAGATTTCTCTTTCTATTTTATGATAATACATATGGATATATTTTTCTCATTTTTTTGTTTCTATATTTATGGGAATATATCAATACTTAGACTCCTTGATCTCTAAGTTGGATTAGTACTTTTTGAATATTATATATTGCAGATGCTTTGATTATTTGTCTTGTCTTTGATTGCAGGTTCTACTCATTGGAGAACTACTTTGGAGAGACGGGACAAAGGGTTGCATCAAACGTTTGGATTTAAAGGTAGGAGAATGTCCTCTCTACTTTACTATTATAATGATCTTAAAATATAATTAATCTAGAGAAAGAGGTATTCAAATGGATATTTGTTTCTAGTTACTTGCTGGAGTACTAGGGAGATCGCTCTTGCCCGGAAGAGGGATTAATCCTCGTAGCACTCAAGGATGAATCATTTGTGGAGTTGGTTCAAGAGAATTTGATACCATTTAATCCTCGGGCGTGTTATTTGGTTAGTAAACACTTCATATAAAATATGATCTGTATCAAACAAAAAACCAAAGAATGGGCTAAGAACAAGAAACAATATGAATCCTTGGGGCTTAGGTAGATTGAAAATAAACTTATAGATATTGGTGGTTCATTAAGAGGAAGGATTTGGTTTAGTTGAATCTAGGGATGTTCTTTTTTTCTGGAGTCAAGAAAGAGAAAATTTCTAGAAAATCGTGAGGTTGAATGGAGGTTGAAAAGAATAGCCATTTGGCTTAAATGTGGGGACAATAGCACAATTTTTTTCTAGGAATATGATAAAGGGAATAAGATGGGAAATTAAATATGTTCCTTGAAATAACAAGATGGTAGGGAGGGTTCCTATTTCACTTATTTAGCTGAAATGGGGAAATGACATTTTGAAAATATTTTCAAAGCTCAAGAAGAAGTCACGATAGTCGAAGTTATACGTACTGCCCTCCCCTTCCTTCATTCCCTTGATGACAAAGGAAACAATGATCTCATGTTTTAGGTCTCTGAAGAATAATTAAATAAAGTCTTGTATAGCTTCCCAAAGGATAAGAACCCTGGCCCTAATGGATGGGGGGTGGATTGCAATCATGGTTTTCATGTAGTGACACATTTTTCGTGTAGAAGGGTCCATCAAAGGTATGAAACATACTCCTTGGATGAGGAATTAAAATTTTCATCCAACGAGTGCTCTTGCTCAAAATTTGAGTAAAACCATAGGGAGATAAGTTGAAAATATGAGTTGAAAATGTAATTTTTTATTTCTTCCCTTTAAAATTTGATGATGTAATATAATATTATTTTATTATTTCCATTATTATTTTATAATATCCTTAGGAGACCCATTTAAAACCTTAAAATTTCTACAATGACCCCCAAACAAACCAAAAAAATTCTCCCTCATGGTTATTAGGTCAAGCTAAGAATACCATTCCTAATCAATCCTATTAGAAGATGTTCTTTTGCTGGTAGAAGTTATATAAACACCAACCAATTCATTTTTCTCATCCAAATACTCATTTGCAAAAGCATGAGGATAATTGTGGGGACAACGGAAACATAAATCTTTATAATGATTTTCCACAGAGATCCCTTTCTCCCAATTAATAATGAATGTATACAAAAACCTTCTTCTCCCAATTACTAGAAAACCCATATCCCATATTGAACCATGACTTAGAAAGAAAAACTTTTTCTAAGAAGGAAGTGAAATTTAGAGGAACCAAGTGATTTATGAACTTACCTCTTACATTTAGTGGGCATTGAATTTAGTGGACTCCCCCACCTTCTAACAGTAATAATAGAGGATGTTGTACACATCTACCAAACATTAGGGGAATTTTTAGGTCTAAAATGGGTCTCCTAAGGAAATTGTAAAATAATAGTGGAAATAATAAAATAATATTAGATTGCATCGTCAAATTTTAGAGAGAAAAATGAAAAAACTATTTTTTCAACTCATATTTTCAACTTATCTCCCTATGGGTTTACTCAAATTTCGAGCAGAAACACTCGTTGGATGCATAATTTGATTCATCATCCAAGGAGTACCCATGTTGCATACTTTCTATGGACCCTTCTATATAAAAAATGAGAAATACATGAAAAATGTGATTGCAATCACATTTTTTAATGTATTTCTCATTTTTCATGTATAAGGGTCCATCTAAAGTATGCAACATGGGTACTCCTTGGATGAGGAATTAAATTTTGCATCTAACGAGTAATCCCACTCGAAATTTGAGTAAAAACTTAGGGAGATAAGTTCAAAATACGAGTTGAAAAAGTAGTTTTACTATTTTATTATTTTTTAATATTTTTACTTTTTTATTCCAAAAATGGTGAATCATCCCTCATGGTTGACATCATCATCTTAAATCCTATTGGTTATTATAAATTTTATTTTAGTTGTATATTTTTCTTAGGAGGCCCATTTTAGACCTAAAAATTCCCCTAATGCTAAGAGACATATTAACTCACTCCCTCTAATGTATTTCCAACTTCAACTAGCTAGTCTACTTTTATGTTATAGAGTCAACACCACCCATAACCATACCCTTAAATTGATATCCAACAACAAGGCTCATAACCCCAATTGAATTTACATTACCTCCTTCTACATGCCTATCCATGAAGTCCTCTCTCACCCAAACCTTCCACTCAAAGGGAAAAATATACTCGATGACTAAATGACCATACTTGTGGCATTAATTACAATAAAAAGGATGACCAAACTATTCTAATTTTTCAAAAAGGAATGATTTTACTTCTACAATGATAAATTTCTACCAAACTATCTCTAAAATTTGCCTTAGCTAAAATATTAGCCATCACCATCAAACACGTGTCCTTAAAGGACATATTTACCTCATTCAAGCGTTCATGAGCATTTCCATCCTCTCTAAACACCTCCCTTGAAAAAATATAAAGAGAGTCAACTAGGTGTTTTTACCCAAACCAAAACTAATTCCATTTTCAATTATTCTAGCATTCAATAAAGGTGTCCAAGGCTTCAATGAGAGTGAAGAGGAGTCCCATTTCCAAGAGCCAACCCAAACCTTTACCTCATCAATATAATGAAGGAGGAAGACCAAAGAACTTGTTAGGTGGACATAATTGAAAATAACACAGTCTAGTAATGATTCCCATGAATTAGAAAGCCAACCCTTCAAAACCTTATCATCCATATGACAACCCATAATATCTCCAACCAAAGTCACACCATCTTTGTAACCTCATTTAACTTCATATCCTCACTTAGGATCAGGTCAAATGGAGTAAAATTCTACATTATGAACTTATTACAACCCCTTTTTGAATTAGGGAAACTAATATTAGCAAGTCCAATTGTCCCTTCTCCACCTGATATGAACTCCACACCAAGATCTGTAACACCCCCTTCCCACATTTACCGAATTTAAATGGTCCGCAAGCGTAAACATGTGATGAGAGACTAATATGATTTGATTCAACTCCCCAAGTACAAATCGGGAACTGGAACCGACATAATGAAACTAAAGTGACTAGGCCCATAGAGGCACACAATCCAGGCCTTACTGCAACCCACAGTCTGGTTCAAGGATCACTAGGCTAGTGGCTTTACCATAATCCACATTTTGGTTCAGGGATCACTAGGCCATGTTTTTTTCCTTTCAGAGATCAACCTCACTTATCTTTGAATCCATCCAGAAATCCACTTCAACCAAAACATGAGAACCCATCACATCAAGGCTATCCGAAAATGGCAAGTCTATGTTGAAAAAACTGTCACACCTAGAAAAACCCATGCCATGACAGAAAAGAACCACATACAATATCATGCATGCCAAATATAGCAAGGAAACGACACATGCAAATTAATACCTACAAATAATCCTATTGTAGTTGCTTTATCTTTCTCTTCCTTGCTTGCTCCTTCCTTCCTCTTGACTTCTTTGCCTTTCTTGATCAAATGCCAAAGTGCTCCAAGAAAAATCAAGTGTCCAAGAGTGGGATAGAGAGAGATAGAGAGAATAATGAGTGAGGCCCAAAACTGAATTGACAAAAGGTACCAACTGATCCCCAGAAGCCTTTTTATTAATGAGGCCTCTATTTTCTTCATTTTCCATTATTTTACTTCATTTTCCTCCTCATATGCAACCTGTAACCTTTCACCTCCCATTTCTCCTAATTTCCATTATTTTCATAAATAAGTGTTCCAAAATTCCAATTTGCCTTTCCAAATCCTTTGCCTTTTCCTTTTCCAATTTCCTTAGCCATATTAAACCAAATGAACACCCACTAGGATGTTTTTTCCCAACATTCAGCTTGGAATAAGTTCCCCATCAACCATGGTTATTATTTTTTCCTTTATTAACTTTTATTACATGGAATTTTCACCAAGGTTTTTACAAAAAAAGGTCAACGGTGGGTGGTGACGATGCATCCTTAGCGAGGTTAGGTGCATCGAGGATTAGAGATGAGGGGACTTCATGGATGGTAACAACACCATGAGCATGGCAATGGAGAAACAATAGATATATCACTCTCTCAATATTTCCCCTCTACAGAAAATTCCTTTGCATTGAAAGAAAACATTGTTATTCTTATTCAGAAATTGAGTAATTCCTTGGATGAGCTCAATCAGGCCTAGTAAGATGATCACAGTGACATCATTGAATTCATGAATCACATTCAATAAAATCCGTGGGAGATGCATGATAGAGTGGTTAGTCTTTGGAGAGGGAAGTGATGCATCAACGAGCAACTTGATCGCTTGGACACCCCTTTAGTTCACATGGAGGGGCACATGCATTATGAATTCAAACATCCACCATCCCTTGGATTTGGTCCAAATCATCCTACCTCGGTAAATTCTGATGATCTCTGATGATTGTTGGTTTTCTTTTGGTGTTATATGCATTTTGGATCTTTTTTCCTGTCAACTTATGTAAATCATTATCTTTAAGAAATATTCTATGTATTTGGGTATGCAGTTGTTGGTCAATAAATCTAGTAAGAGTGAGGACAACAGGCTTCGAGAAACACCATTAGAAGATGTAATATTTTGAGTTAATAGAAAAAAATTGATTCACAAAAAAAGTCTTATAGTTAGAATATTGTATTAATGTGTTGCTCAAAACTATCATATCATAGATCCATTTAACTCCAAATTTACCAAGATCTGAAAGAAATTAAATCTCTAGAGGTGCAAACTTTTCCTCAAGGTTTGCGCTCAAAAATAGATTTTCACCTTGGAATATTTGATCCCTCTCAATCCTTAGTAGATCAAAGTTAAATGGATCTATGGTGGTGGTTAGACAAGGCCTATTACAATATTTTGTTATTTAAATTATACTTTTGAATGTAAAAAAATGAAATGCTTTGAAAAATTGGAAAGTGAAAAAAGAGATTGAGAATTGTTTAATTAATTTTTTTGACATTTTCACAAAAAAGCAAAGTAATATTAATTTTACTGATATTACAATATTTTGATATTTAAATTATATTCTTTATGAAAATAAATGAAAAATCGTAAAGAAATATTTCACATTTAAATTATATAAAATTAATAATACAAAATTAAAATTTTCTTATTTTTAATTTCAATTTCAATTTCAATTTTATACATTTTAATTTTAATTTACTAAACCTATGCAAATTCAGCCCTAATTTCTCGTATTAATGGTTTATTGCTCAACTTAGCATATCTTTACCAATGAATCCATTCTTCATGGACCAAGAGTTGCAAGGTTATTTTTTGCTCCAAATGCTTCTTTATCATGATGTTTTCTAAATTGGAAGACTACCAGAAATTTTTATCTAAAGGGCCCCTGCTTTGGGCCAATGATAGATTGTTTTTAACCTTGTGGTTTCTAGATTTGAACCCTTCTACAACAATCATTTACCAAGGTTTTAATATGGTTCTAGCTTCATAATTTGTCTTCTCACTTGTGGCATTTATCAGTATTTCAGGGCATTGGAAACTCTCTAGGTTGTTTCCTTGTAATTGATTATTCTTTCATACAACTTGACATCTACACGTATGGTAGAATCAATGTTGAAATCGATCTCGATAAAGTGTCAACACACCACATAAAATTAAAAATAGGTGACTTTCATTAGACCTAGTCTTTGGACTATGATAATATTGATTTTCAATGTCGCTTCCATCAACAAATAGACCATTTATAAAACTCTTTCCCTCTATTCAAATATTTCCAGGAACAAAATAGTTGGAATTCCAAAGCTAAAAGATGGAATCCCTCCAACCCACCTCCTATAGAGAACAAGGCTTTCTTTATTTTAGGTAAATATGAGGAAGGATCTAATGATGAAATACATTTAATGGACAAGGTTTAGACTTTAGATCCTCAAAAGTCTCCTGAGGATCCCGCTATGATCCATGCTCCTTCAACAAGCACATAGATAGAGAATAAGGATGCTTCTTCGAGTGCATTGAAGTAAGCTCAAAGTCGACTTTTTCAAACTCTGACAAGGATTATGCTTTTAGCGTGCAATGATGATTTTCAAATTGCCTTGATAAACTCAGATTTGGAAAGTTGGGTCAAGGTTTTGAAAAATAAATGAAAGAAAGGTCGCCCCGAGGACCTACCCTGATTTGGATTATTTTTCTTTGTAATTGTTTCTTATGTTCATCTATGTCTCTCTCGTTATTCTTAGTCTGATACATCTCAATTATGTTCTTGTTACGAAACGAATCATCGATGTATATGATGTATTTTATTTATGTTTGATCAATAAAATTCACCTTCTAAAGCAAATCTATAAAAACTAAAACCAAGTATTTAAAAAAAGTAAATAAAAATGAATACTCCCCTTGTTTGACCACTACATTTATATTCCACTGGCAGTTATTGTTATTCATCAAATGGTCATAGGGTGGCAATGAATAAGAACAAAAATTTATATAAAATTGAATTGGAGTTGGCTAACTGTTCTATATTTTGGATTTTTAAGATAGAATTTAGGTTAATAAATAAATTTTTATCGATATTATGTCTTTTATTGTTTAAAATCTATTTATGAATACATAATATATTTAGCACCTTGAAAAACAGAAAAACACGCTTGAATAATACATAGTTCAAACTTGTGATTTCAACACATTCATCTCTTATTCTAAACAAATTTAACCTTGTTAAAAAAAAACAATTTCAAATAATATAGAACAATTATAATATAACAACGGAAAATGTGACAATAATATCGCCAAAATAAAAATCACACTGAAAAACCTGTAGATCCATTGTTTGTACATTAACAACACGATCTCCTCTTCGATATTTTTATTTCACACTTCTTATCAGTGATCAAATTTGAATGGTTGGTCTTCAATTAGAAGGGAATTTATTCATCTAGGCATTAGAGAAATTTTGAGGTCTAAAATGGACCTCCTAAGGATTATTATAAAATAATAGTGGAAATAATAAAATAAGAATATATTACATCATCAAGTTTTAAGGGAAAAAAACCTACTTTTTCAACTTATCTCCCTACAATTTTACTCAAATTTCGAGCATGGTCACTTGTTGGATGCAGAATTTAATTCTTCATCCAAGGAGTACACATGTTTCATACTTTCAATGGACCCTACGACACGAAAAATGAGAAATACATGAAAAAACATGATCGCAATCACATTTTTCGTGTATTTATCATTTTTTCGTGTAGCAGGGTCCATCAAAATTATGCATGGGTACTCCTTGGATGAGGAATTAAATTCCACATCCAACGAGTTCTCCCACTTGAAATTTTAGTAAAACCGTAAGGATATAAGTTGAAAATACGAGTTGAAAAAATGGTTTTTTTTTTATAAACTTTTTTACTCCAAAAATGATGAACCATCCACGTGGTTGATATCACAATCTTGAATCCTATTGGTTCTTATAAAGTTTATTTTGGTCGTACAGTTTTGTTTTGAGGCTCATTTTTCACCTCAAAATTTCTCTAATACCTTCTAAAAAAATACATTTTAATTGACAACATAATACTATCTCTACATTTAATTTTCAATCAAATTTATTTCTATTAAATAAATTAAACTCTTAAAACTATATGCTGGTTAGAAAATATCACATTATGTCAACATAAAATAGATAATATAGTCAAATCTAAAAAATATTTTAAAAAATGATTGAATTGCAATTTTTTATAACTGAATTTTCATTTTTTAAATAACAAAATTGTTTGTATTCTTAAAAATCCCTATTACATTCAAATTATGCATTCTCAATAATTAATATATGTGATTCCATCCATTCTTCTAAATTTTAACTATAAAAAGTTTCAAGCTATAAAGACTATACATAAAACCAACCCACCATTTTGGTTGTTGTTGTTGGCTATCTGCACTAGACTTGAGATTTTAGAATTATATTGAAATAGTATAGAATGAATTTGTTGTTGTCATTGGACTTGTTAGTGGGTTCATGGTACAGAACTACAACCCTTATAAGGCAGAGCATAGATTCCCATTTATTTCAGCTTATTGAGTCTCCCACATATAACAATTGTTTGTCTTTCAATCTTTCCAGCATCGAAGAGGAATTGAACCTAGACATGAGATGAAAATATGAGAAATCCAACAACATTTGGAAACATATTGAGAAGAAGCAACATTTTATTGATACAATGACAACATCATTAAAGCCAACACTGAAATGAACAGATAGATCACCAGGGAAGTTCAAAATCCCTCTCCTACCATCTCCGTTTCTCATAATTATAATCAATTATACGATTCTTTAGGCAGTCAAAATCAATGCTAGAATAAGAGCGCGACCCAGGTGGATACAAAACATAGGATTCATCATACATCCATCCCCCCTTGAACATATCACTTTGGCGTTGCATTCCTACCGAAGGAGATGAATGTTCTCCCATGAACATGTTGGTGCCCATGTCTCCCATGGGAACATTATCTCTTGTTACATGTCCTTGGATTCAACATGTTGACTTCGATGTGATAGGGTTTCTCTAGCATTATTGGAAATGTATTCCACTCGAAGGTTCCTCTATGATTTTCCCTAGGAAAATCCTAAATCTTGTTGTAGATCTTGGAGAAGATTAAATTCAGACACATCATAAATCTTGGGATGGGAACCAAAGCATTTCCACCATTGTTGTAGAAGCATTAAAACGAAAACAAAAGCACTTAGTTCAATATAGACCAAACCTATAATTCATTTGAACTTGAATTAATGAAGAGAGATTCTGATAAATAGGGGGATTTTCCTCCTAACATAATGATCTGAAAGGAGTGTATTAGTTCTATTGTGCTAAGTGTTCTTTCAGTTAAATAAACATGTACAAATTGTCTCCATAAGTTTGCTTAAGGTATGAGAGTTTTAACCATGAAAATTATATGAATTAGTGAACTTTAAGCATGTAAATAAGCCTTAAAAACATTGAACGACAGTGCATAATAGAGAAAAAAATACACATAAGTTTTACACAATAGGCATGATGAAGCAGTTCACCCCTCCTGGGCTACATCTGTTGGTCCAACTCCCAATGGCATGTCACTCTTTGTAATTTTGCTCAAAATTTTAAATTACATATGTTTGCAGGCCTCTAATGGTTGTTTTCTCTGCACCAATGGCTCCATAATGCTCAAATTAGTCTAGGTAGACTCTTGTTTCACTCAATTTTGTCAAAAATTTACCTCCCTATGCATTTTTCCCAATGACAACTAGAAAAGCTCCACTAAATGTGGAGACTGTTAGTTTAACTGCAATTAAATTGATGGTTTACCCCAATTTGGGGGCGTGCTCTAGAATTGGTGGGTGGATAGCCTTTAACATTAATTGTGAGGGCAGATGATCACATGCCACCCTTGTCGTAAATTCCGCTTATGGTTTTGAAGCCGTTGTTTGAGGGTTGGAACCTCGAGGAACACGGTTCCATTACCCGCCATGTTAACCTTCATATTTAAACCCATCTCCGCCATGTGAATGGGATTGTGAAGCCACCACCGGTTATTTTGGATGTCGTGGTTACGTGTGGCTATGATCATGGAATATGGTCAAGTGGTAGGGGGGTTGGCCCTTAGGGGCTGGCCTCCCATGCCCTCATCACATATTTTTTTAAACTTCAAATAGAACCACCAAGCTATAGAGGTAAGAAACACCCCATAGGCGGAAGGGTAGGTGGTCATGCGTGCAGAGAGGAGGTCGCGGCTTTGACCCTCGTGAATTCCACAAAATTTTGATCTAACCTTGTGAGGACACGTGGTGGCCTGCATGCTTTCCACGTGTCTCTCAATCATTCGCCCAACCAAAAACACATCCAACGGCTCATATTCATCATTGTACCTTAATCATTCAATGGCCCACAATGTGCCACATGGAACCACCACACTGGCTCTGAAGAAATTGGAATATTCCCATAATATTCCATTGGTTGTACCTGCAAGGTGACTGGGCATCCAGTCACCAATTTTTTATTGTTTGGGAAAAAGAACAGAACGTGATATCTTTCTCATACGACATTGGTTTTTCGAACCGTTCATGGCACCAAAATCGCAACGATGAGACCTTTCTGATCGCTCAAGTTGGGACCTATTTCGAGCACTTTCATTTTGAGCATATGACTTGATCTCCTGATCACACCTCTCCATTGGGAAGATTTTGGACCCCAAAAGACTTTAATCACTTGTTCAGAAGATGAGGGAACAACTCCCTCACCTTTTCCACTTCCATCCATCTTGCCTTAGTTGTTTTGTTGCCCTTAAGCCCAATCCAAAGATAATCGACACTTCCTCTTTTAGAAGTGTGTGTCCTCCTATCAAGGATGGCATCCTCCTTGAGCTCGTCCAGAAATTCTAGCGAGAAATCATCTATTTATGGTAGCTGAATGCCACTCCCTTGATCATCAATCAATGGAGGCTCATACAAATGTAAATTCTCCACATTGACAACGGAATACATTTGCATATATGAAGGAAAGTCAAATTGAAATGCATTATTACCAACTTGTTTAATAATCTTGAATGGACCATAACGAATAGGCTTGAGCTTTTTACCTTCTCCTTGCATCCTTTATTTGCTTATGTGCAACCATACTTCTTCTCCTTGAAACTTGTGATCAACTCTATGTTTTTCATGCCTCTCCTTATACTTGTTGTTAACACCTGAAAATCGTACAGTAGAAGACGACATCAATTAATGTCAAGCCTAAGGATTTACAGGGTAGGAAAACATTATGGAATCAAGAAGTATTTAAAATCTCTAAGGTTTTGAGAAAATCAGATTTGAACTAGTCATAAATGTTGAATTGCGTGCTTTATCCTTCGAGAAGAGTGCCTTCTGCGCACCTTTTTTCCCGATAAGCGCACATTCCTGGAAATGGAAAAAATTCGCTTTTTGAGACCACAACAAGCAAAGGACAGTTACTCCTTATGTGAAAGCTGCCTAAGGATAGCCACCAACACCTCCTTAGACATTATGTGAGCACACAAAAGAATATTTGAGCACATAATGGAATCATACCTCTCCCTTGGATCATTATCCATCATGTACCAAAGGAGGGAAGGAGGATTTGAAACTCGCCTATATAAAGCCACCAAGAGATGAAGACATGGTGATCAAATTGTTATGCTGGCCAAAGTTGCCCAAGCAACACTAGCAGTGTGTGACCCGGAGCTGGAGCTAAAGAGGACTCGATCATTGGCCACCCAACATCTTAGTCCACAACAACAGACAGAGAGAGGGAGACTGCATCAGAGGTAGAGCTTGGAAGGCAACATCCTTGCATCGGGACCTAGAGCCATTTACTAGGGGCCCTTTGGCAAGTGGGTAAAATTTATTCTCCATTTAAAACATTTAATAAGACGAGGCCATCAAGCCATCATCTGCATTATTATTGTTTTGACTCTCTTTACAACTTATGTATATTTGTGTTTTAGTTTTAGTTTAACTAGAGCATACTTTAGCATATTGTTTTTCATTAAATGTTATGCTTTTGAGCTCCCCCACTTTCTGCTTATTACCAATAGTTTAAGGAGTAGACCACACTCTTTAAGCTGGTGCGATTTCGTACACTCGTGCGACAAATCCACCACAACAGGATTGGCGACTCCACTGGCGTGTTCCAAGTTTATGTGGCTGTGCCATCTTTTGCAGGAGACCCTTTGTCTATGATGGAGTGGAGCTGACAGTCCTTTGATCCATCTTACAGTCCCATTGAAGTGACAGAATGAAGAAGGCAACTCCTAATCTTTTTACTTGCACGGTTTTTGCGCGCAGTTTTTCCTCATAGAGGTGCATTGTGCGCATTCAGGACTGACCTGCGTCCAGGAAGGCACACCTGTCAAGGATTTTTGCGCGCAAATTGCAGACTGAGATTTTTCTCCCTATATTTTGCATTTTTCTGCTTGTAAGTGTGTTGGGTAGCCCCTAATGTATCTACCAACACTTGTGTTGATACCCCACAGCTTCTAAGAACTCACTTTTTGCTGCTTTCTGTAGGCATAGAGTTAGTTTTCATTTAAGTTGGTTTTTTGCAAAAATTCTTCACATAGTTTAAGTAGGGGGCGAATTAACCATTTCTTTCCGAACAACTTATTTTTTTTGCAAATTCTGGTATGCACGCTTAGTTTAAATAGTCCAAGTAAGTGGCCCAAGACCACACATGCATAAGCTAGTGTAGAAATTGTTTAGCTTAAATTCAATTTTTGCATTTAGAAAATTGCGGGACTAGGATCGAATCGCTAATTAGAGAAATTAATCTCTGGTTCCTTTGCACCATTTGGTTACCCTAGGCAAGCATATGAACACTCTACATTTGTGATTCTCCATCTCCCTTTCGTTAAGTCACATAGATTAACTAGGAAGATTTGGAAGTGGCCCATTATCCACAAATGTTTTCCATTTGAGCAAGGAACAACGTCACATAGTTTAACTAGGGGAATTTTGTAAATGATCACCGATATCCATATGTTAAAAATATGAGATTGTTAACGATACGCTCACACACACTCACCCACTAAGCAAAGAAAGCCACCTAAAACTAACTTAAAACAACTCACTAAATTCTCCCCACAGGGGCCACAAGAGAATTTATAGATTAAGTTAGGATCAAGGGGGTAAGCATCCAATAAGCCTCCTTGATCACACTTCATATTGAAACATAGAATTTTTGTATTTAGGGAGCTTTAAAATCCACCTATCAGCCCACGGAAAAGAAAATCCAAGCGCGGCAGAGACCCAATTCAAAGGGGGTTAGGCTTAGGCGCAGTGCGTGTGGTATCAGTTGGGGCTACCTGATCCAGCTGATACTCGGTACTGTTAGTTGACTACCAAGAAGCCCAAGAATCGAATGCTCACATGGGACAGTGGTTCTAAGTGGCCAAAAACTAGGGCATCCTTTACCCTATAGGTAACGGCACAGGCAAGCACCAAACCCTCTACCCTTACCTTGGTGGATTCTCTTCAGTTGACTGGGGGTGTCACCAGATCTGATGGGATGTTGTGCCAACACTCGCAAGAAATATTCTCAAGGCCCAGTTAATTTTGAGTGTGTGAGGACGTAATATGTCTTCTAGGATTTCAAGTATCACGCGCAAAAAAACAAAACCATTTTTTTCTTGATTGATCACACATATTAAGTTAAAGGGAAAATTAATTTAATTTTCGCTTTGTTTTATGTATGTGGCCATAATTTTTTCGTGATCATAAACTCAATCCCCTCAAATTTTTCCAAAACATAACCTGGTCGAAACCCAAATGGTCCCAATGGAACCTCGTTGATCCAGGCGTCTTCCAGGTCTTTCGCCATTTAGGCGTCAAAGATGGAACATTGACACCGTCATTGGTTCATCCTTTCTTGGAGCAACCTTATTTGGGAACCCTAGTCGGTCTCCCAACACCACACCGCACACCACTCCCCCCTCGTCCCCTAGGGGGAAAAGAAGCGCATCCCATACGGGAAGCCAGCTGAATTCACAATAGGGTACGTCACAAACCAACCCTCATTATAACCAGAACTTTTTGTTTTCACACGTTGCCATGGCGTCAACCTCTTAGTCACCCTTCTTAGTTGTGTTGAATCTACCTGATTTAACCAAGCTCACAAATGACCCCATTGCACACGACCCCAATTTGCCTCCCATGCCCACGAAGCTCCCTTTGGTTATACCAAAGTTCAAAGGTAAGCAAGCGGAATACCCAGGTAATCATGTAATGACCTTTCACCTGTGGTGCTCATCGAATATCATCATTGACGATACTATTTGGTTGAGGCTATTTCAACGCACTCTTACGGGAGTTGCCGCGAAATGGTACGTCGAGCAACCTCCTGCTTCACATGGAACCTTTAGCGCCCTCGCTACTGTGTTCCTCACATACTTTAAGTTGCCCATTCACCATGATTCGGGAATGGAGTTACTAACTCATTTCAGACAATCCCCCTCCATCCATATCTCAGACCATATCCATGAATGGAGGCGGCGTCGCAGTTTATGCAAAGCTAAACTCGACGATCGGGTCCTCTTATATTTATTCTTGAAAACTCTGACGGTGGATATTTCAAAGGATGTGGCACAACACAACCCCATATCTAAAGAGGACGCAATCAGTAAAGCCCAGGAGCTTGAACTGATCTATACGCAGTCAGGATACATCTACAATATCCTGCCTAACGCCCCCCGCTTGCAATATTATCAAGAATCACCAGGCGCGTCTAACTCTGCAGACGGACTAATTGGGTCAATGAACCAAGGGCACCTAGGTAGCAGCAGTCAAAATCTCGGTTACACACATGATTCTACCCAGAATATGTCTCAACCCGAATTTCAAAGTCATCATATGCCGCAACAAAATTTGACTAATAGGGTGCAAGCATATCACCAAGGAGGACCTTATCCTCCGACTAAGGGAACCCAGTACGCAGGAAGAAACATTAACGGAAGAGCTCCCCCCCAACGACCAAGTGCAAACACGAGACAACATTATGCTCAGTCCCAAGCACACAACCCACCTATGCAAACCAATGCACATGTTAACTTTGTGCAGTCATCCCAAAATCAACCACACCAGTATGATCAGGAGAACTACCCTCCTAACGTGGTTAAGAAAAAGACCATAAAAAAGCCCAAAGGGAACCCTGGATAGGGGGGAAGAAACCAACAACACCCACCGCGATCCCAGGCTGGAGGTAACTCCAACCGGAATTAGAACTAGGAGTCGAGCAGTGCCCAAAGGCAAGGCAAAAGGCCACCTCTATGAACAAACCATTCTTGTTCAATATGTCGTGAGTATGGGAACTATACTAACCACTGTCCCGAACTCCCTGAGCTTAAAAAGCTATAGAGTAACCGAGGACAAGGAGGGTCTTCCCAGCAAACTGCTGTGATGCAAGAAACTTTCCCCCATCAAGGGATGGTCAGCACTCAACAACAAAACCTAGTTGATTCTGGGAAAAACAACCATGAGATCTACATGACAGGGGAAGAAATGTTTTACCAGACACCAATATGTCAGGGGCTAGTACGAGTGCGCCAACTGCACCTTTGACCATTCCAAAGATTCCTACGAAACTATTGCCAAAAATGGTAAAAGGGCCTAATAGGCGAGCAGGTAATTACTCCAAAGCGGCCCATAATTATATCATCATGGATGATTTAGCTCAATCACCCGCTGTTATGTTCGCATTGGAAGTATTGCAGTCGTGCCCCAAACAACAGAAAGCCCTACTTTCCGCGTTAGGTGCTATCGACCCTGCCGATACGCGCATGATGGCTTTTGACTTAGACAAGGCCACCCCTAGGCTTCCTTCTATGGTCGCCTTCTAGATACCAGTATCGGTACAGAATATCACTATTCACCGATGTTTCATTGACGAGGGTGCATCGACATACATCATGTCAAAAAATATGTGGCAGAAGTTAAGATCCCCCGAACTCAAACCTTCTGTCATCACGCTCATAGCATATGACGGTCGTCCCTCGACTCCCATCGGCCTCTACCAAAATGTACCTGTCTGCTTAGCCGGCAAGACGGTCCACATAGACATTGAAGTCTTGGACACTCACTTGGATTACAACATACTCCTCGAGCGGAGTTACATGTACGCCATGTCTGCCATAGCATCCTCCGTCTTCCGCATCATGATGTTCCCCCATAATGATCGAATCATTATGGTAGACCAGCTGACGCACAGTGAAAAGCGTCCCCTAACCAACACGGATGTAATTCTACCCTACATAGATACAGCTGCAGACGATCTTTCATGGTACCAAGAATATGGCCCTGGCCAATTCAAACTATCGTCTGTCCTAGGGTCATTCCTAGGAGATCCTCCCATTATCCCTGATGTATTGCCCGATGCCAATGGGGCCCCGGTATGCGTGATGTCCACATCAAGCACCGAGGTTAGTCAAGACACGGACTCATGCAGTAATGACAACGAGGCATCCACCACGACAGCCTCTCTAGCCTACGCCGCCTCTCAAACCCCTTTCCTCTACCCCCTAGCTGGCTTCATCTCCAAGAAGGTTTTGGAAACACTGGTGTTACCCAACATATCATTGGCATTCCCAGTCTGGTACCTCATCCCCCCTTCTAGAACAGGAGCCACCAACATTACTGCCATTGGGTTAAATCCCCTCAGCCCCGAGGAGCCCCAACCTACCCAAGAAACGGTCGAAACCGCCCCTGCAAAGGAATTTCCCATTACGAAACCGGTTATCATGGCCAAGAAAACCGCAAAAATAGGAAAGAAAGCTGTGACCCCCACCATGCAAAGGGATTCATCAGCCTGCGCTATATGTGATGTCATAGGACACCCTACCCACATGTTTCCAGAGTTGGATGAGTTAAAACCAATCCTCGGCTCGAAAGCAGACACATCAACGTCGCGTTCCCGCAAAAAGGAACTTGCCTCAAAAAATACACGTAAACCGCTGCGTACCAATCACGCATGCGCCCTCTGTGACACCTATGGGAATTATACCCACCATTTTCTGGAAATACCATGATATAGGGACACCTTACACGCGATCGAGCGATCCTATCAAGAGGATCCCTCCCTCCAGTCTATCAATGATGAGCTGCGTACCATCCTATATTTACAAGAGGAACATAGATTTGTAGAGCGGCCCCCAGTAATGCCCATTATACGCTGTACGCTATGCGATGAACATGGCCACTACCTCGAAGAGTGTGCCGCATTGGAGCTCATTCACAGAGGGTATCCAATCGAAAGGGTTTACTACGTAGGGCTACGGGCAATGTAATTCAATTTCCCGTTATGCGCTGAAAATCACCTTTTGGAGGATTGTCACTAGATACCTCGCTTCCAGCTAGCCCTTGCTAGCCTTCGCTCAACCATAGTTCGCCTTTCCCAAGAAGACGATATGGATGCCGAGTCCACAGGTAGCTTCATGACCCAAGCAGAGGAGATGAGCAAGTCTATCATGTTCTTGTCAGCTGAAGAGTAACCTAGAAGGGAACCCCCAGTTACCCCCAACGACACTTCATAGCAACAACCAGCGTGTACGTTATGAAAAAAGACAGACCATATAGTCATCCATTGCCCTGACTTAGCAGCATTACAACGTTGGTTACCCGCTTAGCCTCAGACCAAGCACGATGGGACCCCCATATCAAGGATATTTTTCCTGATATGTCAAGGTAATCATTACGAGCGACATTGTACTTATGCCTCGCAGATCTGTCCCACTATCGACATGATTAATTCCGTAGAAAAGAGACAAGATGATCTCCGAGAATGGCATAAAAGATACATCGTCGGCTCAATGTCCCCACCACCGCAATGGTGTGTCAAGCCTGATAAGATCGCATACCAAACACATGTACCCCAGGAAAAGCCTAGGATAACATGTGGCCTATGTGATCTGAATGATCACCGAGTCAACCATTGCAAGAACTCAAGCCCCTTGCAAACAGTCTCTGCATAGTCTCTTCTCTCCCTCATAAAATTCTCTCCAATCAAGAGAAGATCACACACACTTATTGCTGAATTTTCTCACACTTTCATCATACGTTCAAGTGTGTGCATCTCCCCAAGCTAAGAGTGGCTCGAGCAGCGTTAAGTCTACCATCCACTAAAGAGGAAGACAAGTCTAAACCAACGATGCGAAAATGGAAGCAGAAGACGACCTCTTCTACAACCGACCCTTTCCAAGCATCCACATTAGGGATAACGAGTAGCATAGAATCTCACATTATATACTATGTTAGCGTTGTGGTACCGTGCACCATTTTCACTGGTCAAGATCATGCGCCAGAGGTATGCCTGTTGCTGAAAGCATTCAGGCAACTCTGTGATAAGAAAAAATTCCACCTACTGGAAATTGACTACCCTGGCGGGAGACCCGAATTTATGCTCAACCAGAACTCCATTACCGAGATCCTTCCCCCGTCGCATGCCAGTGACACAATTCACCACATCCGACTTGTATCATCGCATGCCCAAGACAGGATGCCAACTGCCCCCTCGCCCCAAGATTTCCACTTGATTCCTGTCGCAAAAGACCAAGGTACCTTACGCTTTTGCATTGATTTCCGCAAGATCCAAAACTTGCATGTTGCCATCGAACTCCTTGATGACACCCAACCTTTAGAACAACGCCTAGTACAGCTAGAGCTAGTTGACGAAATTCGGCAACAATCACTGCAACAGAATGAGGCCCATAATAAAAGGATGAAAGCATCAGTCAACCGCCACATCACCCCTCACCCATTTACCGAGGGAGAATTAGTCCTTCGCTACGATGTCGCAAAAGAGGCCCTAGGGCCAGGAAAATTAGAAACCTTGTGTAAAGGACCCTATATCATCAAACATTGCCTCCGACAGGGGGCATACATCTTGACGGAACCAGACGGGACCTACCTCACTAACCCCGTCAACGACCTTTACCTCAAGAAGTTATACCCATAAGGGCCCCAGTAGCCCTTGTCCCTGTTACACTAAAATCTGTCATCCTGACATTTTACTTTGAGTATGAGCTCATTATTACTCATACTTCCTCCTTTTGCAAGTCTAACATATCAGCTCCTCATTTGAAGCTTTCAAAATCAGAGAAAAGTCCCTAAAATCCCCTAAACATTGGTATCGCACTTTCTCTATGCATTCCCTGCGGTCCCTAACCTAAAGTTCAGCCTGCCTACAGAACCATACCGCACGTTCCTTGTGTTATGGGTGCGGACCTCTGTAGAACATAAAAATGCGAGAAAGTAAAGATAAAAAGTGAATTTCAGATGAATTCTAGAAGATTCTAGATGGGAATTTTCGGGAATGGATACGCTTTGAGAAGGTTCATGCATCCCTCACTTGATGGAGCTAACCCCTTGATGTAAGGAGCTAATCCCTTTGAAGGAGGATTCTATCCCTTCATATTTGGAACAATAAACCTCCTCTTTTCCACTATAAAAAGAGGCCTTGGGTAGCCTCAAAGGGAGTTCAAGCTTAAGATATTTGAAGTTAAATGCTGTTGAGATTCAGACTCAATTAACTAAGACTTTCTGTGAGGTTAAATCACTCATCTCTATTTGTCTTGGTTTAAAGAGTGCAATGCTTGTCAAATTAGAAGAGATTCCTGCTTCGGACCCCGGGAGGACCTGCACAACATCAAGGCACAGGTTGTAAAGGTTTTCTTTATTTAAAGTTAATACAAATATACTCATTTCTCTCATTAAACTGTCGATTCATGGTTTATTTCATAAATTCCTTGATCATTATGATAAGTATGATTTATAATAATGTCTATACAAGTGATGCGTAATCTTTTTGCTTGTTTGTGACTGCAGATTCACGAGGAACGTTCTTTCAGTGCACGGGAAGGACTTCAACGAGATCAAGCAAGTGCTGGACATAAGGTAGGCCTTACACCTATATAGTGTTTTTATGAATCTTATATGCTTAGAGAGAGATTAGTATAATTGGCTGTTTGTTGCTAGTTACTTTTAGTACTAGAGAGATCGGTCTTGTCCGCAAGACAAATTAATCTACACAACAAAATGGCGACTCCATTGGGGACGAACTTGTTGTTTTTGGTTCTCTTTTATTTTTGATTTGAGGAAACATTTTTTCCTGGTTTTTGATTGATAAATATCTGTCTGGGTACTTTAGTTTTTCCCTGTTTTTGAAAATTTAGAAATATTTTAAGTTTTTCTATAATTTTTCCTAGGACCGCACTCTGCCTTATTTACATAGTGCGGGCAGGTTCGCACCTTCTGTAAAGGATACAGTGCGGGACCGCACCTGTCAATATTGGTTACCTGCGGACCCTGTGAAAATTTTAGAAAATCTCTAGATTTCTTTTTCTAGTTTATTTTTAGATCTTTGGTTTCTGCCCAGACTGATTATTGTTTCTGTCAAGGATTTTTTGTGAATGAACTCTAACAGTGTTGATGTTTTGATGATTTTCTAGAAGATTTTGCAGTTTGGATTGTTTTTTCCACTTGGTCTTTGTAGTGATTCGAACTTTTGACAATTTGCAGTATCTCAGATTACATTGATCTCTTTTTGTCTTTTGAATCCGACCTTATTGTGAGAACATCCTATATTGAGAAATTAAGCCTTTTGTTTCTTTGCGAATCTTCGAAAAAACTTGGTTCAAAGTTTTGAATTTCATTTTTATAAAAACATATTTTGAGTGTTTTTGATCTGTTTGTTATCTGAACGAATAGATTCTTAGTTTGCTGAACAACTAAGGGAAACATTCATAAAAAAAATCTTAAAAGCTTTTACTCAATTTAGATTAGATCTCAAGATTAGAGTTTGTAGTTTTGAGTAGTTTTAGTTTTTGTAGTTTTCTTTCGAAGGAAAGTTGTTTTTGTAGCTTCTAGTTTGGAAAAGAAAAGGATTTTTCTTGTGAGCTTTGATAGTTTATTGAAAAGACAAAATATTTTCTTTCAATCATTTTTCATGTTTAAAGAAGGAATTAAAAGGATTGCATTCTCTAACTCTTTCTTTAGATAGCAAGTTCATTGAAAGAAAAAGAATTGAATATCATCATAGGTGCATTTTAGTGTTTTTTGGAAGTCGAGTCTTCACATCATCCAAAGTTTCATTTCCGCACCCATTGACTTAAGAAACAACTCATAAAAGTAACGCTTAACTAAAATTCATCTAGTAATCTTTTTATTTCTAGGGCTCTTATCACCAACATAGCTTAGGCTAGTATCTTGGAGTAGGGAGTAATTAACTCTCCAAGGTAGCTAAAACAAACAAGTAGACAAATCTTGCGGTAGGAAGAATTCCAGTTGTTGCATGTATGCTCTGGGAAGCTCCTCTTAAAGGAGTTAAGCACGAGATCATATATGAACCAGTGGGGTAATCAATCCTTCCTCATTGGGAACGATAGAAGATATACACGTATTAAAAACGGTAAACCTCGGATAGACCATTGTCGAGGAGCATGGGGTCACTTGTCGGTAAACCTTGGATTATTTCAAGGAGCCTTCAAGGGGATTGCGCTTTGTTACTCTGCCCTTGCGTGTGTGTCGGATCGTAGACTGTTCCCCCAGATATATTTGTTTCAATTGGTAACCTTAGAGGCCATAATATTTAGGATTCTTTCCTAAGGTGACGGTGGAGGGAAGATCCCACTGTACCTGGAATAGACGTCGACTAGACTCACTTGGACTCTCTGGGGGGTTATTTTCACTCGAGATGGTTTTGTGAAGAAAATTGTGCCAGTCTGTTTCATTAAGCAAGTTGTCGGGGTAACTGTTCCAACCGCCCTTTTCGTGTTAAAACTCTACTAAGTTGGATTTCATCACCAACTAGTGTTTTTAGTACGGAAAGTTACTTGTTTGTGTGTGGTTTGAACTCTTAGATTTTTAAGCGAATGATTCAATTGTTTGTTTCTTAGAGACTTTAGGTGTTTTTATTGAAATTTTTCTTTGTTTGCGTGTGATTAGATATTTTTAATCGTGGCGGAATTGCTAAGACAATCCCGGAGAATACAAGGGAAACCCCCCGAATATTCACCAGGTCAACTTGAAGGGCTTCAAGCTCTGGTACCACACAGTAGCCGTAGACTTAGATCAACAGAAGTTGAAAGCTCTGCTATAGTTATACATCCTGATCATCAAATACCTACAACAGAATATATTCAAGAACCGATTTCAGTTTCTGAAGTTACTGAAAATATTTCTCCTTCTGGTGAATTATCAGACGAACCTGAAATCTCTGAACCTGAAACTGAGTCTTCTGTGTTAGAAACATCCTCAGGATTTATCTCACCAACTTCTAGCGATCCAGGTTCACCTAGGGTAAGAAATATCATTACAGAAAATCTTCCCTCTGGACTTATTTCTATTGAAGAACTTACTAATCCAGATGAAGACATATCTCTTCCCAACTCCCCTCAATCGTTAAATCTTAGGGAGCGTGAATCTATTTTCTACAGCCCTATTCGAACTAATCCTTGGTATCTCTCTTTAACTGACTTTTTAGAGAATCCGGGTCTTGCTTTTTATCCACCTCGAGTTCCATTTCATCCTACACCCAGAGGCTATTATCCGTCATCTTTTATGGCTGGAGAGTCATCCATGTTTTTTCAAACACCTGAATCATTTTTACATGGTGGTCCTTCTGTTCCTTCGGGATATCAGTCTTTGTCTGGTACTTTCTCGGGAGCAGCTCCTCAACCCATCGAAAACGTGTTATCATCTGGTCTTGGTGGACTTAAAATTGAAACGTCGAACGCAGAGCAAGTTTATATGATGTCTGGTAATATTCCTAATCCTCAAGCTCAAGGAAGTCAGTTTCCTTCTGGGGGTCAACCTCAGGGAACTCAGTTACCGCCTGGGGGGCAACCTCAGGGTAGTCAATTACCGCCTGGGGGGAAACCTCAAGGTAGTCAGTTACCACCCGGGGCACAACCTCAAGGTAGCTTTTTCCCAGGACAACCTGTGGATCCATATTATTTTTGGGGGCAACCCCAAGGACAGTACATACCTCAGGGTTACCAACCTCAAGGACAGTACATTCCTCAAGGTCAACCCCAAACTCAATATGCTCCTCAGGGTCCTCAACAACCCCAACTTCAGTACGTGCCTCAAGGTTATCAACCTTAAGGGCAGTACCCAATGCAAGGTTACCAACAGCCTTCTGGTCAACCATCTGTTCAAGGAGCCAGAACTTTACCTTATTATCAACCCTATGTTCAACCAGGTTTTGGTCCTTACGTTCAACCTTCTACGGGACAATACCCCAGAATGATGGTGTGGGATCCATCCCAATATCAACAACCTTTGCAGCCTAATGTGCATTTACCTTATTAACCTGGTCAGCCTTTGGTTTCTGGTTCAACCCAGCAGCCTGTTCAGCCATCTATTCAAACTCCTGCACCTAGTTCAGTTCAGCAGGCTGGGCCTAGTACACCTCAGACTCCGCCCCAAACTGCTGCAACTGCCGCAACGCCTGTTCAACCTGTCACACCTATTTCTGGAGTATCTGTAGCCCCTAGTTCGGCTATCCCTATATCTATGCAAATCCATCAAGTCTCTGTACCTCAGTCAGGACCCTCAGTTCAGACCACAGTTCAGATGCCTGCAGGACAAGCCGGTACAAGTACAGTTGTTACGAGTCAACCTCAATTTACTTATCAACCGTACCAGGGACAGCCGCAATTCGGTCCCTATGTACAGAATCCGAGCTATCAACCGTACCCTGGTTATACTTATCAACAACCTCAGTATGGTCCGATTCATCCTGGTTATCCAGGAGGTTACACAATACCTAATGCTAATCCGATTCCTAGTTATCCTGGGTATCCGCCTCCTGGATCTGCTTTGGCTTCTCAAGGTTTTCGTGACCCTAACCGTCAATTACCGTTCATCGCAACTTTGGACGTACCTGATTTGACGCGCCTTACAAATGATCCTATTTTTTATTATCAGAATTGGCCGCCAATGCCTCATAAGTTGCCCAGTGATATACCAAAATTTGAAGGTAAGTCAGGAGAGGATCCATCAAACCATGTTATGACTTATCACCTTTGGTGTGCATCTAATTCAATCATTGATGATTCGATTCGCTTACGTCTTTTCCAAAGAACCCTTATAGGTCTTGCGGCTAAATGGTACATTGAGTTACCACGCAGCTCGTTTCATAATTTCAGTCAGTTAGCAACATCTTTCTTGACTCATTTTCAGTTGCCTGTCAGATACGACAATGGCACAAAATTATTAACTTCGCTAAAACAATCTATGTCCACGTATATTTCTGATCATATTCATGAATGGCGACGTAGACGACGTTTGGTGAAAGTTTATATTCCGGATCAAATTTTGGCAGAATGGTTTGTTAAATCATTGTTACCCAAGATCACTGAAGATGTAGCTAAGGTTGGTGTTGTTACTGAAGAGCAAGTAATTGCTCAGGCTCAGTACCTTGACCTCGTTTATACGCAGTCAGGTACTTTACATGAAAAAATTCCCGATTTACCCAAACAAGGTCAAATAGCTGCTGCTCCTTCAGGGTCTCATGCCGCTGACGGTATGATTGGTACAGTTAGTTCTAAAAGTAAGAAGAAATCCTCAAAGAATTCTTCTCCAATTATAACTTTACCTGATTCCTCGAAAGGAGAATCCTCTCCCGAAGTTTATGCCGACATTCATGTTGTTGAAACATCTACGACAAAATCAAAATCCGGTGGTAAAAATAAGGGGAGGAACAAAAACAAAAAGAATTCGAAAGAAAAAACTGATAAAGATGAATCCAATGACGAGAAGCGTAAACCTCGCTATCCTTGTTTCATTTGTGAACAAGATCATTTCACGAAAGAATGTCCATATCGAGAGGAAGTTACGAAACTCGTTAAAGGATCACAACAACCTGCTGTCTTGAAGGATCCTTTTCCAATTCAAGATAGTAAGATGATTGGTTCTTCCTCGACTACTTTAGAAGAGCCTATTATGATGATGTCTCATGTAAGGGTTGCGACACGATCGCAAGATTACGGTTCTAAGAATCTCGTTGATGGCAAAGAAGCAGAGTCTTCTAATGCAAATACATCAAATACAACTCCTCCTGTTTCTGGTCCGCTACAGATCGAGAAACAAAATCCAGACTTGATAATCAAACCGCCTGCTAAAGGTGTTCTTCGTAAATCAGCTTTCAATCCACATGCGAGAGCTGCTAAGAATTACAACATTGTTGAAGATTTAGCTATTTCTCCTTCAGCAATGTCGGCTTTGGAAGTGCTGCAATCTTGTCCAGCACAGCGTAAATTATTATTGTCTGCCATAGGAGCTGTTGATGTTCAGGATTCTAACCTTATAATCTTCGATTTAGAAAGTAGTACACCACGCCTTCCTCACCAAATGGCTTTCCAGATTCCAGTGTTAGTAAAAAACAGACCTATTTTTCGGACTGTGATTGATGAGGGAGCTTCAACGTGTATTATGTCGATTCAGTGTTGGAATTCTCTTGGTTCTCCTACACTTAACCAATCTCCGACGATTCTAAAAGCTTTTGATGGTCGAGGTTTTCAACCTTATGGTATTTTGCAAGATTTACCTATAGGGGTCGAAGGTAAAATCGTTAATCTAGATGTGGAAGTGGTTGATGCCCCTCTAGATTACAACCTTCTTCTGGGTCGTAGTTGGTCCTATGCTATGACTGCTATTGTCTCTTCGGTCTTTCGGCTCATAAAATTTCCATATCAAGGAAATATCGTGACAATAGATCAGTTAACTTATTTCTCGTCCGACCCAGCCTCTACAGAAACAATCCAGCATGTTGGTAAAACGGCTATCCCTTATAAGGATGTTGGAGTAGGTTTGATTAAACATTCTGGTTTACTAGGAACTTTTTCCTTTCCTCCTCCTAACGTATCGCCTTCTAATGCAAGTATTCATATGATTTCGTCAGACACTGTTATGTTTGATGATCCTTGGATAATACCCTCTGAATTCGAGATAGATTCATTTGATGGCATGATGCCCTTGAGTCCATTTGAAATTGCGTACCAGGCTGTACAGTCTTTTTCTGACCCCTCTTCAACCGAAATTGATCCAGTGAATGGGATCCAAAAGGAATCACTTTCTATATCTAGTTCAATTACAACGACATTTCCTGAAATTGTTCATACAGATGAGCAAATTCGTGAGTTTTTGTCTGTTGATGATTTACCATGGGAAGATCTACATCACCGGTCTTCATTTTTACCTGAATTAGATCATTTTGAAAATGATTTCGCTTCAATTTTCACTGCTGAATATGCCAAGGAACCTCAGAATCCATTGCAAAATCCTGATTCTGAGTTAAATTTGGAAAATATATCTAGAACGGTTCCAATTGACATTTCAGTAAAACCAGGAATAATTGAAAACATTCATATAGGTGCTTGTTGTACGGATGAAGAAATTCGGACTTATAAAGCCCTATTTCAAGAATTTCGTGACGTGTTTGCCTGGTCTTATGAAGAAATGCCAGGAATTGATCCATCGATCGTAGTTCATGAAATTAAGACTTACCCGGATGCTAAACCTGTTCGTCAACGATTACGTCAAATTCATCCTAGAAAAGCTGCTGCTATAAAAGCTGAAGTTGAAAAATTACTTCGAGCAGGATTCATTTATCCAATTCCCTTAACAGATTGGGTATCGAATATTGTTCCTGTGACTAAAAAACAAGGGACGATAAGAGTATGTATCGATTATAGGGATATTAATCGAGCATGTCCAAAAGATAATTATCCAACTCCCTATATCGATCAGATAATTGACGATTGTGCTGGCAGTGAATTGTTTTCCTTCATGGATGGCTTTTCAGGCTACAATCAAATAAACATACTCCCTGCAGATCAACCTAAAACAACTTTCATTTGTCCGTGGGGAACGTTTGCCTATTGTAAACTACCTTTTGGACTAAAGAACGCTGGAGCAACTTTTCAACGGGCTATGTCTTATGCATTTCATGACATTAAGCACATTGTTCAGCCATATCTCGATGATTTACCCACTCATTCATTACGTCGGGCCGATCATCCCACTCATTTACGAGCAATTTTTATGAGATGTAGGCATTATCAGATAAGGCTGAATCCGCATAAATGTGTTTTCTGCGTAGAAT
Source organism: Pinus albicaulis (assembly GCA_034641835.2). Lineage (NCBI taxonomy): Eukaryota > Viridiplantae > Streptophyta > Pinopsida > Pinales > Pinaceae > Pinus > Pinus albicaulis. The sequence continues at coordinate 181,597,339 of CM076576.1, read as the reverse complement.
CGGGTCGATTACTGGGATTTGTTGTCTCGAAAGCAGGCATTCGCGTCGATCCATCGAAGGTCGAAGCTATCGTTAAATTGCCTCCTCCTTCGACTTTGCGCCAACTCCAAAGTTTGCAGGGGAAAGCAAACTTTTTACGTAGATTTATTCCTAACTATGCCGAGCTTACAAAGGGTTTTACCCGGTTGTTGAAACAGGACATTCCGTTCTTCTGGGACGAGATCGTTGATCGATCTTTTGATGCACTTAAACACGCGTTGACCCATGCACCGTTATTGCATCCTCCCAACTACAACCAAGATTACATTTCGTATCTCGCTGCTTCTCATTCCACCATTGGGATGGTACTAGTTCAAGAAGATGAATCTCACGATGAACATGTGATTTATTATCTTAGTCGAAATCTACATCCGACTGAAATCAAATACACACATGTGGAGAAATTGGCCTTGGCAGCTGTTCAAGCTGTCCAACGTTTTAGACATTACATCTTGTTACGTAAAACCACGGTAATTTCTAATTGCAACCCTATGATGTATATTTTGACCAAAAAATTGCTAGGGGGAAAATATTCTAAATGGATAGTTATCCTGCAGGAATTTGACTTGGAATTTGAAAAATCCAAGGCAAAGAAATCTTTGGTATTTGCGGAACTGATGTGCGATTTCCCCTCTACTGATACTGAAATAGTGGCAGAAGAGTCCATTGCGGACGAATCTTTGTTTTTTATCAATACACTTGATCCATGGTATGGAGATATTATTTTTTATCTCCAAACCCAATCTTTTCGGCCTGATATTTCATGAACTCAGCAATGGAAAATACGCTTCCAATCCCAACAATATAATGTCATTGGTGATACTCTTTATCGACGGGGAGCGGATTCTGTTTTCCGACGTTGTCTAACTCATGAAGAAGCTGAGAAGGTTCTAAATGATTTCCATTCTGGAGCATGTGGCGGTCATATGTCTGGGTATGCCACTGCCCAAAAGATATTGCGTGCAAGTTATTTCTGGCCAACATTGTTCAAAGATTGCATTTATGCGGTTCGGAAATGCCACAACTGTCAAATTTTTGATCGGAAAATGCGCGCGCCACCCGCTCCTCTTCACCCTATAATTGTTGTTGGTCCTTTCGCGAAATGGGGTATCGATTTTATTACATGTAACCCTCACTCGGCCGGGGGGCATGCCTATATTATTCTAGCAGTAGATTATTTTACAAAATGGGCCGAGGCGATGCCTACATATTCAGCTGACGGCAAGACTGCTGCAACATTCGTATTTAATCATATAATTGCTAGGTTCGGTGTTCCTCAGGCTATTATTACGGATCATGGAAGTCATTTTCGGAATATCATGATGACTGAACTGACAGAACATCTTGGCTTGCGCCGCGATAGTTCCACTCCGTATTATCCGCAAGCCAATGGTCTGGTTGAAGCTATTAATAAAGTTTTAGTCACCATGATAAAACGAATCATTGGTATTCACAAGACGAATTGGCATTCCATGTTATTTTCAGCGCTTTGGGCATATCGAACCTCAGTCAAAACATCAACAAGTTTCACTCCTTTTCAACTAGTTTACGGTTTGGAAGCTGTGTTACCAATTGAATGCGAAATTCCGTCACTAAAGTTAGCCGTAGAATTACTTCCAGCTACATCTGAAGAGGAGAAACGTTTCTTGTACTTAGCCCAATTGGATGAGAATCGACGAAACGCTGCAATAGCAAACGAGGCTCATCTTAAAAGGATAAAAGCTCAGTATGATAGAAATGTGACCCCTCGAAATTTTTCAGAAGGAGACCTAGTTTTACTTTATGATCAAGCCAACGACAAGCTAGGAGCTGGGAAATTCGTGCCAATGTGGCATGGTCCTTACATTGTGAAACGAAAGTTAGCAAAAGGGGCCTATGAGTTGATAGATTTTGACGGTGTCCCTTTGGATAAACCCATAAATGGGCTTTATCTAAAGCGATATTATGCTTAAACGAGGTGTGGAGATTTTGTTAGTTTAGATTTCTTTACTGCTGGTGTGTTAGATTAGAAAAGTGTGCTTAGTTTAGAAGTGTGTTTTTGTCACTATTCCTGCTTATCTGAGTTTTACTCTTGATATTGCAGATGTCGACGTCTCTTCAAACCTACATTGGTTTTGCTGATGGTGCTTGTCGTAATACACGGAACATTTCTTCCGCAGCTTGGGTTATCTATTCACCCTCTGACGAGTTAGTATCCATGCATGGGGTAAGCCTTGGTCAAACAACAAATAACATTGCCGAGTATAGTGCAGTGATTGAGTTATTATCTAAGTCCATATCGTTTGGAATTCAGAGTTTAGTTGTAAGGTTGGATTCAGAACTTGTTGTATTACAGCTTAACAGGGTTTATGCCATTATAAATCCAGTGTTATTACGGTTGTTTTTGAGAGTTCGTCTCTTGGAACGTGAGTTTGATTACATTGAATATCAGCATATTCCAAGCCATTAAAATACATTAGTAGATTCAATTGCTTCTAGTATGATAAATAGACATTTGCAATAATCAAAAGTAGTAAAACAAACAACATTCACATATGTACACAGATAGCCGTCAAAATAGTGATATATCATAGTATAGGGGTGTGTTCAAAAAATATACATCGTCTTCGATCATAGGTTGGAAACACCTTATGATCGGCAAAAATGATAATACAAAAGACAAAAACATGAGTCTACACGATCATCCCATCACTGATGATGATCACGATACGAAACCACCGCCCGGGCTACCCTGCATAGGAACCTCCTGAAAGGTCCTGGAACTCCAATCACATATCTCTGTAGCCTGAGAGGAATGTCATCTATGCTGGTCTCTAGTATATCTAGAGTCAAGCGCTCTAGATGATGCTCCAAATCAGTCAAAATCTCTGCTGATTGGCCTGCTGGGGCTGGTGCGGGCGCAACTGGTTGTCGTCTCTCATAAGGTTGGAGATGAGCTGGTCGATGTGGACCCACATCTGCATTCAAAAAACTTTTGATTATTAGTTTTCAAGACGATAAAAAATTTAAAAAAAAAAATTTAGGATTTAGCAAACGTTGAAAAATGTTTTACCTGAATCATCCCACTGTTCCCCTGCCGGGAGAGACATCTCTCCGTCACCACGGAAATCTATCCCGGCATACGGAAAATCCTCTATAACAAAAAGTTGGCGATCCAGCCAACGAAAATATGAAGAAGGGAATCGTACAATCTCAGTGCCCTCAATAGCATGACGGGCCATCAACGCGGACCAACGAACCATTCTCGGTTCTCGAGGTCGACCGGCATAAACCGCAATACTCTGTGGAGCTAATAAGGGGATCCTCTCCAGAGAAAAAGAAACGACAATGGATCCATATCCAAAGTTTTTCAGTTTCCCATTTTTCGCTCTGGTTAGTTGGCCTTTCACGTTGGCCAACACAGCTTCACACCAGTTAAAGATGGTGCCGCGAAAACAGTCCACAGCAACACGCATTTGGGAACCGGTAGCTACATGAAGCGCAACACTCCCACACAGTTTGGTGACAGTAAAAGCAATGAATTTCAGTTTAGGACGGATGATGTGTTTTATGTCAATCCGTTTGTCCCGAGGATTTTCCTGATCATTGCAAAATTCTAGTTGAAGACTAGCGACAGTCTGGCCACCTGGCCTAGTCCTAAACAAGGATACTTGTTCGCCCCTCTTGGAAAAACCAGTCAAAAAGTATATATCCTCCAGCTCAATTTCAAGCTGGTGGCCACCAATAAAGAAGCACTGGTCCTCCACATGCCATCTGTCTACCAACCATGTCAAGAGTTCTACCTGTGCCCTCATGCCTGAGATGGCCCAGAATTTGTATAAGCCACATGCTTTTAATGCCATTTGTGTGGGAAAATGAAGCATTACAGCTTCATCCAATTCCTCATGCTCACGTTCTCACCAGATAAGCATCTTGTTACTCCTACAATACAGAAAAAGGCAAGTTAGAAGACTTTTATTTAAAAAAATTTGGCAGAAAAATGAGAAAACCATGCTTTAAAATTGACCGCGCGGGTACCGCACCCGCTCTTTGTAAACAAAGCGTAGGTCCGCACGCGGGCTGTGTGCCGGGTGCGGTACCCACGATTTTTTCCTTTTAGGAAAAAATCGGGGTCCGTAGGTAACCTGTGTCGCACCTGTGGACCCCGCGGGCGCATTTTTGAACCATTTTTTGCCCTAAAAAATCAAACTAAAGCCTAAAAACCAATTTCAAACGGATGAAAAACAAGATAAGGAGGTCGTGGATTACCTGGGGCTGACAGTTTTCGATTCCAACGGTTGAATTTTCCAGAATCTTCACGGGAACTTTCTTACCCAAAAGCTTTTTACTTTTCACTCTGGAACTGAACAGTAGAAATGAATTGAAAAAGTCCTTTTTATAAGTTTTTTCGAATGAATGAATTTTTAATTTATTTATTTTTCACTTTAAAAGGGTATTTTTGAAAGCATTTTTACTTATCTTAAACAGGTATGTGTAATGTTTCAAGTTTTTGTGCAGAAACAGGATTTTTCAGGTGAACCGATCATTTTTCAACAAAGAGCACACTTTTATCACTTTTTCGGACTCTTTCAAAAATTTACGAAAAAGCGAAACCTTAGAGTCCTCTTTTAAGCCCTTTTCAGACTCTCTAAATATGAAAATATTGCCGAGTACTTGACTATTCGAACTCGTTAAAGTAAATGAACAGTCGTCCCTTCAGTATAAGTTTACCCTTTTACGGACTGAAATGGACTATTTACGAGAAAGGTATACGTTGACTAAATACGGTCAATAGAGTTCTCTCCCACATTATTTTATCCTTTTTCGGGCTCGAGAGACTAAATTTACGAAAAAGTACACCCACGGAGTTTTCTTAAGTTTTTCTTCTGACTCCCTAAAACTGAAAAACACCGAGTTTCTCCTATACTGGACTCGTTAAAACTTAATAGTAAAGGACCTGTTTAATTTTCAACAGGAACGAACCACTCCTTCTTAGGGTTCGAATTTTAAACTAAGTTGGACTCATCCGAAGGATGAGCTTATAACCAAGAAAATGTTATCCTCCTCAAGCTTGTCAAAAATAAAGAGGTACTTGCCAGAAATGGTGGGGGAAAAAGAGAGAAAAATGGGCGTGTTTGTTTTAAATTTTTTGAAATCTCAGTCAACCACTCTTGGACACGACACTTATATTCACCTGGGTTGGGAAATCCTTTCCCTAACAGTTAATCAAACCACATTGAAAGTCTTCAACCGGTTTCTGGGTATTAGCTTTGGGTCAATTGTTACCAAGCCTTCTGTAGTGTCGTTATGTGTTCAAGAGAACTGTTCAAATAAAACCATTCATCTGCAAAATATCTTTCATCCATTATTGACCATCCTTGAGTTAGTCCTTGCCAATATATTTTCAAAACTTGATCTATGATTTCATGTTGTGGGCTTGCCTACGACAGATCACTTTCTATCGACATCAACACATTATCTAGGAAGTTGATCCAGAAATCGTCAGTACCTTGAAATCTGCATGCCTCAATGGCAGGTTTCTCGCCTTCGACGACAGGTTGCATCATTGACCTTCGATCGAATGACTCCGTGACATGTTCGACTTCAACTCATTCATTCACATTTCATGGATTGTACTGAGTACTTTGAGAGCCATTGACATTACTGGTGGTTTCTCTCACACTTGTTAACAGTTCACATCATTGACTGGTAATCAAGTGGTTTCTACCATGTTCGACTTCAACACATTTATTCACATGGATAGAATCGTACTAGTTCGAGATGCGGAAATCAAGACCCTGGATCTAGTTTTCACCATCCAGGCTGCGAGGAATTTTGTTGTCATCTATACAGTAGACTATTTATAAACAGATGGTTGTGTCCATACTGTGTCTACATATATCTGTACTATGATGTATTCAAAATCATTCCTGTATCATAACGATTTCAGTTAGTTTATAGTTAGTTTTTATCTGAGTATGGGAATGCCTACCTCAGTGATGACATATATATGTATATATTTTGCATTGAATGTTTTTACAGGTTCCGACTGGGGTGTCCACGGGATGATCTTTGAAATGATAAAGTACTGCACTCTTCATATATGACAGACTACAGCTTCATCTATTCCAGACTTTGCACTTTAGGGGGCAATTTGTTACACTAAAATCTGTCATCCTGACATTTTACTATGAGTATGAGCTCATTATTACTCATAATTCCTCCTTTTGCAAGTCTAACATATCAGCTCCTCATGTCAAGCTTTCAAAATCAGGTAAAAGTCCCTAAAATCCCCTAAACATTGGTATCGCACTTTCTCTATGCATTCCCTGCGGTCCCGCACCTAAAGTTCAACCTGCCTGCGGAACCATACCGCACGTTCCTTGTGTTATGGGTGCGGACCTCTGTAAAACATAAAAAGGCGAGAAAGTAAAGATAAAAAGTGAATTTCAGGTGAATTCTAGAAGATTCTAGATGGGAATTTTCGGGAATGGATACGCTTTGAGAAGGTTCATACATCCCTCACTTGATGGAGCTAACCCCTTGATGTAAGGAGCTAATCCCTTTGAAGGAGTATTCTATCCCTTCATATTTGGAACAAGAAACCTCCTCTTTTCCACTATAAAATGAGGCCTTGGGTAGCCTCAAAGGGAGTTCAAGCTTAAGATATTTGAAGTTAAATGCTGTTGAGATTCAGACTCAGTTAACTAAGACTTTCTGTGAGGTTAAATCACTCATCTCTATCTGTCTTGGTTCAAAGAGTGCAATGCTTGTCAAATTAGAAGAGATTCCTGCTTCGGACCCCGGGAGGACCTGCACAACATCAAGGCACAGGTTGTAAAGTCTTTCTTTATTTAAAGTTAATACAAATATACTCATTTCTCTCATTAAACTGTCGATTCATGGTTTATTTCATAAATTCCTTGATCATTATGATAAGTATGCTTTATAATAATGTCTATACAGGTGTTGTGTAATATTTTTGCTTGTTTGTGACTGCAGATTCACGAGGAATGTTCTTTCAGTGCACGGGAAGGACTTCAACGAGATCAAGCAAGTGCTGGACATAAGGTAGGCCTTACACCTATATAGTGTTTTTATGAATCTTATATGCTTAGAGAGAGATTAGTATAATTGGCTGTTTGTTGCTAGTTACTTTTAGTACTAGAGAGATCGGTCTTGTCCGCAAGACGGATTAATCTACACAACAGTCCCCTAGAGTTAGAGTACGCAAAAACCCCAACACCAAAATATGTTTTGACCCAAAGACTTATGTAAAAAACACGCTCAAAGTGCCACCATGGATCACCAACTTGAACCCTATTTCGGATTTGCTGATGGAGCATCGCAATGGTCGCAAAACTTAGCTGCAGCTACCTGGGTCATCTACCATCCTGACCATTCACCACTGTGTTCAAACGGTGTGTGCATTGGATCAACAACAAACAATCAGGCAAAATATGATGCTGTCATCGGACTTATGTGCGAGGCCCTCCATCAGGGCATCTGCCATATGCATATATACCCTGATTCCCAGTTAGTAGTATCGCAGTTGAACCAAACATTTGAGACAAGAGACACACACCTGTTTAGAAAATATTCGCGTGCCAAAAGATTAAGAAAAAAATTTGATTACATTACATTTTCACATGTATCAAGGAATCAAAACCAAGCAGCTGATCACATAGCTAACAATATCCTAGACTGGAATGCATCGCGAATAAACCATAATACATAAAAAACCAAAAGCATAGATATCCATCAGCATAACACAAAATATATAAACTGAAATAGATATCACACCATATAGAGCTGCAAAAAATATCTCTCATATATATATATATAAATATGTGTATCTGAGTACAAAAAAAAGTGTCGCTGGCCCACTAGCCAGCCCGAAGAGACAAAGGTCATAAAAAATAAAGGAAGCATCCTCATAACAAGTGCTTTCCTTGTGTACAAAACTACTCTAGGGGGGTGCCCCCTCAAGAGGAGCACCTAGGCCCACCACTACTCTTAGTGCCACTACCGGAGCTGCTGTCACCACTGCAATAGCTACCCGTCGTAGAGTGGGCAGATAATCCCTCTCACAGGCCAACACCGCCTCTAGCCAAACCTCCTCGAAGTCGTCCATGAAACCTTGAGCAGGCATCCCCTGGGTCAAGCAGTCCACTCGACCTCGGAAGTCCTCTAGAGTGGCCACCTGAGCCATAAGTACTACAATGCGTGCCTCAGTTGCATCTGCACGAGCTCACTCGGCCGTAACCTCAGCTGCAGCCGAGCTGCTGCCCTCGCCAGAAGGGCCAGCACCATCCCTGCCAGGTCCACCGGCACCACCATCCCGTCCACTTGCGCCACCTCCCCCCTAACCACCACGAGGTTGTAACGGAGAATCGTGACCCACCAAATGGGCCACTAGGCGACCTACCTCACCAACATCTACAGGAGTAACCAAAATCATGTCAGTGTCAACAAAAAAACACGTAGTAACATAAATACTCGAGCAAATTCATAAACAATACAACACATACCCGCAGGCCCCCAAACATAACCGAATGGGAGACCCATATCTAGTTCACCTTGAAAGTCCATCCCCGCATACGGGTATGGCAGGAACATCTGTGGGTTGGCCTCAAACCAGGCCTCTATCATGTCATTCAAATAACGACCCACCATGCCACCACTACCGCGTGGCATCATCGAAGACCACCTCCTCATGTGTGGCTCTCGCGCCCCCCCAATAGACACCGCCACAACGGGCCTCAGCAGCACCACCCTCTCATACATAATGCTGCACAGGATGCTAGCGTACGCAAATGAATTGGATCCACATTGGACCTTGTTCAGTTGTGACACCATACCATCAAAACAAAAGCAGGTGAAAGCAAAAAAATGCCCGTCCCTCAAACGGCTTAAAACTCCCACTTGTGGGCCTAATGCCCAATCTGGAGCAAATGACCCCGCCAGTCGCACAATAATAGCCAGAGCACACCACTCGGCCACATCTGTCACTGATGCAATATTGATGCACCCCTCAGTAAGAGGCACACCACCACAATGCCTCCTCTGAAATCTGTCTAGGTTCACTCTCCCAACAGGGAGTGGATACCCCATAGCCTCACCCTAAGGCAGTGATTATCCGTCTCTGGACGGATAATCAAGTTCGTCCCCCTCAGTACGAACATATTGCGCCTCCTACGCTAATTTTGTATAATATAACGTAATAGTCAGTCCTGATACCGAAGAAACTTGTTCTCTGCAAACTTCAGAAGGCCCCATGTGACCAATTGATGGCACGCCCCAGCATCAGCAGCTAGAGCGGTCCGGATCTCAAGCCAATCTCGCTCTCTCCACACCAACTTGCCAAGCAACACAGACACCCATCAGTACAAAGAAAAACATCAAAATAGACAAAAAAGCCAAGTTTTTTTGTCACCCCGCCCTTTGGGTGCCTGTCTGAGAGCACAGGCATGCCCTTGCGTGCAAAAAAGAGGGAACAACATACCCTCGTGTGCCTGTCTCTCAGAAATGCGTGCAAGGGGGGTGCCTCTTTGCATAGATCACCCACGATATATATGGAAAAAAGTCCCTTTGACGCGTACAAACCCAATTTGTATGGCCCCCGACACTATCAAACTGAAAAAATTGAAATGCAGGATGTCATTAAAGTTACCTTGGCATAATATCGCTTATCCCTGGTACAGGAGCTGACCACAATGGAAAGAAAGGCTCTGCAATCACCTCTGATCTCCCAAAAATAAGCAAGTACAAATGAATAGGATTAGGGCCATACTCCCATATTTTTCGCCCATTTCCAGAACTTCGGAGGTCCATAACAGGAGATCAGAAGGCACATTCCGCAAACCGTAAGTTGCACCATCATCAGTATACCATGACGAACGAAAGCAATGCCACACATTCACTTTCTAGAAAAAATAAAATTTCAGCGCTGGCAGGTATGCACCCTCCCATCTCCCTTTCTAAAGTTCATGGTTTTCAATAATATTTGATGAAAATAAGATTCTTTCACTCGAGGTAGTTGTTTTTTGTAGGAAGAATCCGCAAACCGTTCACAACACCATCCACTAAAAATTCCAGAGCAGGTATCATTCTACCCTCAGCATGATAGAGTCCCAGAAAACTTTGCATATCCTGACATCATTTCTCCATCATAAATAAAACATAGGATCCTCATACCCGACCACATTTATCATCACCTCACCCTGCATATGATAAACGTCCGTGTTGGTCGGTAGAGCCTCCCCTCCATGGCGCTCGTCACCCAAAGTAGACCATATATCACCGCACAAGTGACGCCATGGCCATACCATTTCAGTCCGAGAAGCACCTCATGCCCATCCATATATCATGCATAAGGTCAAGTTTACCATTCAAACTCAAACCCCCTTCCCAGACGACCAGGTTTTACAAGCAGATTGAAAGCACACCTCGCGCATCGCATTTGGCCCACCATACCTCCATCAACATAATCCCATCTATGACATTTTCTGCTTCATTGACCTCGCACATGAGACCAACCAATGGGACCCCCACCCCTAGCAAAACACCGCCCTCACACCTTCAGTGAGCGACCCCTTTCCATGTTTTGGGGTACCCGTCTCTGTGTTTTGTACAAACCAAACCTCATTATTTTATTCTTTTGGTAAGTGTACAAAGACCGCAAATGATGCCCTTTGCCACTTCGCCCTCATATTTCACCTTTTCTCCCATGGTAGTAGTCCCTCATTCCCCTTGGTCGAAGTATTTCACCCCCCATACACGCACCTTCACGACATTCATAGCCAGTTCACACTCGCCCTGGAAGTCCTACCGACTCCAGGGATTTTCCCTTCAGAAATAACTATGACTACTGCCAAGCTGCTAAAGTATACTTCAACTCGGGCCACTGAATCCCCATCAACCGTTTTCAATCACCTCTCACCAGTATGCCTATGTTAAACCCATCACACCTAGGTCCTCGACCCCTCAGGTCAGCGACCCATGGTTTGGTTAAGGCTTCTTTTTTGTCGACCTCGACATCTCTTTTCCAAAAAGGAAGCAGTACCTTCGATTACCCCTCCCCATGCAAAGGGGTATCCTCGGGTGGCATTGTGGGAGACATCATTATCCACAGATGTCATCGATCCTCCTGACATTTGACTACAGCAAAAGCTTTCATGTCACGATGGTATCATACCTTACAACCGTTGCACTTTGATTAGATCCGTTGAAGACCTGTGCCTCCATAAGCGTCTCTGACAACAATGCTTACACGGGAAGGTCCCAACCAGTACATATGCGTACATTGCGTATGGATATGCCATACCAAGATTACGCATATGGGTACCACATTCCACCTATCGTAAAAGAAAAAATTCCCCTGAGGGCGTCAGCATTCGTCGCCAACAACCACCAGCATCACTACCACAATAGTGGCATAGATAGCACATGTATCTGTCAATTTTTTTTAACTAGCCACAGCATCAAGAGCATGGGACATGCTTGCCTCGTTGAAATTTTGTAAATATGTTGTATATTTTGTCTGCTTGCAGGGGGTCCCTAAGGCCATGGCTATCTCAGAAACGGTGCAAGGTGTTGTCAATTCCAAAATTCACGTAGGCCTCTCTCTCTCTCTCTCTCTCTCTCTCTCTCTCTGTGTGCGTACGATACAGAAAAGAAACTATAATGTATTTTGGCTATACAGTTCTTCCTAGACCTCACACATTAGGGGGCAACTGTTAACACTGGAAAATCGTACAACAGAAGATGACATCTATTAATGTCAAGCCTAAGGATTTATAGGGTAGGAACACATTATGGAATCACGAAGTATTTAAAATCTCTAAGGTTTTGAGAAAATCAAATTTGAACTAGTCATAAATGCTGAATTGCGCGCTTTATCCTTTGAGAAGAGCGCCTTTTGCACGCCTTTTTGCCCGATAAGCACACATTCCTGGAAATGGAAAAAAGTCGCTTTCTGGGACCACACCAAGCAAAGGACAGTTACTCCTTATGTGAAAGCCGCCTAAGGACAACCACCAGCACCTCCTTAGACACTATGTGAGCACACAAAAGAATATTTGAGCACACAACGGAATCATACCTCTCCCTTGGGTCACTATCCATCATGTACCAAGGGAGGGAAGGAGGATTTGAAACTCACCTATATAAAGCCACCAAGAGATGAAGACATGGTGATCATATTGTTATGCTGGCCAAAGTTTCCCAAGCAACACCAGCAGTGTGTGACCCGGAACTGGAGCTAAAGAGGACTCGATCATTGGCCACCAAACATCTTAGTCCACAACAATAAAGAGAGAGAGGGAGACTGCATCAGAGGAAAATCTTGGAAGGAAACATCCTTGAATTGGGACCTAGAGCCATTGCCTAGGGGCCCTTTGGTAAGTGGGTAAAATTTCTTCTCCATTTCAAACGTTTAATAAGAAGAGGCCATCAAGCCATCGTCTACATTATTATCATTTTGACTCTCTTTATAGCTTCTATATATTTTTGTTTTAGTTTTAGTTTAACCAGAGCATACTTTAGCATATTGTTTTTCATTATATGTTATGCTTTTGAGCTCCCCCACTTTCTTCCTGTTACCAATAGTTTAAAGAGTAGACCACACTCTTTAAGTTGGTGCGATTTCGTACACCCGTGCGACAAATCCACCACAACACTTGCTTTGACTCTTCTCAAGTTGTTCTTGAACTTGATGATGAATAATATGAATTTTCTCAATGAACTTTCGAGCCTTGTCGATATCACTATGCCCATCAATTTCAACATCCCTCTCATAGATGAAGTCTAATGGTGATTTCAGCAAATACCCAAAGCAGGCTTCAAAAGGTGAAGTATTTGTAGAAGAGTGCTTGGCCCAGTTGTAAGCGTGCTGAATGTAATGCAGTTTTTCATCCCACAACTTGGGATGCTTGCTGCAATATCCTCTCAACAAATGCACAACGGTCGTGTTCACCACCTCGGTTTGGCCATCAAGTTGCGGATGAAAAGCAATACTCTTTTTCAACTTCGTGTCCATCATTTTCCAAATATTGGACCAAAAATTCCCAACGAACCTGGAATCCCTGTCACTAAAAATAGAAGTTGGCAAACCAAAATGAACCCATACATGTTGAAAATAAAGTTCAGCAGTTTTTTCAATAGTAATGGTTTTCTTACATGGCATAAGTATACACATTTTACTGAATCTATCCACAACTACATAAAGATAATCATGTTGTTTTCTTGACATAGGTAGACCTCCAACAAAGTCCATGGAGACACTCTCCCATGGCCTTGATGGTACCGGTAGTGGCGTGTACAACCCAAGCTTTCTATTGCTAGGCTTGCTTGTTGCACACATATAACATCCTCTTATAAAACGTGACACGCTATCTATCATGCAAGGCAAATAAAAATACCTTTGTAGATGCGCCAATGTTTTTCTTACCCCAAAGTGACCAACTATAAGAGATGAATGAGCCTCTCTCATGACACTAAGTCTCTCTCCTTGTGGTATACACAACTTTCTCAAATGAAACAATAAATTGTTATGAAAGTGATAATCATTTTCCTCAACTTGATTCCCTTCACTCAAACTAGCATACACATCTTTAAAATCAGCATCAGATGCATATTGTTTATGTAACTCTCATGTACAATAGAATCATTTTTAAGCAAAGTAGAAGCACTTTTAATAGGCCTTGAAAGCATGTCAGCAACTTTATTGAAAATACCTTTCTTGTACCTTATAACCAAGTAAAATTGTCGAAGAAATCTGATCCACCTGAAATGTCGTGATTGCTGCAATTTTGTTTGCGACTGCAAGTACTGTAGCGGTTGGTGATCGGTATGAATACTCGTCTCTTTACCCATCAAGTAGTGTTTCCACTTCTTGACACTTTGTACCAACGCATACAACTCTTTTTCATATGTTGGATAATTGATTACAACACCATTGAAAGTTTCAGAATGAAAAGTGATAGGCTTACCATGCTGCAAAAGTACTGCGCCCATGGCATAATCACTAGCATCGGTATGTATCTGGAATGGCTGTCTCAAATCCGGTAATGCAAGAACCAGAGCTGAACTGATATTGTCCTTTAAAGCTTCAAAATATTCTTGTTGTTTGCCTCCCAATTGGAAGCCTTTCTTCACACTTGTCACTGCATACATAGGAGCTGCTATGGCAGAAAAGTTAGCAATAAACTTTCTCTAATATTGAGTTGCGGCTAAAAAAATTCTTACCTCTGTTACTTATTTGGGAGTGGGCCAATTCATAATGGCTTCCACTTTAGAAGTATCAATTCTCAATGCGCCTCCTCCTACAATGTGTCCCAAATAATCCAAAGGAGTTTTTCCAAATTCGCACTTAGACATCTTAAGAAATAATTGCTCTTTCTTTAAAACATCAAGTACCCTCTTTACATGCAAGACATGCTCTTCTCTTGTTTTGCTGAAAATGAGTATATCATCTAAATAAACAATCAAAAAGTCATCAAGAAATGGATGGAACAAATTATTCATCACACGCATAAAAGTCGCTAGTGCATTACACAAACCAAACGGCATAACCAACCACTCAAAGAGTCCTTGTTTGGTTTTGAATGCAGTCTTCCATATGTCAATTTCTGCAATTCTTACTTGATGATATCCACTTAATAAATCTAATTTAGTGAAATACTTTGCTTCTTTCAGCTGATCTAACAAATCATCTATCCTTGGGAGTGGGTATTGATTTTTTACCGTTATCTTGTTCAAAGCTCTGAAATCGACACACATGCGCCAAGTCCCATCTTTCTTTGGAATCAGGACTATAGGTGAACCGCATGGCGAAGTGCTTGGCCTTATGAGTCCCTTGTCCAACAAGTCCTTGATTTTCCTCTTTATTTCAGCATTCTCCATTATCAACATGCGATACATGCCAATGTTTGGAAGAGGGCAATCTTGTTGAATTTGAATCTCATGTTGAATCTCCCTTTTTAGGAGGCAAACTTGTTGGCTCCTGAAACATCTCATGATGTGAATCAACTACATCATATAAATCTGATTTCAAATTAGGATCACAATCTTCAAATGACTCATGATTAACATCAAATTTAGGCTTAATCATTAGAAGAAAAAAATTCTTACTTGAATTCACCAGCCTTTTTACCTGTCCAACATTTACCATTGCAATATTCGTCTTCTTGCGATGTGCTCTAACAATATAATCCTTGCCATCTTTGAATAAATGGTATTTTTTCTCATGGTGATGGAAGATAGCTTTCCTATCATACAAGTAAGGACTGCCCAACACAACACCTGTAATATCAAGCAAAACCACATCTAATTCAATTGTGTCAACAAAATGTGCAGTTATTGCAAAGTGCAATATGCACTTCTTTGAAACCTGTAAATTTGAATCCTTACAAATCCACCCAAATGGATATGGTTTCGGATGTGGAATGGTCTCAAGCTTAAGTTTCTTGACCAGGTCTTTAGAGATTAAATTCGCTTGTGAACCACTATCAAACAGTGTATCAATCTTGGTATGTTTGGATATGACCCTCACATGAAACAGTTCAATTCTCTCTTCTTCATTTGGAGCTTCTATGTGACAATTTGAAGTACTAGTACTATGTTTTGTTTCAATTTCTTTCCCCTTCATTTTATTTAATGCCATGGCTGTAATTTTAGTTTCATCACCTGAATCTTCTCCTAAGTCATGTTGAGTTGTAGCTACATTTTTCTACTTCCCTTTGTTATTGTTAAATTTGGGTCTATTTTCAGGATGTAGTTTCCAACAATTTTTCTCTTCATGGCCTTCTCTTGAACAATGTTTACAAACCAATTTCTCTCCCTCTTTCTTGATAGATGCATTATTCTTACCTTTTCCTTTTGAGGTCTTCTCTTTGTTTTTCCCCTTAAAAGGGTTGTTTCTACCCTCTTCAAAAGTATTTTTCCCTCTATCTTCTAAATGTGTAGCTTGAACACATACCTCATCTAGGCTTGTAGGATTAAACATGAGGATAGTATGTCTAAGATAGCTATGTAAGGCCCCTATGTACTTAAGCAAAGTATCTTGACTCTGAAAATATACCCCTAATAAGAGAGCTCTTCTCCTAAATTCTTGGGTGTAGTCTTGTACATTTTGTCCTTTCAATTGTCTAAAATTTTTCCAGTTCATTATGGCTTTCTGCATGTGAGCTAATGGATAAAACTGTTGTTTTATTGAAGTAATGAAATCACTCCATGATAGAATAATATTACCATGTTTTTTGATCTCCTCCTTTGTCTTGGATTCCCACCAAACAAGAGCTGCACCTTCCATCCTCAATGAAGCTAGTTGGATTTTGGTGTCATCATCATGAAGGTTATGAATTCTCAAATAAAACTCCAATGGCCTAATCCAATTATCAAGCTTTTCTACATTGACTTCACCATTAAACATTGGCAATTAAAACTTAACATCAAGTTTTAGAAAAGGACTTTTACCAGTGTTCTTTGACTTGTGTGACTGGTGTACTAAAGATGAAGTAGAGGATGATGATGATGAGGGTGAGGATGGTGACTTTCCACTATCTCCATTTACTCCATTGCCCTTCTTTGATTTATCTTTATCATTGTGACCTCCTGATGATCCCTGACCTTCCTTGTGAAGTTTGGATCCTTCTCCTTCTAGAATTTCATTCCTTTCTTGATAAAGGACTCTCACCATTTCAGTCATGTCAAGGAATGTTTTCCTAAACACTCTTTCTTCCTCTTTGGGATCCACCTCTTCATGGGTTTCTTCTTCTCTTAGAGGCATGCTTGATGCTGCTTCTGCTTCTCTTGGAGGTGAAGTAGGTGGTGGAGAATGTAGCAATCTTTCCCTCCTTTGTTGTGGCTCACTTTGAGAACCTCTGGCTTCCACCAATTTTCCTTCTCCTCTCTTAAGCTTGAGCCTAGTAAGCATGAAAACCCTTGCAAACAGTTAACAAAACCTTGCACATAAAAACACCAAAGATAAAAACTCTAGCTCTGATACCAACTTGATCTGAAAGGAGTGTATTAGTTCTGTTGTGCTAAGTGTCCTTTCATTTAAATAAACATGTACAAATTGTCTCCATAAGTTTGCTTAAGGTATGAGAGATTTAACCATGAAAATTAGATGAATTAGTGAACTTTAAGCATGTAAATAAGCCTTAAAAACACTGAACAACAATGCATAACAGAGAAAAAAATTCACACATAAGTTTTACACAGTAGGCATGAAGAAGCAGTTCACCCATCCTAGGCTACATCTGTTGGTCCAACGCCCAATGGCATGTCCTTCTTTGTCATTATGCTCAAAATTGTAAATTACATATGTTTGCAGCCCTCTAATGGATGTTTTCTCTGCACCAATGGCTCCAGAATGCTCAAATTAGTCTAGGTAGACTCTTTTTTCACTCAATTTTTTCGAAAATTGACCT
This sequence comes from Pinus albicaulis, assembly GCA_034641835.2. Taxonomy (NCBI): domain Eukaryota; kingdom Viridiplantae; phylum Streptophyta; class Pinopsida; order Pinales; family Pinaceae; genus Pinus; species Pinus albicaulis. Next base: position 181,579,886 of record CM076576.1, on the reverse strand, counting down.
CCCTATGCAATTTTTCCCAATGACAGCTAGAGAAGCTCCACTAAATGTGGAGACTGTCATTTTAACTGCAGTTAAATTAATGGTTTACCCCAAGTTTGGAGGCACGCTCCAGAACTGGCAGCGGATAACCTTTAACATTAATTGTGAGGGTGGATGATCACATGCCATCTCCGCCATAACTTCTGCTTACGGTTTTGAAGCTGCCATTTGAGGGTTGGAACCTCAAGGAACACGGTTCCATTAACCGCCATGTTAACCTTCACATTTAAACCCATCTCTGCCATGTGAACGGGATTGCGAAGCCACCGCCGGTTGTTTTGGATGTCGTGGTTACGTGTGGCTACGGTCATGGCGTATGCTCAAGTGGTAGGGGGGTTGGCCCTTAGGGGCTGGCCTCCCAAGCCCTCATCGCATATTTTGTTAAACTTCAAATAGAGCCGCCAACCTATAAAGGTAAGAAACACCCCACAGGCGAAATAGTGAGTGGTCATGCATTCGGAGAGCAGGTCGCGGATTCGACCTCCATCGACTCCACAAAATTTTGATTTAACCTTGTGAGGACACGTGGCATCCTGCAGGCCTGCCACATGTCTCTCAGTCATTTGCCCAACCAAAAACACATCCAATGGGTTAGATTCATCACCGTACCTTAATCAGTCAACGACCCACAATGTGCCACGTGGCACCACCACACTAGCTCTGAAGAAATTAAAATATTCCCAGAATATTCCATTGACTATACGTACAAGCTGACTGGGCATCCAGTCTCCAAATTTTTGTTGTTTGGGAAAATGAGCAGAACGCGATATCTTCCTCATATCCAATTGCAATGACGAGACCTTTTGGGTTGCTTAGGTTGGGACATGTTTCGAGCACTTTCATTTTTGAGCATATGACTTGATCTCTTGACCATATAACATTCTCTAGTGTCAAGCAATGCATTGGCCCTCTAATTTTCTAGCTCCTCCTCTTCATTGATGATCCCTATCCTAAATTCCTCCACTTGTTCTGTTTGTTTCCATGATACAGGTTTTTCCCCATTGATTGGATGTCTTGAGGCGCAATAAATTTCCCTCGCTCCCACCACATACACACCCTAATATTGCTACTTCCACTCATACAACAAGTAATTGAATGAATAAATGATCTTCAGTCACGAAAAAATTCCTGAATAGCCCAGAATGACCTGCAAATTACATATTGTCTATGTTGGGTAATGGATTCTAAAGCCATGAATAATCCCCATCTTTGAAGGTCCATATCAAGAAGGCATATAACATGAGAAAACTGTCACTCCATCCAACCATGCTCACAAAGCTAGTACTTCCTTTCTTTCCCGTCTGCCTATCTACATGAGACTCAAATTACATATAGTTGCTCTGCAGGTTGCGAGAACAAGCCAAATCAAAGGAAATTACTCAATGCCAACCATGCTTCTTTATCTTTCTCCTAATCAACAAATTATGAATTTGAAAAACACTATCGAAGAGTACATTGACTCACTAAGTTGTGTTTGTGTGAAATTCATGAAATTTATTCAAATTGTAAAGATGTAAAGAAGTTAATTATGACTTAGAGTTCAATATTTATTTCTTGTAACCTACCAAAGTCAATTTTTCAACAAACAAACTATATATATATATATATGAATCTATGTAAACTCTGTGAAGAGTATTATACATAACATGGTTTTGATTCTAATATCACTTTCATCATTATATTGAATTCAATGTTATTAGCATAAATGGCATGAGTTAGATAATTAAATCGTTTCCATAAATTACCAATCATCATAACATTTTGTAATCCATAATTTATCCAGAAACAATTTATCTAACAGCCCTTCACTACGCATTTTGTTATATTATTTAAATTAGAAAAAAACAAATAGACATAAAAATTTACATTTTATCTAATAGCCCTTCACTAAAACAAATAGACATAAAAAATTTACATTTTTTTTTATACTTAATTTTCGTTTCGTACTTTTAGAAAGTGCTAAAGCTCTTTAAAAGATTATGGCGTGTTCAATTTTGAACCATGCTTCTAATCCATTCTTCCTACTATTTATTTAGACGGCATTTTCCCTCTTTTCATACTTGTTTAGTGCTATCAAAATTTAAAATAATAGGTGCATTATCTCATGATATTTTTTAAAAAATACCCTGAAATAAGTAAAAACGCAGACTTCGGTTAAGAATATTACCCTCGTGGCCTTTGGCCTATTACCATGTGCGTCTTTTTAATTATTTTTTAGATATATGTCCCGTGCATGTTAACTTTAGAATGTTAAATATATTATTATTTTAGTTTCTCTTTGTATCAATACAGTGCATGTTAGCTTTTGAATTTCTTGATAAAATTGGTTTTCATTTCTATTCACAATATAAAACCTTGTGATCTTGTTGGGTAAGGGTTGATAGAAGATGCCAGGTTCAACTAGTTATGTACATTTTTCCATAATTTTAAATGACAAAAAAATATAAAATCAAGTTTTAATTACTAATAAGTTAAATGTCAATAACAATTTATATATATTTTTAATTTATATAATTTTATTATTAAATTCACATAACATGTATATAAATATTTTTGGATGCGAGTGTCTAATCGAAGATTTCATTTGGCTTTTTCTCCGTGCGGTAGCTTGCATAACCACATGGCTGAGCATGGCGGCATTAAAAGCTGCCTGCTATCACCCTGGCGCCATTACTCGTCCTCCTGCCTCTGGCATTTATAGTTTTCCTTGCAGACCTCCGCTCAGCTATTGCATGGAGCCCGGAGAAGCCATTCCTTCATTCTCTTCCCTTCGCCTCTCGGTTCAGTTGCTCGGCTTCACTGCTGAGCGTTCGGCCCTCCATCCCCTGTCCTCTTTCCCTCTTAAGGCCTCCTGCCATTTCTCAGTTCGCAATTTTGCTTGCAACTCTTCCTCACCTGTGCATTCCGACGCCTCGATGTCGCGACGCCATAGGATGAAGTGTCGCCGAGGAAGAGGCCATGGCCAGCCCTCCCGCCCTCCTCTTCCCCTTCGCGAGGACTGCCATGTTGAGCTCACCCTCAATGTGAGTTCAATAGAGGCTTTGGACCAGCAAAGAGTGTCGACCCTCATTTCGCTGCACCTCCCTAATGTCCCTTCCAACTCCTCTAGCTCGAGGTCTCGAAAAAGAATGAAGAAATCCACCATGACGCCTTCCTTCCTCCAGCAACCCAGAAAATCGGTGGCTCTGCTCACAAAATCTGCAACGACTTCCTCGGGCAATGACAGTGGGAGCAATTCCACTGAGGACGACAACGCAACAGCTTCAGGTGCACACTCCGCCTCCATGCCAGAGCCGACTACTCAGTTGTTGAAGAAGGACGACGACACCTCAGAAGACTATGGTTGTTTCATTGTAGAAGAGCCACCTCCTAAAGACATGTAGAATGACAAGCCACAAAAGGAATAGTGCAACGGTGTCTCTCTCCTTTACCAGATACAACTCCACAATAGTGGTTTTGCTTTACTTTTCTTTGCATAGTTTGTTTAAATTTTGGATGATTATGCTTCGTGTTGGTTTCCCCATCTCGGACAGCACTTCTCCTGAGACTTGGTATAATTTCTGGGCTAGTTTCCCCAACATTGATAGTCCCAATTTTACTTTTTTGAACATTCTTCCAACCATAATTGGCCAGTACAACAATTCTAATGGGAATGTTTTGAAATGTATCTCTTTTGTACCATATAATAAAATTAGACTAAATTAAAAAAATAAATATATAGATATAGATATAGATATATAATTTTATTTTAAATTTTAATAAATCAAAATTATTTTAAAAATATATATATATATTAATATGATTATGTAAAATTAAAAAGGAAACCATAATTATATTATAATTTTTATTATTAAAAAATATTAATATAATTGTGTTAAGAAATATTCTGCAATTTAAAATTTAAGTAAAATTAGTTAAGTCAAAATAAAATTAAACTAAAAGTTCATGAACTTCAATTCATAGTTTTTGGCAAAGTATTTTAAACTTATAGTGTTCTTCTCTAATATCCAAAATTACAATAGATATAGATCTAAGCTGATTATATTTAAAGTTAAGATACTTATAAAAATATATATTTAAATAGAATTTAAAAAAAAAAAATTCGTTTTATTAAAAAATAGTGATATAACTATACGTGATTGATTATATATATATGAAATTTTTAAAAATAATCAATTACAAATTCAGTTTTTCTCTATAATGGAGTATGAAACTGTATGCGGTGTATGAAGTGATGAAGTCAGTTTTCTAAACGATGTACAACAAACAAACACATTGCCGGAACTGTTTCTGCTACAATTACTAAACAATTCAAAGGTTAAACGAGAGCGTTTAGCATTACAATGTGGAATGTAAGTGTAGCCACTAAATGAAAAAATTAGCTAATTTTGCAGATATGTTTATGGATGTGAATAATATTTTTTTAATTATTTAAAATTGTTTTTATGTATGCATTTATGTATATATTATAATATAAATTTTAAATAAAATAATAATTTATTATAAAAACCTTATAATAATCAAATAATCTATTAAAAAGTATATATATTATAATAAAAATAAAAATAAGATAAATCATTTTACCTATTTTATAAATATGTAATTTAAATAAAAAATATTATTATTTAAAAAAAGTTTAATAAACTTAATTAATATATAAATTAAATTTAAAAATAAATTAATGTTCTAATATAATTTTTTACAATTAAGAATATGATGATAAAAAATGTGGGAACATTATGGCATCTGATTTTTTTGATAAACAATTCAATGATCAAGATAAAGTTTATTTGATATAGTGAAAAGTGTTGGATCAAGTTTGGAGCAAATTTGTTGAATCCTTAAATCATATTTAATATTAGTTCACATTTCATCATTATTATCAATGAGTGTAAGTAATGTAAAGTTAAAAAAAAAATAAAAAAAATAAATATTAGTTCACATTTCATTATTATTATCAATGAGTGTAAGTAATGTAAAGTTTTTTTTAGAATAATATGAATACAAAGATTTAAAAGTATTTAACATGAATAAAATTCATTTGATAAAGTGAAAAGTGCTAGATCAAGTTTGTTGAATCCTTAAATCATATTTAATATTAGTGCACACTTAATCATCATTATTACTGAGTATCACTGAGTGTAAGTAATGTAAAGTTTTTTTGGGAGTAGCATGCATAAAAAGATTTAAAAGTAGTTAATATTACTAGGAACATTTTTATTCTTAAAGATAATTTTATAAATAAGTAAATAAATTATAGATATTAGAATTTAATTATGTTTATATGTGTGTTTATTTATTGTAATATAGAATTTTTAAAAATTTAATTTAATTATCAATAATTATTAAGTGGATTGTATGATTTATAGAATATTCATGAGAATTGAGACACATGAACAATAACCAAACAAAAATATATAATTTATTACAAAGCATAATCTTAACCAAAAATATGTATATGACAAACATTTCTATTTTGAAAAATTTACTAATAATAATTCAACACAATATGTAACCAAAAGATAAACACCTCAAGCTCTTGTCACATAGAATAATAAAATTAAGAGATTGATTCACACTGAATTCTTTATATTTGTGCTAATAAATTACACCAACATATGTACATATTGCTAATGAATCACAACATTAAGTGAAATGATTTGTGCCAAGTAAGAACTACTAGCAATGAATTGAGGCTAGCTGGCTGGAAAAGGAAATACCTCAGTAACAAAGTTCCTTTTAATGATTTTAGTTTATATATGGAAAAATCTAATTTAATGTGAGTTTGTATGAATAAGTTATTTAAAGTTGAGTCTAAGTAGTTAGAGTTTGTCATAATTGTATAATGAGTATTTGTGGTTTTTATATAAACTCGAAATTGGGTATCTTAATGTGTGAAAACCATAAAACCAGAAAAACTAATACCTAGTGAATGAGAGAGATTTATGAATAAAAATTTATTTTGTGTGAATTATGTTTTTTTTCCTTTCCGTCAAATTGATATCGGAGCGAAAACCTGCCCAAGAAGCTACAGAAGTAGCCGCGTTAATCGCACAGAAGTTACTAAGTTTCAAAGGTTTCATCGAGAAAGTCATAGGGTGGCCAGGACATGAAAATTCCCATGCACGAAAGTCATATGGGTCATTCAATCTTTTAAAAAAAAAGGATGGTTGTAGATTAAAAGGAAACGGGCCCACGAGATGAGTTCAAGTCCAAGTCCAAGGTGCATTAATAACACGAGCCCTCCATAGTGAGAGGCCCATTAGCCTAGCAGCCGTAGTCATGAAGAGGAAAGGCCATGGGCAAGGTTGAAGGTTTACCTTTTTTTGAAAGGCTAATTTTTAAGGTTTGCTATATGGTGTTTTTTTTTTTTTTTTTTTTATACACAGTGAATTGATAATTTTTTAGAGTAATCTAGAGGAGATACAGGATCAATCTTTATGGTCGCCAATATAACACCAAGATATATCCAACAGCCTGCAAGTTATATATACCAGTTCTTATGACATGAGATTTGAAGTGTTGTCTCTTGGGTTTCACCCAAAGAAACTTTCGGTCAAACCACACATCCAATAGCTTGCAAGTTAGATATACCAGTTCTTATGACATGAGATTTGAAGTGATGTCTCTTGGGTTTCACCCAAAGAAACTTTCCGTCAAACCACACATCACTGTATGTGTTTTATTTTTTATTTTTTTATTTTTAAAATTTTTTATTATAACGAAATTATAAAGTTTTTAAAGGGTTTTGAAAAATAAAAGGGAGTCTTATAAAAGTTTTAATTGAGAATATTAAAGTTTTCTTTTTAAGGGTTTTTAAAAGAGAAAAGGTTTATTGTTAAAAGTTTTGTGGTAGATTTCTCTCATCATAAAGATATATTTTGTGAGAATTTTTTAAAGTGAATTTTTCATTTTATTTTTAAAAGAGAATTATAAAAAAAGGAAAAGGGTTTTATTAGAAAGAGAGTTTATGTGTTGCAAAGGTTTATTTGTTTATAATTTTTTTTACTTTATTAAGCATGATAGTGTTTTGGGTTCGAAAAATTTTTTGTGTGTACAAATGTAGCAAAGATTATGTTTTACGAAGGTGCGTTTTGAAAATAATTTTTTTCGAGAGCGATATGGAAAAAAATCTCATGTAATAAGGAGAGCAAATAGAAGATAAAAGAAAGACGACAATCATTGGTCACAAAGCAAGATTGAAGCAACATAAATGAATTCAAAGGGAAGAGCTTGAATATTTTGAGGAGCTCATAGACGTGCTGCAACCAAAGAATCTATAAGACAAGCACATGAAATAGAACAAATAGAACAAGTCAATAATGCATGGACCGAGATGGATATGGTAACACTGCAAAAATTTACTGGTAAAAATTTTGATTTTCGGGTTGTCAAAATGAAAACTTTTCTTCAATGTAAAGAGTTAATTGAGTACTGATCTAATAACGCATATGAAGAAGTATGTGATGCTTTAGTATTAGATTTTATAAAAATAAGAATTGGATGAGAAGTTTTTGTGCAAGGTAGCAAAAGCTACATCTTCCCAAAAAGCATGGAAGATCCTGGAACTATAATTTGGTATAAAGGAAAGTGACATGCAACAAACAATTGTGTCACAATCTATTTAAGAATCAATAGAAAATCTAGCCGCAGATTTGAGAGTAGGTGAGAAAGACTCTGGGAGAGCAATAGAGCTTGGAGAATCCCACTCGAAAATGGATGATGGTCATGAAGACTAAAAGTGAATCCCAATATGCAGACATGCATATGGATGAAGAAGGCACAACATAGATTGCAGAGAGAAAAGTTGAAGCCTCTATATGTGAAGTAGAGCATGAGCATATAGATACTCGAGAACTCCATTGTAACATGGATGGTGAAGATGATGGTGAATCCCACTGTGACGAGACATATGTGGATGATGACTGCAAAGTGAGATGTGAATTGGAGAATTCAACAACAATTAATGAATTTGGTGAAGTTGAAATTGTTAATGAGCACATGCATGCTTATATATCCCACCATAGAGTGGATGAACATTATGTTAATGACATTTGTGGTATATTTTTTGAAATAGGGAATAATCGTGGAAATATTATAAGTCTCGTGTTTGATGAATAATTGAAGATTGAAGTTGCCACTGTAGTAGCAAGTTATGAAGCAGAATTTGGAACTACTCAAGAATTAGTGTGTGAACTAGCAATAGCTGAGTATTGCATTAGTAGAGCTACCAATGGAGCAACAAGTGGTTTGGTGGATCTAGAAATTGAAATTGTTGATATTGACTTTGATGAAGAATAATTAAATGATTATGAGTGGTTTCACATGACACGACAAAAATATCTAATTGATATGTTGTTATTTGGTGAGAGAAGCCCACTTATGTCTGGAAGCCAAGTGGAATACAACACACTTGTAGTAACAGATGTTTGTAAATAAGTGGAAGAGAAGGAAGAGGAAGAGGAGAAAGCTTTCACTGAAGAGCATAATGAATATGTTTTTAACATTTATTTTGAAAGAGAAGATGAAGAAAATGATGCGGGAAAGGACATGGAAGTTTCTAAATACAAAGAAGAAAGCATTGAAACAATATCCCTCATTCTCTCCGCCGCCCTCCTTATCTCCTCCCCTTCCATCAATCTCCTTATCTTTTCTGATATTTCTTCCCTCCCAATAACCTTTTCATTATCATTGCTGCTCTTCAATCTCAGTCCAATCTTCCATTCATCGGCTAGGAATTTGCAGTTGGTGTATTGGTCCATCCCCAGAGGGAATCCCAGCAGGGGAATGCCCGACGAGATGCTCTCTAAAACGGAGTTCCACCCGCAGTGGCTCAAAAACCCGCCGATGGAGGGATGAGAGAGCACTTTCAGCTGTGAGCACCATGGAACAACCACTCCTCGCTCTTTTGTTTCGTCCAGAAAGCCGTCCGGCAGCATCGCTGAGACATCGTTGGCCAATGGACCGGGATGTCGGAGCACCCACATAAAACAGTAACCGCTTTCCTTCAAACCCATTGCTATTTCCGCTACCTGGCTTGTCGACACCGAGATTAAACTGCCAAACGAAACGTATATCACCGACTTAGGAATCTGGCCATCCTTCTACTAGCGAGTTCGTCCCCACAACGGAGTCGCGAGAATCTGAGTGATGATTGAGGTAGGCCGAAGGCAGCAATGGGCCAACACAGTATAACTGCAATTTCTCTGACAAAGCCTCCACTATATCGCCTTCTAACGCTTCGAAGGAATTAGCTACTACCCAGTCCGCTTCTCTGGCTTTTTCTAAACACCGAACAACACGTCTCGCTTTTGCAGGGTCTACATCTGCTTTCAAAAACGACGGAAGATCTGCGGACTCTATGGAGATTCCACCTGGAACGTGAACTGCCAATCCCGCCTGACAGTGGACTGCACAGCAACGGGAAGAACAAATCATTACAATATTCAGAAGAAAACAGAAATGATCAGTGGATAAGGGTTCGTAAGGGAAATTTTCTTGCGGAAAGAAAATCATCACCTGATTCGGAATGGGAAAGGATGGAAAACATTGAGATACTCTGCGTCCAGAAAGAAATGGATAGCAGGCTGAGCTTTTTGGCTAGAGGCACTGCCCATCCGAGGTAGGTGTCGGCCACGATGCAGGACACAGGCGTTACATTGGGTTGCCGATGAAGATCGTTGATGAGTTCCTCCACAGGGCTTTCCATGTTACCCAATGACTGATAAACTTGTTTGATCTTACTCCATCTCTCGAACTCGCTAGGCACGCAATCAGATATAGCCACCAGTTGAATGTTGAGGCCAAGATTTCAAGCGTGGGCGAATGCATCGACAGTACCGTGCCCCAAATGGGCATCAGTGATGATTTGATGCCATGAGTGTGTAAGGACAAATGTGATGGAAATTCCTAGGGAGGCAAGCTTCTTTGCGAACTGCATCATGGGATTGATATGTCATTTCCACTTTTCTCCGTAGCGGGGCTATTACTTCCTTTCGATTCACTGTTTTCAATTTTGAATATATTGGTGGGGTTTCAGCAACGAAGAGAGGCGTGTTGAACAAAGATTTGCAGGTACTGTAGTTAGTCAAAGATGCAGAGCATTCCGACGGATTCTTTCCACCTATCTTCACACATTAGCCAACATATGTAAACCCTAAACGTGCTCGCCATTCTTGACCGAATGCATTTTGGAGTTCTTTTATCGTCTAGTTAATTTTAAATTTTCAAATTTTGAAATATTTTGGAATTTTGACCCATAAAAATAAAATTAACAAATTAGTGATATCAATACAATTTTTTGAGAGGTTGCAAAATTTGTGATATTAAACCTCATGCCTTATAACAATTTCATGTTATAATTTTATATAACACTGTTTTAGGGGTTAACATTTGTAACTTTTAAGTTTAGTTTATTATGAGGAATAATAGTTGAAAGTTTTAAACGATAATTTTTAAAATAGTGTTGTGATTCTTAAGGTAAGTTAGTTACTTCTAATTACTTTTGTGCGGATAGTTTGTTATATTTATGTTGGAATTATATTTTTTTGATTGTAGAGAAGGACAAGCACAAATTCATAGCGTTGAGGTGTTTTCATGCAAAAACAATAAACATAGTACTCGAGTTTTACATTTATGTTAATTTTTTGTGTTGACTTACCTTTGCTCACATCACATTTCTCTTACCTTACTTCTTAACGCTTTCACTACAATGTTATTCTACTGTCGATGCGATATTGGCGGGACCCACCGTACACCTCAACCACATTGCAAAACCGTGAAATCCCTTTGTATTTCCGCAAAACCCTTGTATTTTGTTTACCGCACCTACCACTATTTACAGTCTGCATTACCGCACTTCGCAAATTTTAAAACTTACCTGTTAAGCCTCGCAATGAACCATGCGATATCACATCACACATTGCAAATGCAATCTTTTACGTTTTCCGCCAAACCGCCTACAACATAAATCATTTGTTTTGCAATGCGATAACACCACAACGTATTGCAATCGCACAAGTTTAACCTTACCTTCCATCGCTCGCAAGTTATCAATTTTGTGATGCGATGTGATCGTGCCATCGCACATCGTAATCGCATAAGTTTATGTTTATAGTGGAATTGCCCACAAGCTATGACAATTGATATGCGATGCGATGGTACCACGTCACTTTGCAATCGCAAAAATTTAAGTTTACCACTAAGCGCCCGCGAGTTAAAGTTTAACATTGCCGATTTGCGCGGATGCGATGAGGACTTAGAGCTGAAAACTATATTATTTCAAGTCCACCCTTTTGTGTTTGAACGTGTTTTGTACGTGTTTAGTGTATAAACCGAATTGCAGGTTGGTGTGTCGTTTAATGAAGAAATGAGCCTTTTGACAGCCCAAGAACAAGAAGTTGTTGAACGTCCGTATAGCAATTGAATTGCATTGAACTGCATTAGGTTTTACAGGCTACAACCATTTTGATATAAGCTTTTGTAATTTCATTATGTTTAACAGAGTAGAAAGAATTAAAACTCAAAGAAGAGTTGAATAAATTTAAAAAGAGTTTTGCTCGGCTGTCTGTCTACTGTTAATTCAACAAAATTGTGTGTTCTGTGTGTTGTGGGGAAAGCATGTCTTTGTCTTATTGTTTCATTCAATATTTCCAACAATTTAGAGAGTGTTGAATCAAGTCACATTTAAGTGTAGTTGAAAAGGTTTAAATATTTTTAGCCTGTATGTGATGTAAATCAAGTAATCTCAATCAAGTATAGTGTGTGAAGTACTTGTGTTATTTTGTGTTTATTCTCTCTCTTTTCAACAATGATTAATCTAAAAAAATATTATTCATTATTATGAATCACAAAAATCTGAATCTTTATATTTTTGATAAAGAGTTGTTTTTAATAGGATTTTTTTGGAGTTTTTAGCTCGCTGAAACAATTGAAGTTAAATTTTGATTTGTGTTATTTAACTGGTTTTTTGACTACATATATAGATTCAATCGCTTGAAAAATCTCTTGGACAGATAGTGCAAAATTTACCTATCAAACTTTAAAAAAAACCACATTTAAAAAAAAACTCATTTTTGTATAACAACCAATAGAAACCTACGATCATACACTGATTTCTCAAACCCTATTTGTACTAACAACTCTAAATAATAATGTTATACATTTCAAACGTGAAATTACCGAGTGGGTACCCCATCACCGATTGCAACGGAGCGATTTGGACAGATGATGTCCTATTCTCATAATGATTTGACTTTTTTAAGCCAAAAACGTCGGAGAAAAAACTAGGAAGTAAGAATGGTTCACATAGGGTTTTGTCCGCATCTATCCGCGTTCAAAGCAGCAGTGTAACGAGGTGAATTTTGGCATACCAAGGACGGATTATTTTGGAAGATTCTCCCTTAAATTTTTGTAGTTTTAAGAAAGTCGAATTTGTATAATCTAATTATTTAAAAAAAAATATATTTTTAATTTTAAAAATTATAATTTAAATAACTAAAAAGTATTATTTTAATCCCATCCTTACTTTAAACCACATTCAAATCCTATCAGCGACCTGGGCGATTCAGGCTTCCAATCATCGTATGTAATCTAATGGTCCGGTGCGTGCTGTTCCGAGAAAAAGACAGAGAAACGTGCTGGAATTAGCAATCGACACCGGATTGAGATAAATTTTGATGTGAACAATATTTTTTTTTAATGATTTAAAATAAATTCAATTAACTTTAAATAAACAAATTATTATATATATTGTAACATACACCATTAACTTCACAGTAAGGAGTTAAATTTTTTTTATACAATTTACTCATCATTACATAGAATGTTAAACAGTTCACAGTGTAATTTTATAAATAAGAATAGTAAACTCCTTAATCCCTTAACAACTTCCATAACAGTATATTAACTTAATACTATATGATGTAATCATCCATTCATTTCATTACTCATATAATCATCACATAATTGCCATTATGAACATCATAATAAGAAAGGAATTAACCTCATCATCTGGACACAATAATCAATCACGCCATTGCACACCAATATACCCTGGAAACCCCGTAGGGTGAAAACCAGCAAACGTTTAATTTTATTATTAAACGCTCGTGAGGGTGTTCAGCCCATCACTCAATGGCTTATAAGGGAGACCATCCCTTAACCATCGTTTAAATAATATTACAAGGAAATATGCAATTAACTAGCTTAAAGCCATTACAATAAATATGATACCATTTACCCTCTGGTCTTCATATCTTCAGATCTTCAGATCTTGGTGGCATGGATGTACCTCCAATGGACCATCGTACGTTGGACCTTCCTGCAACTCGCACTCATCTGCATGAACATTAATCATTTACCTGCCACCAGGACAAGCATAATATTCCTTCGTACATGTCACCATCATTCCCTACTATGATGCCTTCAACATAAAATGATGTCAAGATTCATAAAGTGTTAATCAATGTGTAATCATGACAAACAAGTAAAGTACCTTGTCATTCTTCCTTTAATAACACATACCTCATATGTGCTAGATTATAAATCATCACAATAACTAATGCTTACATCGCATAAGCACATTCCTGCAAGACAATGGCTACATCTCCCAAGCTTTCTTTAAAATAAACTGATACACCAGTCAAGATATTTATGCATTTGATTTACATAGGTTTAATCAAAATAGCTAACCCTTAAGCTATTACCTTTAGTGCATGGAAAGGCAAGCTAACATAACAATTGTTTCCTCCATGTATGCGAATGCATACCGATTTTATAAAGATTTTCTGTGTTAAGAGAAATAGAGCAGCTTTATGGCATCTGAGAATTTAACTCTCCTTCACGAATGCCCAAAGAAAGTCTCAATGCTAATGAGCATGTAAACATATGTAAAAATACGTAATGGAGAATATAAATACATGTCATATTTTCAAGATTAAACTAACAATCATAGTCACTGTAGTTTTAATACTACAAGCTATCTTTCTTCATACAATAATATATATTATTGTTCAATTAAAAGCTAATACATGTGTTGCATGTATATACAAGATCTTCCTCCAAAAAGGAATTTAACATCATGTTGATGATCATATAAAATAATCACTTAGTTTATTAATAACTAATGTTTGTAAACACCATGGTAATCTACCCATGGTTTTATGAAATAATTTATTAAATAATTAATCTTCATCAAGCCCATGGAAAACTACTCATTGATTTATGAATACTATCCATGGATTCATTAACCTCTACCACTATCATGGTAACTATCCATGGATTTATGAATACTATCCATGGTTTTATTAATTCATTAACCTCTACCACTATCATGGTAACTATCCATGGATTATTAAATAATTACCATTTACCACAAATTGTAATATTTTCGATATAAATTTTATAGATAAGCATCGATCTGCCAATATATACTAGGCTTGCAATGATAAACAAGCCATCACAAACTACTGAAAATTAATGGATATCCACTATTCTTAGTGATCTGAACATTTATGTTGCAAAAGCAATGAAAATAAGAACAGAGCTATGGAGCATTCGTGATGGCAGGGCTAACTTGCCATGAGGTAATTACTTCGACAATATCTCCCTCTAAACTTGATAATTTGAAACAAAAAGATGTAAGCTAGTCATTTGAGCTTCAAGAAAGATTAAAAAAAAAATAGTAAAGCTTCGAACTCCTGTTCCAGCTTTAGCAGAAAACAATGGCAGGAAATACGAGAGACTTAGCGTAAGCCAAGAACACTGAATTCCATACTTAGACGACAAAGACTAAGATTTCTTGCCTTGGAAGTTTACACCAGAACTAAAACATAGATGGCACAGTATTGATTATTCCTACACCAAAAGAAAACCTTACAATGGCCTCAATAACAGAATTTCATGGTGAAAATACTCGCTGGTGCATTTCTGTTAGTGTAAACTGCAACATTTATGGAAAAGAGAAAGAATACGCCATGCTGCTATTATAAAAGTTAACTGTTCTTTAAAGCTTGCAATATGTGAAGCTTCGTTCAACAGAAAAAGACTAGTGAATTGCTAGAGCCTGATGATTTCGTTCCTAGATATGCCATAACAGAAACAAATAGTTGGATTACCTGTTATATTCTGACACAATAAACGAAAACACTGTCACAACTCAAAAAGATTTCTGGCAGCTCTCGACGAGGGCTTCACTTCACTACCACCATTGAGCAAGGAAGCTCTGTCGACAAAATTATTTATATACGAAAAGTTGCAGAGGCAGAGATACTCATGAATAAATAATAAAAATGTATGACTGTCTGCCCTCCAGATATTACTCCCGAGTTCTTTTATGAATAGAGAATACCAAAGTCGTTATAAAGAATCCGTTTTACATAAAACAGTTTCTTGATTTTCTTGATACCACCGTCTCGGTAAAACATCGTAAAAACTATAAATTGCAATGGTTTACGTGGGCGTTAC